>JAQFVV010006252.1:600000-1084214 GCA_028023455.1 Epiperipatus broadwayi
TTAGAGTATATTAGTCCAAGAGTGCAGTGTTCAAGTATGACCATGTGTCTTCGATCATTTTTTTTGATGAATAACCTTCATCCCTTTTCTTGATTTTCTCCAAGCTGTTACAAAACAATTGAACTACTTCTGATTCTGATTTTCCAATAACTATCTTACATCTGGTTTTCCATAATGAGAATACAGTGAAGATTTGCAATTCTGATCAGTCCAAAAATTTTGTAATTTATACAGTCTCATATTGAGGTGATACAATTTACTCCCATTTGGGAGCAGTCGTGGATGAATTTCCTGACTTTGTCAAATCGCATACATGTTCCAATTAGGTTTTCAATTGTTTCATCTTCTTGCCCATACAATTGGCATATAGGGTCAAGTTTTTTGAAACCCTTTTATATACCAGAAACTAATTGGTGGGCAAAGTGTCACGATTTAATTTGATTACAAAATCGATGAATTTCAGCTCCAATGCCCAGAATTTAGTTCTTGATAAGAACTTATTGTTAGTTAGATTTAGTTTACTTGGCAAACATTGTAACTCTGGATTCATTAGGTGATATGCTTCCCATAGTCTGATCTTATTTGCAAATGGTAGTTGTTCTGGTGTAGCAAATTTCCTTAGGTATTTATTTAACTTCATTATCCAATCCTCCTTTGGTGGTGGACAGTCAGTGGGCAAGACAATTTGCATGATCTCATGATACCATATAGTAGTGTCCAATTAACAATTAGATTATAGGCCCTTTGGGTGTAGATGGCTGGGATTGAATGTAAAGAGAGGCCATTAAGTTTCTTAGGCCATTGTATTTTACTTAAACCTATGGCCATCATTCCTCTACCCCAAAGTAGCCTAACACATTAGAGTTAATTTTTATTTATAAAGTTCTTATTCAGCTTTATGATTGGGAGAAAGTAGGTGATCTTTGTAAATATTTTAATGTTCAACAGTGTCACCTTTCCCTGGAGGGAAAGGTAAACTTTGGACAATGAATTGGTTAATCTTTCTGTTGATTCCAATATTGCATTTTGTATTTCTTTTATCATTGCTGTTGGTGACCTGGATATGGGAAAGCCGAGAAATTTTTGGGGTTCTGCTATAAATTTGGCTGTGACTTTCTTTCCAGTAGCAATTTTACAGGCTGCTGATTTATGAATATTAAAATTTGAATCTGTAATCAGCTGTGTATTTGTCCAGTATTTCATACAGCAGGTTTAGATATTTGATTGATGGCAAAATCACTAATATGTCATCCATGTATGCTATTACATTAATTGATTTACCAGGTAGTCTTCTCTCTATATCTATCAAGAGGAGGTTAATATATGCTACAAAGCATAGGGCACTTAGGGGAGAACCCTGTGGAACTGAGAGTGTAGGTTTGAAGCCAGAAGCTATTTTACCATTTAAGGTGATGAATATCTCTCGGTTTCTCAATAGGTTGTCTATTATTTGGATATATGCATTCAAGGTAGAGTACTCAACCAGTACCTCCAAAAGCTTGTTGGCCCTGACTGAGTTGAAGGCTGCTTTATTGCGATAGGCCTTGAATTTTTTCCTTCTTACATAGTCGACCAACAGCTTTACCTGGCATTGCATTAACTATTGATGTCCCTTTTTTGTGAATTTTAGAGTCAGAAATAAATTGTAGAATTTTCCCTTGAATATTGTCCTTAATCACAGATTCGATGATTTTGATTAGCAGAGGGGTCATCAAAATGAGCCTTAGACTGGATAGTTCTGTTGGTGGTTTGTTATTCTTAAGGAAGGGTACAAGAGCAATGGGATATAGATCATCTATATTCCTTCATCCATTTTCCAGGAGGTTAATCATGTTCAACATAATAGAAATGGCAAATTGACTCAGATGCATGAGGAGAAACCTGGGATCTCATGAAGCCCTGGATGGACCCGGTCAGGGAGTGATGTCAACTTGCTCTTCAACATCAACTCCATTATCTCATGATCCACTTTATTCCTGCAGGACCCCCATGCAGCCCCCTCATCCACCCCTGTCTTCTGCAAGTTTTCCCTGAAGTACTGTTGAATTCTCTCAAGCATCGATGTTCCTGCATACGTTTTTCCTTCAGTTGTTATGGCTGTTGGTATCACCTGCTTATGTACTGCCCCAGCATCCATCTAAGATATCCTCTTGTCCAGCAGTTTTGTTCTGTGAGGTAGATCTTAGCCCTCTTGATAGATATGTATTCTGCAAGGGACTTTTGTTTTAATTTGTATTGTAATTTGAGTCTGATAGTTTCATCAATGCTTGCTGTATTGGATGGGGTTATTTTCAACTGATCTGCTATCTGATCTAATTATCTTAGGAGTCTAGTTGGGCTTTTCAGTCTCCAAGAGTGATGGGAAATCAATGACTGGTGAATTCCAATGAGCAAAAACCAGGCCTTCTTGGCTGGAATAGACAGGATATTTATCTTGTTAAAATAAATATAGGCTTCTGATATTATAGCCTCTGTCATTCTCATCTTAGTTAACACTCTCAAGGTTCTTCCACAGCTCTCCTAGAATCCACTCCCCCAAGAATCTACTCCCCCATTGGCCTCTATTTTCACTACTAGTGTCATGTGGTCTAAAAAGGCCACTGGCCTGAGGGCCACTTTAATCAGAAAGTGGATCTCTGGTGTGTAGTAGAATAGGTCTATATGTGAGCTGTATTTGCAGGTGTAGAAGGAGCATGACCCTGGGGAGAAGAAACCTTCACCACTCATCAATTTCCTGTTTAAGAAGTATAAAAATTTCTTATTAAAAGTATCATATTTTAAATATCAAAGTCACCAAGCAACCCTGAAGGGGATGAATTGGATGCAAGAGTCATATTTATAACATGGATTAGTTTATGAAATACTGTAGTGGAATTTTGTGCATAGATATAAATGATGTTTAGTAGAAATCTGCCATAGTTGACGTTAAGGATAATTATATTATGATCTATGAACAGGATTTTAAAGTCATCTGGAGTGATTTCTTTGTTGATCAGTAGACCCACCCTGCCAGATGCGGTCTGTCTGATTGCTAATTTGCGATAACCCAAGTTCTCCAGCATTTCTTTGATTTCATGATTGGAATTTCAGTGGAATTTTGTTTCTCCCATTAGAAGAACATTGGGTGAATTTTTCTTAATCCAGTCATTAATTGCATAAACTCTATTTAGTGAATTAAGTTCTCTTACATTGATTCCTGCAATTTTCAAAAAACATTTATTCACATTTATTTCTAATTCTCAGAGATTGAAATCATTATTTCCTTTTTAGAAAGATTCCCTCCAGTATCTCTTTTAGCAAGTAGCCTTTTGTTTTCCTGGGATGTTTTTTTTAGTCTTGTAGGTCCATCAGGTGGGCCATATGGTTTATTTTGACATAAATCTTTTGTAGGTGCAATTTGTCTAAAGGTCCCTGATCAAATTTTAGACTTGCTTGATCCTTTTTTTTTGTACTTCCTTTTGATTTAGCTTCAGATGTTTCCGGGGTTGTTTTTTTCTTTTTTTGTCCATCTTTTTTCCTGTTCTGTTTCAGGTTGATTTCATGCCTTGCACACGTGTTGTAAACAGTGTTCTGCTCCTGTATTTCATCACCATCAGAGCTAGATTTGCCTGATTTCTCTAAGTTTCTTTAGTTTTTTCTTTTGCTGTTGATGCTTAGATTTATTTTGTTTTCCCATCTCCACTTCTTTCTGGATTTCTATTTCCAATCTCACTCTCTTTTTCAGGTGTCAATTTATCATTCTTGCTTCCTTTTGACCCGATTTTGTTCTGTTTATTCACATCTTTAAGAGAGGGGGAGTCTGCTTCATTCTTCTGAATGTTCTTTTCCTCTTCTTCCACATTAGCACTTGAGTCCATATCACTATTTTCTTGTATTTCTTCAATTATTTCTCCCATGAGTGTTTGTGTCTGAATCTTGGTCTGTCTCATCATACTTTCCACTGTCTAAGCCTGCTGTATTTATTTTGTTTGAATTTTTATTAGTTTATTATTTGCTTCTAAGTACTTGTCATTCTGCTCTGCAGATTTATTGTTTTCTTTGCTAGTTTATTTTGGGCCATCTATTTTTGATCCTATATGTATATCTATTGCATCTTCATGGACAGCTTACCTCCTAATAGTTTGAGTTAAATCTGTTTGTGCTGGTTTGATTTCTTTATTGTATAAAAATATCAATGAGGAGTTGTCCGAACCTCCTGTCCTTCTTGTGCAATTATGTACACTATTCTTTTTAACACAACAGATGCCACATATTCTTGCTCTACAATCTTTGATCAGGTGAGTCCTCTGTAAACAATAAAAGCACTGGTATTGTACCCCCTGAAAGGACAGGATCATTGGTGATCTGTGAAATGAAATGATGGAATATCTGTCAGGTTGATTCCAGCTTTCAAGGTAAAGAGGAATGAGGCTGTGTTAGAGAGCACTGCCTTCCCCATCCTATGTTCCAAAAGGTAGCAGGAGTTGGATGTTATTCTGAACTTTTCCAAAATATTCTGTCTTTTTTTTGAAAATTGATTAGACAGTTCTTTACTCTCCCTGATAGCATCAGAGGTCAGTTGGTGTTAATGGAACAGAGGAATTTGTTTCCAATTGACCTAATGCTATTTTTAAAATTGGGGTTTTCTCTCCCGAAGATTTGAAATCTACCGCTAGATAGCAGTCATTTGGGTGAATAAGGACTTTGTGGATTCCCTCTCCTAGGTTCTTTTCTTTGATCAAGGTGTAGAACTGGTCTATCAGAAATTTAAATAATGAGCACCTATTATTTGTAATAGCAAAAATTAATATCTTATCATTGGAATAGTTCATAAAGGATTTATATAGGAAGTCTGGTACTGTACTGTTAAAATTAATTTAATTCCTGGTATTCTTCTTCAGTGTAATTCATTATGTTGATATGCTGTTTTTGTGATGACTTTTGTGAATAATCATATATCTCATCTATATCATTGTCCATTAGGTTAATCAAAGAGTCTTGAATTCCTTCTAGTTGATTATTTCCTAACTTTTTTAGATCATTATTATTATTTGCAATGTTTGCATATGTTGGCATTTTTTAAGAAATGGTTTGTTTGTTAGTTGCTTCCTGTATGTAGGATTGGTTAGTGATATTTTTATCCATGTTTGTATCTCTAGAAATGACATTTATTTGTGAGTTATCTATGCTTTTTTCATTTCCTAAACTTTTACTGAGATCATTGATATTATTCACAATTTTTTTAAATTTTGGTTTATTTTTAGAATTGGATTGTTTGTTTGTCTCTCCCTATGTGTAGAATTGGTTAGTAGTATTTTTTTTCTGTGTATATATCTCTAGAATTAGCTTTTTTGTGTGAGTTATCAATGGTTTTTCTATTTTCTGAAATTTTAGCAGTGGAAACGTTTTATCGGTCTCTAGCAGTTTAAAAATCTCTGCAGAAATTTTGCAATCTAGATTTTGTTTAATTTTGATTACATTATCATTGAAAACTTTTTTGTATTAACTTTTTTATCATTGAGAAGTGAAATTTTGCTATATTCATCATTTAAAACGTTTTTCTTAATCTTTGCAAAATTTTCTGATTCATTTCTTTGAGGGTTATCATTATTGCCAGTGGCCATATTGGATGTGATATTGTAATTACAGTTTTCGGCTTGAAAACTGCAGATTCTGCTTCTTTTTTACTTCTCATCAATTAAAAAGTAAGTAAGATACTTACTTTAACTCTGATACTCAAATTTCTCATTCCATTCTCCTCCCTCTTAATAAACTTTGATAATTTTCTGAAGCTTAAATGAAGTGAACTTTCTGTGACAATCACCCCTGGCGTTTTTGACTTTTAGTTATACATTGACTCTGATTTTAATACATTCTTTTGTTGTTGTTATAAAAAAAGACTAATAAAGAAGTAATTTTTTTAGTCATCACTAATATTGATATAGCAATCAAATTAGAATCAATATTTTATTTTTAAGCAATAGGAAGCAATGAATAAATAAATCATTCCGGTATTTAATTCAATATCTATTTTATTTATATTTGTATAAAATAAATTACTCTAATATTGTAATATTTAACGTTCAAGTGCATATTTATATTAACACAAATGTAGATTTTACAAATAAATTATTATAAGTCCTTATTCTGTATAGAAGTAAGATTTGAACCTGAAAATTAAAAATTACTAAATTATGATTATAAAATATTACCATTAGAAAAATGGTCAAAATTAAACATAAGTAAATATCATAAATGCATATAAAAAGTAATTAAGATCAAAACAAAATATTATATGTTATTTTTATGAAAGGTGTTACTAATTAAATCAGTAGTACTCTAAAAGAGAAATTTTTCAAAATGAATTTAGTTTTGTTAGTTTTTTACTTTAGCTAGTTATAATTTACAGATGTGAGGTCACAGACATTTGATCCTACAAACTTCATCAGTGGAAATTTTATATTAAATAAACTTTAATATTAGCAGCAGTAAAAAAACAAAGACCAGAAATCAGAAATTATCGAAACATAGCTAAAGTTAGTTAATAATAAAAAAGTGCATAAGTAAATTACACATTTCCCCCAGTTTGATAGCTGCATGCATTTTTGTGATTGTGTTATCATGAAAATCTTGGATAAGTGATTAACCTCCCCAATAAAAGCCTTCTAAAAGTGTCTATGAATACTATGCTATTTTTAGAGCTGAAAGAAAGTAAAATACATTTTACAGAAGTAATCTGAAAATCCAAAAAACTGTTAAGACTAGCAAATATGAAACCTTTAAAGAAAACCAGGATTCTAAATTATCTTGAGTAATAGAATCTATATATGGAACATATATGTATACAGTTGATATGTACACAGATATTTAAAATCATAAGTGAAAAGGTATTTATTTTATAAAGGCCTAAATAATTGTATTTTGTATTTTTTCCCCTCGAAAATATTTAATCCTAATAATTTTTAATATTATGTTGTGTTTCTTAATGTTTATTGATTGACACAAATCAATGACATTTGTTAACAAAAAATATACATTTGTATTTTAGAATTAAGGAAGTTGAATCAACCGATATATTGAGTTAAATTGCTTTTAAACATAATTAATTATTAATTATGAAATTATTTTTTTAATAAATAGAATAAATGATGCAGCATTTGATCAAAATATGTTGTATACATACAAATCTATGTTTTTATATTTTTTATATTGATTTTTGTATTAAATATTATTATTAATTTTACACGTGTTTTGTTAAATCTTTATTCTTATATACTGTATATATTATCTGTGTTTGTATGTCATATATAAATGATTGCTGCCATTAAATATAGCATTAGATGTTTAGTTAGTAAATGGAACTGTAGTAGTTAGAAGGAGGAGGTATAAGTGTATGGTCAGACAATGAAATTAGCCCATTAAAGAGACATAATGGAAGTGCACATTGGGATAGACAAACTTATAATCATTATTAAAACTTAAATTAGTTTTGAAAAATAATTATTTTGTGTACCAGTAATGAAGCTAATGAATCAAATATGTATTACGTCGTAATATACATGAATACTTGAATTATAAAGAAATCAATTTATGGGACTCATTGATAATCAAGATTCCTGGTAATCAGAACTATTATGTAATAGTTTGGGAAGATATTGGCTAATGGAAAAGACCTTATCAAAATTATTGTTACATAAAAAAATTAACTCACTACCAGATTTTAAAATTATAGTTTAAGTTGATTATTCTAAGTGGAGAAATAAAATTAGCTTCATGTTTCTGTATTCTATAACAATATATATTAAATTTTTTTTAAAAAAACAACTTTTTGAACTTCTTTTGTGCTTGTGATCCACTGATGACATTTATTGAAGTTATTGTCATTCCTCCTAATTTTTCTCTTTGCTATTGTGCAAACATAATTTTTTATTGCAATACAAGATACTCTATCTATTGTCCAAACTAAATAAAATATGGTAGGGTTTGATAGGAATAAATTTAGATTACTTATAATGAAAACAGGACAGTTCAAAGAATTTCAGCTGACACAACTTTTGATACAGTAGAACTGCATAAAGTGCTTCATGAGTGACAATAGGAGGATTAAAATGTAAATTTTGGAATAAATTTTCAATGAAATTAGTTTGACTAATGAATGATGCCAGGGAACTCCATGCATATCGAACTTTTAAAAATCTCTAGAAACTAATCTAATTAAAATATTTATGATTCAAAAGTATTTACCTGAAAAAAATATATATAAATATTAAATAAAAATTAAATTTTTCATAATATTTTGGGGAATCAATAATTTTATTTCTATTTCATGTAAGAAATACTTTTCATTTTCTATTTTTTTGCAATAATTTTATTAAAAACTTATGCTTTTAAATTACAAAATGCCTTTTTTGTCAGGCACCGGTGGTCCGAGTGGTCAGCATAGCTGCCTTGCAAGCAGATGTCCCGGGTCGATGCTATGATACATGAAAAAAAAATGCCTTTCTTATTATGTTTCGTATCTTAAATCTTAATTCATCCTTTTTGTTTAGAGAGTAAAAAAAAAAAAAGCTTTCAAAATAAGTCATTAAATTTAAAGAACAAATAGATCAAAAACATTCTTTAAGAAAGACTAGTGATTTATATTAGCAATTCTCAGTGGAACCTTTTTTTTATTATTATTCGTGAATGCATTGTTATAAACATTTACTTTATTTATGTATATTATCAATTAAGGTAGATTGGATCTTTTTATCTACGAATAATGGCTACGAATATGGAGTAAACATCTCCGAAAGCGCTAAGCTAAACGTTGATATTTGTGAAAATTTTTATTAACTTCACCTATGTACGTTTAAAGCGTAATATAAGTACTACGAATAAATAGTATAATTTCTAAAATAAAAAAAAAGGTGTTGTATACAAAAAAATACCTGAGTAAAAAAAAAAGTGGACTAACTTCTTTTAAACTAGAAGTGCGTGTTTTTTTAAAAATAATTTTTATTAAGTGTCAAATCACGAAGCGTGGTAATTAAAACAAATAATAAAGAGAAAATGGAAGAATGAATGAAGGATTATTTTACAAATCTCCAACATGACCGTCATTATCGCAAAAAAAAAAAAAAAAGAAGAAATTTATGAATAAATGATTGCCAAAATATTGCAATATTTTTTGGTAAATTTTTTTTATTAGTATTTAAATTAGAAAAAAAATTTCAAATAAAAGATAAATTGACTGTAATTAGACTTTTAACAGTGACAATAAAAATAAATAATTTTCACCAATCTTTACAGCAGTTTAAACAGCTCTGAATCTTGTCGAGAATTAAAATATGAATGATGGAGGAAATTTATTATTATTTTTATTTAATTTTGCATTAGATATATATAAAACAGCTTATCAGATAAGCTTAAAAATAAACAGCTTTTGTTTATTTTTAGACAAATAAATAAATAAATTGTTTCTTATGTTGTTTGAAAAACAAGAATACTTCAAAGTTGTTTTTGTTTTTATATTTAACGAAGTCACTGGTAGAAAGATATTTAATGAGGAAATCATCATAGGAAAAAAAGTGATTGAAAGAAAATACTAATTGCATATAAAATCCACACTTGTTGAGTTTGTGACTGGCATCAGTGATGAACATTAAGATGGAGAACTAAATGAAAAATTGCTGCAGTTTCATGGATAACATCAATAAGGATAGGAAATCCTGATAGAACATGTTGAAGTTAAAACTTAAATTCCATCAATACTATGACTACAGTTTATTAAGAGAAGGAATTAAAACTCATTGCATTGTTTGCTATATAATCAGCCAACTTGGTGATGTAGTGGAGTAGGGGAATAATGTCTCTGTGGATCTTAGATTTGATAGTGAATATCTATTTTTCATCTTGACATGACAGATTTCATCTGAACAGCTGACTCCTAGAATCTCCAGGTATACTAATAAAAAGGCATCTGTGAATTCTGAAGTTTCAAAAAAAAAGATTAGTAAAAATTGTAGATTATACACAGAAGAAAAACATCTGGAATAAAATGTACAAGATTATGAAGATAAATTCTTGATTATAATTATACATACATTGTGTACATATTTAGTTGTAACTTCTGGAACTCTAGAGAGGCTGTTTAAATACTTTGTATATAAAGATTTAGAAAAGTCAATACATTTTAAATATTGTTTGAAATTGAGGGATTTGAACTTAGAATTTTCAGTCTATATTCATTCTCCATTTCATCTTAAACAATAAATACACATGACTACATACTGTGAAAAAGATAAATAATCCCCAATATATGTATTTCATGTTGAACCAATACCCATCAGTTGGACCAGATCATAATCTTCCATACATTTATACAATCAGTGCTTGGCTTGTATTAAGGAACAATTTTTTAAACTTTAATGGAGAGCCTTTAATCTTCTCACCCAACAATTCAGCCATCCATTTCATTGAAAAAACAATGGATTTGATAGTGGGTAGTTTTCTCTTAGCATGTTGAAACCGCTTGAGGGCATACTTTCTATGTAAACAAACACATGTTACTGACCCCCCCCCCGTTTTTTTTTCCAACTTTAAATTGGCTTTTTTCATTTGTAATATAATCATTAATTATGAAATTTAAGAAAATAAATAAAATAAATTGAATAAAGAATTTTACTTTTTTGCTTTTTATTTTTCTAAAATAAATTTTTTAATTTTAATTTAATAATAATAATAATTAATTTTTCCAAAACAAAAACTAAAAAACAAATCTAAATTTCAACATGCGAAACAAAAAAAAACACACTGTCAGTAGCTTGTTTAACATCAAATAGAAAAAGTCCAAAAATGCATAATTGAAATCAATAATAATAACACTGACATCTTTGAAAAAAGTCTTTCGACCCCCCCCCAAAAAAAACAAGCCAAAAATACATCCTTCAACAAACAACTTTAAAATTATATTCATTGGTACACAAGTCGAAGCTCTAACAAAATGGCCTGGCAGAGGTCTTCATGCTTGGGCACATGCCACCACATCCACTCCACCAGATAGACATCCAGTGCTTTTCTGGCTATGCCATGCTGTTTCTTGTACCATTTCAACAAACCCCACATGTGCTTGAGTTCTGGTGGTGTGTGCCTGTGCTGGGATCCACAAAGTTTTATCTGGTTTACTAACAAGTGTTTGTAACCTGCAGCCTCAAGATCTGATGTTTTCTAAGCTTCTGCAGTCCAAGTAAATGCTAGAGCCAGGTTCTGCAGAAGGGTGGTTGCAGATCGATAGGGAATGGCCACAATAAAGCATTTGCTGGTTTCATTATACAGCCCGCTGAAGATCCACTGCTGCAGAAGCCGAACCTGACTGCCAATTTGCTTGCAGGGATGAGACATCAGGCTCTCACAGAAAAGCTCATACAGTCCATGGGTCTAGTGATCCAGAGCATGTCTGGACATGTCCAAATCCCTGATGGCCTTTTCCATGGTCAACTCCTCATGACTCCAATAGTATAGGAGATGTACAGTCCTTACAAAATCAAGACATGATCCCTCAAACCAGGTGACTTAGCAAATCAAACAGTGATGCCCACAGGAACCGGTCTTGCATTTGAAGTGATAGCTTCCACAGTGATAAATTTGCATTTATCTCTTGGCCACATGAACACTTCTTCATCACTGGCAATATTCCATGATGCTGTAAGAATTGTATTGCATCAGTTTGTGTAGACTGCAAATCCCAAACTTTGAAATCATTCGCTTTGACTTCAGCCATTTTATTTCTCTCACAATTGTTCTTATGCAAATGTGATTTTTAGCATGGTTTGCTAAAAATCACACTTGCATCTACCCTTTGATAATTGCTTGAAGAGTTCCCCTTGATTAGGGGAGTAATGTTTCCAAAATTCTCATTAGGTCATACTACCACATTGGAGTTGGAAGAGAATGACTTTGTCATGCAGATTTGAAGAGTTTTGGCAGTATCAATTCCAGACACCTTCACAGTGTACTTTAGTGAATTTTCAAATGGGATTGTTCATATAAACTGCATAACACAAAGATGACTAAGTGGCAGTGGCCGCTGTGGGAGAATAAACATATTGTTTGTGTGCTTTAGCATAAAAATAGGTGCCATGGTCAAAAACAGACTATTTCTATGCTTCAGCATTGAAATAGAATGTTATAGGCCACCTAAATGGCATATTTCTGTGCATTTGCATAGAAAGTATGCCCTCAAGTGGTTTTAATATGCTAAGAGAACAATACCTATTAATAGAAGAGGGATGGGATGGACTTATACCATGATATAACTTATTTCCAAGGCAATATGCAATTAATCCATTCAGTATACTGAATGTTTCCTATAGTAAATAGAGGGATTGAACTTAGAATTTGTATTCATCCTCCATCTCAAACAACTGATACATGATCATACATACGTGAAAAAGATAAATGACCATATTTAATGCTGAACCAGCACTCATCAGTTGGTCCAGATAATAATCTGCCATACATTCATATAATCAGTTCTCATCTTATATTAAGATAGAAATTATGATCTGGCCCAACTGATGAGTTCTGGGTTGTATGAAATACATATATTGGGAATCATTTACCTTTTTCATATGTGAGTGGTCATGTGTATTAGTTGTTTGAGATGGAGTGGAGGATGAACACAGATGGAACCTTTTAAATTCAAACCCTCTATTTACTATAGCAAACATTTAGTATACTGAATAAATAGGTTAGTTAATTGTTTGATTAAAATATTTTGTATTAAATTAAGTATATTCTAAAAGATTTAAACTGCAAGTCAAGAAAAAATACTTTTTTGTTTGTTTGTCCAAATTGCCCCAAAATTTTGATTTCAGTTTTGTAACCCATATTTTTTTTTATATACTACAGTGTTTGTTGTATGAAAATAGGCCATTCAAATTTATTTTGTGATTTATTGAAATATGTTAAATGGTAATATTATGAATTTATTGTAAAAAAATAATTTAAGAATTTTAGTATATGTCGATTTCATTATATTTATTGCTTTAGGTATATCTAGCAATTACATAACTGTTGTTATTTAATCTGTTCAAATTAATTTTTTTTTGTTAAATTAAAAATTTTCTATTTTCTTTATTAATTATGCCATTTTATTCTGAATATACATAATATAAATGTGATATTACATGTACAAGTGATGATAATTTATTAAAAGCCATATTCAATTACATTTGAATTCCAAGGATAGTTCTAAATAGGAGATGTGGCATAAGAGAAATATGATGTGATTGTGATACTGATCCAATTAAATAGGATTAGTTAATGATGTTTTTATAATTTAGTTATGGAATACAGATTACAATTAGTATCATCATTGTTTTTTGCTTCACATTATGAGAAGTAATGGATGAAGACATAACTTCATATTATGGTACAAAATGACTGACCAATTCTTAGATATCATTTGTCTGATTTTATTTTCATTATCTAATTGGTACATCAACATTTGGTTACTGTATGAGATGTAAGACATCATATGAATCAAAATGGATTTTTATTATAATATATATACTATTTTTATTGGTCATTGTCTATATTATCTGACTGTGATTTTTTAAAAATAAAAATAGAACAAATATTTTCACTTCCTTAAAAAAATTCATATATATATTTTCGTGAATATTTTATGCTTGTATAATTTCCTTAGAAATATAAAACAAATATGTAAGAAGTAATTCTAATTATTAGTCATAACCTAAAGTTTTTCATACAGGCTTACTACACTATATATTTGGAGATTGTTGTGACGCATTGTATATATTACTAAAGAATTTATTGTTGATGTATACATATCAAGGAACTAGCTTTTAGCAGTTTAACCCATAGACAAGAGTAATGAATTCAAGAGCTAAAATTTTCTAGTTTTATTTTCAACTTAAAATAAAAATTAGTTAATGCTCAAATATTATTTGATTTTTTGAGCAATTGGCTACATAGTAAATATAAGTAAATATTGGAGATAAATTCTGTCTCCAACTCTTTGGGCTCTTCTCAAATTAAGTTATTTTAATATTTTTTAGTATTATATACACATTCCTTATATATATATTGTTGAATCTGGATTTGAAAAAGCATTTGACAGAATAAAATGGATACACTAATAAATAAAGTGTTCCATTCTAAACTCATATTTTGTGGGGGTCTCGAGTACTATTAACTAAAAGAAATTTTTTTAATGTTTTAATAAATGTAATTTTTGAACAGCATCTATATTGCCTGGTGCCTAAAATCTGTTCATAAGTATAGCCCTATATATATATTACAAATCGATGTTCGTATTTCTTCAAAATAATATACATAAACTTATAAATAAATATTAGAAAATACAGTAATTAAAATTTGTTAAAAAGAATAAAAAATATAAATGACACTTAGGAGCACTTTCAACTATCTTGTAGTCTTTGTCAGCAAGGATAACTGAAAACATTCCTAGATGACGTTTATAATTTTTGTTCTTTTTAACAAATTTTAATTACTGTATTTTTTAATATTTATTTATAAGTTTATATATATATTGTATTGATGAGCGAAGTTGATATGGGCACCACCTGATATTTGTCATCAGGAAATATTTCAGAGGTATTCCCATTATTTCTGTATTAATATGATTAGAAATATTTTCTTCATAATATATAATGATTAAAATGATCAATATATCACTTGCTATCTATAATTCATGCCAAATCATGTTTTACTTGAACTACTCTGTTTAAAGTGGACCATGAAATTGATTTAAAGAAATTTTTATACAAAATAAGTAAATAATTAAAAAAAGCACTATTTGTTTACAAATTTATAATAATATAATTCTACAAAATGCAACAATATCATCTTAAAGTTAAAGTGTTTCTAGCATCTAAACAAGGCTAAAACTTCCCTCACTCCACAAAGCCAGTAGCATTGTAAATGTAACTAATACTATCCTATCCATTAACATCAAACATTGTTAGAACTTGGACTAAGTTTCATGGAAGGGAATAGAATATCCAAAGATGGAGCTCATTGCGGATGTGAAGGCCAGATTTGAAGAAAATTCACATAGAGAGTAGGTCATTAGTCTAATTTCTAAGATTAGTCTACACAAACCTATCAAAACAAACAATTGTAACTGGATGAGAGAAATAAATGCCACCAAGCAATTCCTGTCAGAGAATATTATGATTTGCTTAAAAGAAGACAAAGGAAACAGATTTGTGTTACTGAGTAAAGAAAATTATCTAGAGAAAATGAAGACCCCCCCCCCCCAAAAAAAAAAAATTAATTTCATAGTCAATTACAACATAAAATGAAGTAAGGATAAATTTATATCGGAGATCTTGAGAAAACATTGTAATAATGCATTTACTAAAGTGAGTATTACAAGATCTATTCATCAGCAGCATTTCCACATCGAATATTCACAATATTAATTACATAAGCTCGACACACCACCCACCCTTATGATATATTTTGGTGGAACCCACTATTATAATATGGTAAAAGTGATTAATTAGTGGCTCACCATACAATTGGAATATAGATCATTCACTATTAAATCATCATTCAAGTTTGTTGACAAAATTAAAAATGCAAAAAGTAGGAGATCAAAACAGAATAGTGTCCCTCAATATAATGAAATTGTACAGATCAATAAACAGAAAACAGTCCAGTCAAATAATTTTTACTTTTGGGAAATATATATATATATTCTAGTGCATGTATAAAACATGTACTTATAACATCCTCATACACTCAGAAGTGAATTAATTTTAGCATAGACTGTTGGATTGACCAAAACATTATGGCCCTTTTTAATGGGCAATATTATAGGATGGAAAAGGGATGGACAATAAGTGGAGTCATAGGCAGCATATTCCTTAATAACAGTGAAACTGTAATCCTCCCCAAATACATTTAAAATACACCAAATCTAATATATGCCAGATACATCGATAACATCTTCATATGTGCCTCTGAGCCACTAATCAATAAAATTAAACTCAAAGTTGAAATAAAACCTACATTGGCACAGACAATAGAACATGAAGACAAGCAAAAAGGAATAAAATATCATGATATTTATGATAAGAGAGAGAAGTCTCAAACTGTAAAATGGTTATTAAACCAATCAAAAGTAAAAACCATATGCACCCAGATTTGATCGTACCCAAAGCATATAAATATGCTAGCTTAACATTCCTTCACAGAAATCTCTATCTATGTAAACCATAATCAGATCAAAAGGGCCAACATAGAGAAATATATAAATTACTTATGCTGAGAGGGTTCAGGTACAGCACACTCACCCAACAAAGTCTATAACAAAATCAGAGCAAATTCTCAAATAGATGACAAGCTATGGATACTTCTCCCTTATATCCAAATAGCCAGAAATATAATCAAAATCTGTTCTGAATGACATTGAGTAAGCTTCCACCACACCCCATACAGTCTATAACATTGTATAGACCCAAACTGGATGTAATGTAAGCTACTATGGAGAATCATGCACTAGCCTCACCACAAGGCTATCACAACACCAAAAACTATACAAAAGAGCCAGAAGCAGTCCAGAAAACAGATCCATTTTCCTTGAACCCAAAATACATTGGGCCATCCATAAGCCATCATTGTATGCATTAAGTAAAATGATACCAAGCACAAGATCAAGGAGGTGTGGCACATCAATTCCATATACAAAAAGGAATCTTGTTTTCCTCTCTTGAAAATTGGGCCATTTAATCCACCAAACTCATTTGAATAAATTTAAATAAACTTACATTTACATACACCACCCCATTCATCATTCAGTGCTATGAATCTGCTACTAAAAAGATATCGAAAGCACTAAGCTCTATTAAAAATTACTTAACTACTAAGCTTTTCTTATCACAGCATCCTACCACCACTCGAAAGTCAATTTACTATTACATTATTATTTTATAAATTTATTATAAAATATTATTTTTAATAACCCCTTAAGTAAAAAATTACAATACTACTTTTTATTATCCAGCCACACAATTACTGTTAACCCGTTCTCCTTCATCTGTAAGACCACATAGCTTACCATGAAATAGATTCCAAAAATTATCGATTCCAGTATGCATGTTAAAAAATTTTTGATAGTCCATTTTGCTTGTTTGGTCTTATTTTTAGTTTGTGACCATAGGTTTCTGATGATTGCAAAGCAAATATAAGAACATGAACAAGTCTCTTTCCCAGAAATTGTGCATTGACAGATGTCCAGCTTTTCTTGAACATATTTTCAATTTTGAAGCAACTATAGTAAATGCTATTATATGGTGTTCTTTTCTTTTAAAGCCACATATAAATTATCATACAGTATTTAAATATCCATCCCTCATTGTTATCTTTTACACAAAAATATTAATTATCTTTATAATTTGTAAAACTCATGTAAAACTAGGAGACTCCAAGAAGTATTTTGTGGATTAAAATGGAATGCTAAGAAAATAAATATAAATTATTTGAGTCATCTAGATTTTTCAGATGGTGTAATTGTTTTTGCAAATAATGCTTTAAATTTTCAGGAAATGTTGCAAGAGTTATCAGATGAAAGTAAGAAAATAGAATTGAAGGTAAATATTAAAAAGACTAAAGTAATGTTCAATGAATTTTCTCAACAAAAAAAGGAAAGAATTGATAATGGTAAGTTAGAAGAAGTTAATAACTGCATATATCTTGGTCCAATATCATTACTATAGATGGAAACACAATGAATGAAATTAATCATAGAATTAAACTTTGTTGGAGTGCTCTTGATAGAAATAACTTAATATTAAAAGAAAATATGATTATTTATTTGAGAAAGAAAGCTTTTAATAAATGTGTTTTACTAGTTTGTACTTATAGATCTAAGTCTTGAATACATAACAGAAGAGTTATACAAAGACTTCTTACCACTGAAGGAGGGAGAGATGTGTGTTAGGAGTACCAAGAAGAGATCATAAATGAAATACATGGATGAGAGAATAAACTGGTGTTACTGACATCATTGAAAGAATTTAAAGGCAAGTGGAATTGGACTGGATATATTGTTAAAAGAGATGATAATAAATGAACAATTGAAATCTGAAACTGGATGCCAAGAGATTGTAAAAGACACAGAAAGAGACCACATGTGAGACGGATGGATGAAATAAGAAAGGGTGTTTGGTTGATGTGGAGAAGAGAGATTGGAGAAAATGGATTGAACTTGGACAGACCTCCTGCAGTAATCGATAGTAGTTGAAAATGATAATGATGATAAATTGTTTGGTTTATTGAGATAACTATGGAATTATTACCTGAAGGTAAAATTCTGTTGTTGTTGTTGTTTTTGGTTTTTTTTGCAATATGTAAAACTCTAGGTTTTGGACTTGGCAGACACATCAGAAAATATATATTTGTATGTGTGTATATATATATTAAAAACAAAATGTAACCGTAAAATAATAATAAAAATAAAATAGGAAAATGTTCTTGTTCAAGCCTCTCAATTTTTTGTTGTCTTTAAATTTATCTAGATAATTTGCATTTAAAAGTAACTTTCTTTTTTTTTTTTGTCTAATTAATCCAAGTTTTTGTTTCGTAAAAATTTTGAGCAAAATATTTAACAAGCCACTTTTTTAATGAACACAACATTATTTATTTAAAATTATTTTAATTGCAATTCTCATTTTAATTAACAAAATTATTTTAAAAAACTTCTATAAGTATTTAAAAGCTCTAATATGCTTATATGTTTTTTTAAATCTTTTTTTCACCTCTTACATTTTTTTAAATTTTGGCTGCATTTATTTTCATTTTAAAACTTTCTACAAATTTGATCAATCTCACTTAATATTTTGTTATGTTAATATTTTTATCTGCAAGAACTGCTATATCAACAAATAAATCTGTTGTAATGATCTTTCTATTTTTCTATGCTAACCATATTCTTATATGATAAACGTAAGTTACCTAAATATGTAACAAGATATAGAGAAAATAACACTATGTTTATTTGTTTCTACATTTTTTGAAACAATTTGACTTGGAATATGATTTCTCTAAGGAGACAAGATTGTCATTACTAGGCCAATTAAATGTTACTTCTATGCTCTGGCTGTTACTTTGATCAACATTTGAATATCATACACAGATATTATGAGAAACTTTTCTAAATAAAATTACAGGTGATTATGAAAACTATTACAAACTAGTAACATTAACTTCATGAAAATTATTGAGATATGATTGAACAATAGTGTTAGTAGTGGGGGAAAACATAACAAAGTGAGCTAATGAACTTTCATTATTAAATATATATACAAACTTATGTAGCACTAAGATACTTCTTCTAAAATGAAGTAACAAAATATATACATTAGTTTGTAAATACTATATTATAAAAGATTAGACATCTTTATTTTCATAAACTAGAGAATCTTACTTCTTCATTAATTTAAGATTAAAGATGTTTTATCATTTTTTCACCAATATTTATTTTTTATTTTCAAATGTTAAAAAACAATATATATTTGCTATTAAACAAAATAGTTTGAAAATTACAAGACAATGATTTTTTAAGTTGTTTGAAAAAATAATTTTTAAAGTCATTATTTTGGCTTCATTTTTGGATGGTTTTATTCAATTGATTTCTTCTGTTTGTTTAGGTCAAATCTTGCAAATAATTTTTGGCCTATTTCTACAGATTTTTTTCAAATTTTGTACATATGTTTGATATTGATATCGGTGTTTCAGGTTTGTTCATGAACTGGATTTTAACCCACATTCGAATCAGTTCAGTAAGTTTTGACTTATGCTCAATGCATTAACACTCTTAGGTCTTTCAGCCACATTATAAATATAAGAAAATTGATTGTGCAATACTTGTGACAACAAGAATATAAAATGGAAAAAAAAAAAGAAGTTGAATTACTGAAAATGTGGTTAGATTCTTTTTTTAAAAAAAATTTGAATATAAATGGCTTTCTTGTTAATGATAAATGATTTTGAAAAATTGAAAAAAAAAACACTTTTATTTGAGGATTATTGCACTAAAAAAAGAGCAAAGTATTAACAAAATTTTATGGGTGCTTACAGTTAATTAAAATAGAAAGTAAAGAAATGAAGGGTGAAATCTTAATTTTTTATGATTATTTGTGTAAATCTTGCTTTTTTAAACCACTGTCTTTGTAAAAACAAAAATTTTGTAACCTATTTTAAATGATTTTTTATATTGTAATTTGTTTTACCAAATACTAAAAACTATAAAATAATATATATAATTTTTTTTTAAAAAAAAAAAATTTTATTTAAAGTTTTATATAACAACCAAAATCATGGTTCATTTTTCTTTTTAATACATTAGTCATCAAATTAAATAAAAACAATATATAAACACATTACTAAGGGAGCTAAAAATGTAGCATGAATTGTTTTTGATTTATTATAAATTTTGTATTAAATATTTTTTTTGTTAATTCAGAAATAAGTTTTTTGAAATAATCTTTAGAAGAATATATATTTTAAATAGGAATCTAGGTTAATATTTATTTTTAATTGTAAGGTAGAGAACATTTTATATGTATAAATATAGTATGCAATTTATAATTTCTTCCACTTTTGTGTTTTTAAGAAAGGAAATGACATCATTATATATCTTTAGTGGGGGAAAAACATAGTTCCTTATTTTAATTGATATGATGTATCATTACCTTTTATTTATAATTTGTTTATTTTTATTATTACAATTTTTTTAATTGTTGGGATATATTTTATATAGGGTACCAATGTAGTCAGCTGTCTGCATTCCATTTTCTCTTTAATCATTTTTTTAAAACTGCTTTAAAATCATGAAAGAATATTGGGATGATTAATTAATTAATTGATGATTCTTTGGATGTGGAAAAATAATTTATTACAATTTATAAATTTAAAATGGAATCTAAAACCTCTTCTTAGTTTCATTAATAGATTTTTTTTTGCAAACTTTTATTATTATTTGTCTTTTTAATTTCTTCTTTGATTTTAACAAAATACGAAAGAGAGAGAGAGAATAGGAGAGAGAGAGAGAAATACGAAAGAGAGAGAGAGAATAGGAGAGAGAGAGAGAGGGGGGGGGAGGGATTTAAACAAATAGAAGTTTTATTAAGTTTTCTATTTTTATTTTTTGGAATCTAAAATCTCATAGTATTTTTGGTTGACAGATCTTTTTATTTTTTTTTAACTTTTAATATTATTTGTCTTTTCAATTTCTTGTTTAGTTTTGAAAAAAATGGGAGATGGTGGAGGAATGGGAGAGAGGGGGAATCAATTCTAAGTTTTCAAGGTTTCTTTGGATTTTTGTCATAATACTATGTAATATTTATTTACAAAATTAATTGATGTAGAATTTTAGATAACTTCTTTTGATTTGAAATTGACAGATTTGTTTTGGAATTTTACTTTTTATTATTCATCTTTAAAAATTTTTAATTTCTTTTTGTTTTTTGGAAGGAGGAAATTTGGTGATTTATATTGTTGATTTTGATGAAAACAATAATTGTCACCCACATACATTAAATGCAAATGAACATTCCAAATAAAAATGAGGTCACTGGCTTTAAAACAACATCAGTAAATTAACAAAAAAGAGCTTAAAATAAAAAGTTCTTTTTTATTTATTTGTATTGCCACCACTTGCTCAATAGTTGGTTGCTTTTTGATATCACAAAAACCCAAAAAATCCAAGGCGTTGTTGCTGCTTTGATTTTGAACTGAATAATTGGTGAATTTGCATGAACAATGCAAAGTCACTCTAAACTTTCTTTTCTCTATCATATATGACCCAATTGTTATCTCTAAATGAAAAATATAAGGAGATAAAAAATAACAGTACAACAATTTAAATGGACATCTCCAAATGTCTGCAGTTGCTTTTCAAATAAAAACATTTTAAACAATATCAGTGTAGATACAAAGTTTGTTTTTAAATTAAATTCTGACAAGTTAAAGAAAAAAAAGTATTTTTTGTCACATTCACAGAGCAGGAAAATATCTTCGTTTTATCTTTTAGTTAGTTTTTTTTTTAACTCTTTACACATCTAGATTTTAGATGCACATTAAAATTATAAATTAAGTCATAATATTATTACTATGATAAATTGCAAGTCAAGATTATATTTTTCCACCCCCTTCACTTTTGAAAAAGTAAATAAGAAAGAAATTTTATATTTCTCTACCCCCTTCACTTCTGAAAAAGTAAATAAGAAAGACATTTCTAAAGACAAAATAAGAATCAAAATTTCAAACCAATTTGTCAATTATGAATAAGAAAAGATTGTTTGAAATTTGTCTACATCAAATAATTTTGTAAGTCAATTTTAGATAGGTAGTATTACAAGAAATCAACCATAAATACTTATTGTATTCCCATCTCTCTCCACTTTTCCTTCCTCATCTTCCCTAAGAAATAAACGTTTGCAAAAAAAAAATAAAATAAGCACAAGATCTGTCAATGAAAACCAATAGTAAGAAGTTTTAGATTATACAGTGAATTTATAAATTAGTTCATAGATAATATGCAGCTAAAGAGAAGTTTTTTTTCTTTCCAGTTAAAGTAACAAAATAAGGCAACTTCCTTCCAGTTGGTATCATTTCCATCTATATTATACTATCAATCAATCAGCTCAAACTGAAAAATATATACAAATCCAGATGTACTGTTCCAATACCCAAAGCTCTTCACTAATGAAAGCTATAATCTTGAATAATAGAATTTCGGATGGGATATAGCACAGGGTATAGATTTATTAAGCATTACCATCTGCATCTATCATTACTTACTAAAGTTTACAATAATTAGCATAGGGAAGATGAAAAAGTATGCTACTAAAATAGTACTATGTAAACCAAAGTCAATCATGTGATAGTTTATTGGTTTATACCAAATGCTTACCACATAATAGAGGTGACTGTAATTATTAATATATAGAAACAACTGAATTCACATCTTTATGACTTTATAAACAAGTTAGTTTAGATTTAAAACATTTGTATGTTTTTCAGTTTGAATGGTTGCTTCATAATATAATTATAGAAGTAAATGATTGAGACTAGAAGTAAGATGCATTAGATTCTAAAGGTCCACATGCACTATTCAAGATCTAAAGCTAATAATTTTAATTTTATCACTTATAGAATCACTTTGTAAATTTTATCAGACAGAATTGACTCTAAGCGAGAAGGTGAGACTTAGCATGCTGAAAGATAAGAAAATTGCTGCTTTGATGACAGCAATTAATATGCACATATAAAATATGCATTTTTTTAATTAATGAATTGTAATGTTTTTATTTTATTATTGTTTTTTTTTTTTTGAATAATGGTAAAGTGAAATAGTGAATTTTTGAGATAGACGATATAGTGGCCTTACTGTATATACTTCAATATATTACAAGAGATATAATGAATACATGAAAAGATTCTATTTAACTATAGCACCTTTATTTTACCAAATCATTATTTACCTCTTGTGAGTTCTTAAATGTAAAAAGGAGATATATTATTTTAATGAAAATAATATTTGCTGAGTAGATTAAGATGCAAAGAGCAGGAAAAAGCTAATCTGGCTTATGTGTGGAATGTCTGATAACAAGATTCTACAGTTTATAAACAGAATGAAACTATTCATTAATGAAACTTGTTTAATATTTGATTGGGAAACATAATCTTTGAATATAATAGGAAAATGAATAACATTAAATAATATGAAAAATACTATTAAGATTTATGAAAAGATATGAATGATTTTGTCAACAGAGTCAGTGTCTGAGTTCAAAATTGATTATGGAGATATGGATCATTTATTAATAACAAAGGGTCTAATAGTTAACAATTCTCTATAGACTAACACTGATTACACTTGAGTTGAAAATCTTTTAGATGTAGAATGTACCTTCCAAAATGATCACAATCGATCAAATTATGATATTTTCTGTAATGTTATGATTATAGAAGATCAATACTAATAAGAAAAATATTGATACTTTTGACCTGTGGAGCTGACAAATATTTTAAAGAATTTTATAGACAGTAATAAAAATAATCATATAGATAGTTGTTTAAATATATAATTGAATATATTTAAATTTAATTGATTAATTTTTAATCAAATGATATTGCGGATATTTTTTAAATGTTTTTTTTTTTTTATCATTATCATCTTTTTTTATATACATCAAGTTGAAATTGTATTATTTTAATCAGATCATGAGACAATGCTTGGCAAGATTGATAGTAAAAAAAGAAGGAAATGGCTAACAGTGATGTAGATGGATTCCATCGTGCTAATAATAAATGTGCCTTTGAAAAGCGTAAAAAAAGCCAGACAGATGATAGATCACTTTGGTGAAATATTATTCATATGATTATGAGGAACTGATGTTAACTTAAAAGCATTAAATAATAGTAATAATTAATGATAATAAAAAAGGCAAAAATATATCTGGGCATGATATTCTTCAGGCAAACAGGATAATTGATAGAATAAGTTATTATTTTTTTTGGATTAAAAGAAGTATATTTTAGAAAAAATGTAACTTGAAAAGAGAAAATATTATTAAAAATGCATATTTTTTAAGAAAGTTTGTTTGAATGCTGTTTTTTTTTTTTTAAAAAATAATAATTTAACTTTGATTTTCCTCTCTATCATTATTTTCATATCTGTGTTTTTACTTGTCTGTAGTTCAAAAAAATATTAAATAAAAAATTACAAATTAATAAAAAATAATTTTTTTAATTTCATTTTTTAATTCACAATGCATGTATATTATATACTCGTACACACACACACACTTATATATGTATGTTACAATTTCAACATGTATATTCACTCACGCACTTATATATGTATATGTTAAAAACATTATAATATAGCTCACTATTATATACAAATTTTAATATCTGATATATGGATTGAAATCAAATGTTGCATAATATATACTAAGTTAAAATGGACAAAAAAATATTTACAGATATAGTGTAAACAATTGAATATTGTTACATTTTTCTTTCAGACTGTTAAATCTGATTCTAGTTTTTAAAACTATTTATGAAGTTCTGTAATAGTATCATAAATTCATTTCCTTCTAAAATTATTGAATTTTGATATATTTGGAAAATATTAAGTGCTATTGATTGCTAAAATTTGATGAAAATTTATTTAGTGAAGCCATGATATGTATTACATCAATATACATTACTTCATTTATACATTAACCAAAAATATAATTAAATAAACAAAAAAAATGTAGCTAAACAAAAAATAAAAATATTAAAATTCTTAAGTTGAATGAATTTATGAGTTCGTATTCATGATATGACAGCAGTCCTTTTTTTTTATCTTGGAGTGCCATCATTCACTTTTTCTTCCTTCCAAAAGTTTGATATGATGCAATAATACATGTAATAAAATGTTTTCTAAGCATAAAACTATACATTTTATAAAAATTAAAGGGAATTCATAAGGTATCTTTCTTAAATAATTAGGTGAAAACATAACCAACTCCCCAAAATAATTTTGTTTTGTAGCAGATCAATAAAATAGTCAATATACAGGTTGAAATTACTCAGTTTTATCTTGCACAATATTCAAAAGAAAGCAATCATTTTTATAGAAACTAAAATACAATGAATCAGAATTGTGAAAGAACAACTGCATACTATTGGACTCTCCATTTCATTTGATTTCCCATAATAACAAGATTTGTCATGGACTCCAATATATCATGAATAAAGTTTTTATTTAGAGTAAACCAAAATGATAAATTTCATGGAATAATTTTTTATTTAAAATTATAGACAATAATTTCATTAAATTTATAGACAATAACTTAATTTAAAACAGGAATAATTTAATTTAAAGTAGTATAAAAAATGAGAAAAGATTTCTAATTTCTTAACAGCTTTAGCAATTATAAAGTTAATTGTAAAGCATCCATTACATTTGAATTCCATTAGGCATATGATGTTTCAGATAGTATAAACTTTATAAGACATTTCAAATATGGTGATACCCATTCCAAATAATATATATATATAATATATTTTTTATTTACAACAATAAAGATTTTTTATTTTTTCACCTTACACAATTTTTGAATTACAATAAATCTTATGGAACACATTAATTACTTTAATTAAAATGTTTGTATAATAAAACCAAGTATTACATGATTTTTTTAAAATTTGCATATCCTATATGTCTAATGCAATGATTAGGGATAGATTTAAGAGATGAAAACTTAAAACAGGCAAAACTCACTATATGTACTGCCACACACAGCAAGGTGCAGTGCTTTCAGATCCAAGGCTCCTCACTGATAAAGGCCACAAGCCATAAACTAGTCTGGGGATGTTGGATGAGTAGGCACTAGATGGGGATTTTATGCACAAGCCTTCTGTCATCCATTGATTACTCTAACTTGCTGGGCGTGGCAATATGTATAGGAGTTTTGCCTGTTTTAACAACAGTTATACACAAGCATAGAGGTAATGGTCATGAGATGAAAACTTCTGAATCGAAGCTCATTTGTTCACTTCTGGTGCTCAAACATCACCTGACTTAATGAATGACTAATTATTATATTGTACTTCAATCTGCAGTAGATAGCTTTTAAATCCGTATATTTTTTAGAATTATTTTATACAAGCATTGGTTAATAAACATATATTAAATGATAACACAAACAAAGTTCTGGGATTATTTTTTAGTGAATTAACTTTCAGGCAGTAATTAACACTATTCATGATATTGAAACTTGACTAATACAACAGAATATAATACTAGGTGAATAGATTGATTATTGATTAAAGATAATTTATTACAAAAATGAATCATAAGTCTTCTATTTTCAATATATAGTATAGATAGGTTTTTAATATTTAGTCTTTTAAAATATATACTATTTTGGAGTACTTTGTCTCTAGATTTCAAATATGATGGTTATAATGATCTTGCCAATATAAAAATTGTTCTACAGAATCTTATTGCTAAAGACTTTGAATTAAGTAATTAAATGTTCAAAAAAATTGATGTGATGGAAGAAAATTTTCAATGTTTTATTTGAATCAATTTAAATATTTTGGTAGCTTTTTAAGTAAAAATTTATATTTGGATGTTGAGATATATGGTTGCTGCATTTAATCATTTAATGCATAGGATATTTTATTATAGTGATAACTATTTTAACTAAATTATTTGTGTATAGGACTGCTATTTTACTCAGTTTATCATTGGACATGAATCCTATTAGCATGATATTTATTCCAGTAAATTGATTGTTTGGTTCAAAGACTAGTTAAATCTTCTAATGAGTATAGTTTATAAATTTTAACCTGCTATTGTTTGCTTTAATTTATTATACTATTGAATAACACTGTGTAATTGATCACATCATAATATAAAGACATAAAAAAATATATGAGGATACATTACAAAATTCTAAAATAGAAAGATCATAAAACCAACCAGTATGATCTTCATTTTTTATATAAAATCTATTGGATTTACTGTTGTAAAAATATCTTTTTGTTGGATTAGGCCTATGAAGCCAAAAAAACAAAAAAATATTTTATAGAAAACCTGAGCATGATAGAGACAATCCTTCTTTAAGTTCTAAAGATTATCTTAAAGATACAAGATAATTTAAAGAGTTGCAATATTGATTGTTTACAGTATGAATAAGGCTATAAAAATTTACTACCACAGTTAAAAGACAATATTCTAGGATGACAGATAAACATATAAAAAGGTCAGTATATATATATATATATATATATATATATGTTTTCATTGCTTTATACAGGCATTACAAAACTCAACTTTAACTTTTTATTTTCTGTTTCTACTTCTTTACAAATGGATGCTGGATTAATGGCTTAGTATATGTTCTTACTAGGATTCTAATTAAGAAGAGTTTAATTCAAATGAATTGCTAAAGTTTGATATGTTCAACAATTTATATACTATTTTCTTTAAAAAAAAACATGAAAAAGCTACTATATAATAACTTACCAATCATTTGATATTATTTATTCTATATTACTATGTAACTCTTTAGAGAATTTTTCCACATATTTCATATCATCCTTTGTTTTCCATCTCTTCTTATTATCACTTTTCTCTTCTATAACTTTCTTTTACAATTTATATTTTCTCATATCATTATTAACTCTTTTTGAAACTCCAGGTATTCTAGTCTTCTTAATGGATCTTTTAAAAAAAATTTATTTCTTCTTTTCTGCATATATTGTCTTGTCTTAGTTGAAAGTTTGTTGGTGAATTGCTACTTTGCCAGTATTTTTTGATGGCATTCTTAATAATGTGTCAGTTATTTTCTTATTGATCACAGTTCAGTTTGAATTATCCTCAAAGTCTGTCGATATTTTAAAAATGGTTAACGTTATAATTTAAATTTGTTGATTTCTGAAGGTGAAGAATACTAACTGAGAGTATTGTCTTTTTGTAGCTTTCATCTCTAGTTTTGCATTAATATATATCTTACAAATCAAAGATCATTTCCTGCATTGAAGATATTAAGAATCTGACAATTTTAAAATATATATTTTCTACTAATCAAGATATAATCCAATTCTTCTGCAACTTTATTTTGGATGTTTACATGTCAATTTCCATTTAGCAATTTTCTCAACATTCTGCAAATTATCACCAAAGAAAATTTACATATATTAAAGTCTCCCAATGACAATTTTCAAATATTGTTGGATGTGATTCTTTACTCTTTCAGCATATGAATGAACTTATTGAGTATAAATCTGAATTATCAGTATTTTGTATTTTTCATTAAGTTGAATAACTAATCTGCTTTTGACTTCCAACTGCTTCCTTGGCCAATGAATTTATAGCAAATTCTAATTTGTCAACATTATTCATTCTTTCTCCAAATCTACAATTCACAAAGCCCCTCGTGGTTTTGCATCCCTTTTTCTAATTATCCAAGCTTTTGATACATTTTAAAGCATAAATCTTTTATCTTAATTCTAAATTACTTATTCTTTTCACAAAGTAAATAGCAATACCAAGCACCATTCACTAATCAAGCTAACTTAGTTTAACAATAGGCATACATAGGTATTGAAGTTTGTAAGATTAAAACTTTATATATATACAACTAAAATAAAATTGATTAAAAGTTGAATTAGATAAATAAAAAATATCAAATATATATATTTTTTATTGTTACTAAATTATCATACACATCTTTTAAGAATATTATATTACATTGGCTTTTAGTAGTTTTTAATCTCAAGAAATTAATCGTTTAATAACATGTCAGGAGCAATTTTCTAAATATTATTATAAAATGAATTTTTAATTTCTTATTAAATTTAACTATTACAATTAATTCTTTTTTTAAAAAAAAAGTAAAAAAGAGAAGTGGATTATAATAATAATTTTGGTTTCAAATTACTATGAAATTACTTAAATAAAATATTTTTTAATATTATAGAAAAAACTTCATAGCAGTAGTTTATATTTAGAAGCCTTAAAAATAATTTGATATAGTTTAGTATAAATAATTTATATCATTTTTTTTTTTTTACAATTTAAAAGAAATGGTATAATAACTACTGTTTCCTATTGCATTGACAAATGTATATCATATAATATTCATTTGACCAAACAATGTTTTATTATCCACCCTTTCCTGCAGTTTACAGTTTCGATTGTAACAGTTGAGATTAGGAGATATAACATTCTGAAGAAGATTGCTGGAGCAATTGAAACTGTAAACTGCAAGAACGGATGGATAATAAAGCAATGTAAAAGTAATAAAGTGTTTGGTCAATTGAATATTAAAAGAAGTGGATGGACAACAATAATTTTGCATGAGAAATGAATGTTTTCCCATTGGCAAACATTGTTCATACTTTCAAAAAAATATTAGCAAAAAAAAAAAAATTAAATTTTTAAATTTATATAAAACATTTATGCTAGCAATGTTAATGGTACTCTTTGTAATTTCAAGCTGAATGATAGATTAATAAAAAATTTAAATTTTTAATGTTATATGGGATTCATTTTAAATGTATGTAATTTTGTTCATTATTTTCAAAATATAATTTAAATAAATTCATCTTACTTTGATTTAGTTTTGACAAATAAAAAGTGAGGGTCACTCGTGTTTAGAAAGAATCATAATTTCATTTTCTATCAAATTTTGTGGGCTTCTTACCAAACAATAATTACGCTTTAATATGTTTAACTAAATATTTTTTGACATTTTTCTATTATATATATATATATGAAAAAAATAGATTTAATTTCTATAAACTTAAGTCTGAAAATGTTACTGTGATAATATATCAGTCACATTTCTAAAGAATCATTTAAATGAACTTGTAACTAAAGCTCATTTTTTTATATTAAGGCCAGTCTATTCATGAATAGATTGGCATTGATATAAGAAAATAGGCTTTATTTGCATGTTTATTTAAATGATTCTTTTGCAATGTGATTCATGAATTATCAGTGTAATGTTTTTAGACTTATTTGTTCCATGAATACATTTATATTATCAATATTACATATTTGATAAACCATAATTTATTCATGCCTTTGATAAAATCAGTAATATACATTAAATGTTAAATTGAGAATAATTTTGAGAATTCAGTGTTATATATATCATCATCATTATCATTATTGTCAACCATTATCAGTCCACTGCAGAATGAAGGTCTCTTCAAGTTCAATTCTTCTCCGATTTTTAGCCTCTCTTCTCCACATCATCCCTGCACACTTTCTTATGCCATTCATCTCACATGTGGTCTCTTTCTGGGTCTTTTACAATCTCTTGGAATCCAGTTTAAGATTTTAATTGTCCATCTATTATTATCTCTTCTAGAAATATGCCCAGCCCAACTCCACTTCAGTCTTTTAATTCTTTCAATAATGTTGAAAGAATATATATCTATAACTAAAAAGTGAATGTATTAAAAAGTAAAAAAATAAGTTTTCTTAAGTTTTCACAGTATTATTGATATTATACGATCTAAAATAAAATCATGGAATGCTAAGGTTTAGGAATAGTTTACATAAACAGAAATTAAATATTTTTTTTCTAAATATAATGGCAAAATGATAAAGAATATTAAGTTAAAAGTGTAATTCTTTCTTAATAAGAAGCCCAAAAAATTGAGAGAAAGTGTAATTAAGATTATTTCTAAACATGAGTACCTCATATTTTTATTTTTGGTTGCACAAGAACAAGAATACTATAAAATATGAAGATTTTTTTTTTTTTTTTACTTTTCAATGCATTTATATGAATAAAATCATTTACTTAAATATTTATTTATTTATTGAAATGTGAACTACTGAATTCTAAAATTATATGTATTACAAAACATGAATGAATTTTATCATTTACTTAATTTATTCCAATAATAATACCCATACTTTATCTAAATTAATTATCATTATTATATTAATGGATATACATAATTAATTTAAGCCCTTGCATTATAAGGATTAATCTAATAATTTTCTTCCAAAATAGCGAAAGATATTCAAAAAATCTAATATTTATATTATTCAATGTTGTATAGCTGTTCCTCTGTTTGTATTATATTAATAAATACAGTTTAATGCAAATAAGTTTTATATAATCTTTTTTTTTTTTTTTGGTGATTTTAAATAATTTGTTGTTGCCATTGTTTCATCATAGATAGAATAATATTTGATAAATTTAAATAGATAATTTTAATAAACAGAGTTCTTAGTGCCTCTTCGTCATTATCTTTTTATTCTATATATATGATGTGTATGTTTTAAAAACATAGACAATGATCACATATATTTTGTATAGAGATATGAAGAAAAATCATAGATTTGAAGTAATAGAATAAAATTGATGAGATCTTTATTGTACAGATGACTCAAAGGGTTTGAAAATGATGATGATGATGATGATAACATATAAAAGTATTATAAAAAAGTTTAATCAGATTCATAATTGCCATATATAAACAATATAACAACTACATTAAGAGATGATAGCAAATTAATAGTCCAATTATTGAAAGTTATAATATTGGCATCTTTAATAAATTTGAATAACTCAGTTTATTACTGCAAATCTGAAATACTTCAAATTCATCAAAATTGTATTTTCACAATATCATGTAAAGAGATTTATAGATGTTTCTTTTTCATCATAAAGTGATACTTCAACTGAAAAGTGATAGTTTAAGTTTATCTTTCAACAATAGAGCATTCATTCTGAAAGTCCTTGATATATAAACACTCATTTTTTACAAATTTAAATAAGGCATATAGAAGACAAAGATCTGTGTCTTTTATAATAACTATTCTAATCATAAATTTATTTATTCATTTATTTCTTAACAATTTGAGTACTGGTAAGGTATTTATTTTTATAGTTGTTATAATATTGACTTCATATGCTCAAAACATGTGCAAGAACTTTATAGTATTGTTATGTGTTGAGTAGTATAAATGTGAGCTTTTTTTAAAGGAAAACTTTTCATGATAAAATGTATTACATAATATTGAAAATACTTTTGAAAAATCTGATAAATCTTCTATAGAAACATTACCCATTACAAATAAAACACACACACACATATATATATATGTCTTTTTGTATAAACTTTTGGTTATTTTAACTGTTTTCTATCTGATTATTACTGGTAAGAATTTATAATATAGCATTAACTTCAATTATACAGTTGAGATCTCTATAATAAACTTTTTCAATTATTAATCATTGATTAAATTAGAAATAAATAAATATAATTGCAAACTGCCATTTATGGTTTAAGTTCATGATATAATCTTTATCACGACAACGTGAAACTTAATTATTCCGTGTACATTCAGTGGTCACTTTTTATTATGCTATTCATGGGAAACTGAATTATCTTCCATGTGATTAAAATATCTTATTTCAAAAGAATCAGCCAGTATTTTTTGATTAGAGAATTTATATATATGTTCTAAATCATATTTAACTTTACAAAGTGATATTTAGTTATTTGTGTACCAGACGCCTTTATGAGAATGCTGGACTTAATGATCTAATTAGTTAACTCCGATAAAGCCTTGAAAAGACCACTACTGTACTAACAGTGAGGAACCTCCTCAAAACCAGGAGTGGATTCGTCATCCCACAAGGATAAACCAAATTTTCTAATGAAGCATTATTTTATTGATGTCATAATCAATTGACATAAACTATTTGGTTGTATAAATGTTTTCTATGTTAAATTTGTATACTATGATGTCTATGTAAATTTTATATGTAATTAGTGCACTTGCCTTTTCCTGAATAAAAAAAAATCATACTTAAAAGTAAAGTATATAAATTACAAATTAAAATACTAACTTCTGGAAGTTTATATTCATTCTATAAAGCAATGAATTCTTATGCCATCAAAAAACTTTTGTCTTTTATTTTTTCTAAGTACTAATATGGGCAATTATATACAGTATTGGATTATTTTTATCATTTGGGTTACTTCAAAATTTTTATTCTTTTCCAAATACATTCAACTATTAGAAATAATATATACACTAATATACAGCAACAATGGTTTAAGAGATATTGTTATCATTTATCTTCAGATTTTGCTTGTTCTAAATCTATTATGAATTTAATAGAAGAAGATACATTATGATGTGTATCCAAAATGTTTTTAATAGCATTCTACCATGTGGCAATACAACAAATGTATCATCAACATAGCAAATCCAAACTTTAGGTAGGTGGATATGGAATAGTGCTTATGGTTGAAGTTTCAAGTTACTTCATATAAATGTGACAGTCGTTAATCTATATTCTTTTGTTTATTTTATTGGAAGGATTCTGTGTTGCATTGAAAATATGTTATCATTATACACAGAGTTTAAAATGGTCCATTATACTATCAATAGGAATTGATAGTGTAAATAAAAAAAATGTTTATTTGACATATTGATAAACTTTGATGTGAAAAGTTTAGGTACAAATATACTTAAACCATTAAACATCACATGATCACTATTTCTTATGCTAGCACATTACTGTTATTAAAACAGGCAAAACTCTCCATACAGTAGTGCCACTCAGTGTCAACCAGAGTAATCAATGGATGCCAGAAGGCTTGTGCATAAAATCCCTATTTAGTGCCTACTCATCCAATATGACAGATTAGTTTCTGGCTTGTGGCCTTCGTCAATGAGGAGCTTTGGATCTGAGAGCACTGCACTTAGATCTTAGGATCTAATGCAACCCTCCATCAGCCATCTTTATCTCTACTTAACTACAAAACTATGAAAATAAAATTGAAAACACAATAATATTTTTAATCTAAGCTCAATAGCTTATATAGTTGTGGCTATGGTTGTTAAAGAGCCTAAGACACCAAAATATATGGACACTGAACTGGGTTCAGACCCATATGACTATATAAGCTATTGAGCTTAGAATGAAAATATTATTGTGTTTTCAATTTTATTCTCATAGTTTTGTGGTTGAGTAGAGATAAAAGGTGGCTGTTGGAGGGTTGCATTAGATCCTAAGATCTAAGTGCAGTACTCTCAGATCCAAAGCTCCTCATTGATGAAGGCCACAAGCCAGAAATTAGTCTGGGAATATTGCATGAGTAGGCTCTAGATAGGGATTTTATGCACAAGGCATCTGGCATCCATTGATTTCTCTACTTTGCACTGAATAGCACTACTGTATGGAGAGTTTTGCCTTTTTTTACAAATATACTTTCTAATGAAGCATTTGTCTATTTTAGAAAATAAATAAATGAGGATAATAGTTTACAAACTAGAATTAATCTTCCTATTGATAGTATAAAGGAATTCTAAACAGCAACATACTTTTAATACAAGACAGAATTCTTCTGATAATACTAAGAAATGGCTGTGAGTTCACCAATGTTTATCCTGATCAATAATATTTACATAGTAAAACTTAAATTTGTAACCATTATTAGTATTCTCTCTTTATTAAAATTTGGCTTCACTATGTCAATGTCACATCTGTTGTTGTGGTGGAGCATTATTACTAGCATTTATACATATCAGCAATATATGCATTCAGTTGAATTCACAATAAAATTAGAATTAAGGATAAAAATTGACATTATTAGATATTCTTGTGATAAGACTGCTTTATTGCAAAATCAAACTATGATTTACAGAAAAATGAAATTATACTACCTCCATGAAATAGAGCAAAACAAGTTTGTTCAGAAATTAATGACTTAGAAAAAGCAAAGTTTTATATAGAACAAATCACCATGAAGAATGGTTGCCCAAATTGTCCAACAGCTATCATTAAGAAACTCTTAAATAATCTACAACAAGAAATAACAAAAGAAAAAAAAAACAATTATAGGCACTACAGTATATATATAAGAAATAGCTAGCTAAAGAAAATCTGCAATCAGTATAATATTAGAATAATTTTTCAAAGCCATAGCACATTATGAAAAATTCCAGCATCTACAAAACCAGGTTTGAAATGCTGAAAAGTATGAACTGCATTTATGAAATATTATAGGAGGTTGTATCTAGTGAATCACATCAAAAATTTGGTTAAAAAACATACAAATTAATGATTACTGGGGGGGGGGGCAGATATATCTAAAATAGCAGATCATGTATTATATACAATAAATACATAATATAATTGTGAAAATAAAAGATTAATGGGCAGAGAGAAAAAAAGTGAAAATAAGAAGATTTAAAGAAGTTTCTGACATGATAATGTAAGTAATACCATATGTCAACCTAATGTGATAATCCACAATGTTAGGAAACCAATCATTAATAATGCCCTTAAGGAAAAAATTGAGAAATTAGGAGGATCCTCATAGACAAGTGTATAAAATTTTTACTTTCTGTTGCTTTTAAATAAGAATTTCTTAGTTGCTTAGAGCCATCTTAAATTTAATTTTTATGAATTTTAACACAACTGGTTCAATTCCTATGCTAGTATACTGCTTGAGCAAGCTCCAACTAAAGAAGTGAGAATAACACTCAAAATATTGTGTTATATATTTATCCATGTGTTCATAATAAAAGCCAAATATAAATAGAATTTGAATTTTTTTTTTTAAATTATGATGACAATAGTTGAACATATAATTGCAAATAAAATGTCATCAACCTAAAATTTTGTATTCATTTGTGTACTATTAGAATTAGTAAAGAAAAAAGTTATATTTCAAGAATTACATATCTGCTACTAAATGTCACATCTCTTTTGACAATTTTCTATAAAGAGATTCTATACTTTATTCAAATTTTATTAACTTAATTTCTATGTACTTTGTTTACTTAATCACAGTTATGTTAAAAACAAAATATTTCAAACTGTTTATTATGAAAAAGCAGTCCTGTGTGGTTTGGCACAACTGTAGAGCCTCTGACTTGACTTTAGACATTTTTTATATACACAATGTTGATTTTGTAAATATTTAAAAACTATTTATATGATCACAGACCACTTCTGATTTTTCTTTATTTTTAGAGATGAAAGCACTACCCTATATGTATATTGAACCAGGCTGGAGAAAATCACTCTGATTATATTTTTTAAATCTTGATTTTAACTCAGGCTGCACTTTTCACTACAGCAACAGGCTGGCCTTGTAAGCAGAGAAGTAGAATACCACAGGTAGATGAAATATCAATGGTACCTATAACCAGACCAAGGCTATACAAAGTATAACCTACAATCACATTTCCAGGCTATAGCACTTTTCAACTGCTAGATTCAAACCCCTGTCATCCAAAGTCACTTTATTTGTTTTGAGGATTAACCTTAGGCACCAGATAATCAGCATGTTCTGGATGACAGCTATACAATCTAGTGCTTGACATATCCCAAGCTAGTTCCTTTTTTAATTATAAGGGGGGAATCTTTGGTACACTCACCCAATACTTGAGCTATTTATAAATTAAAGTACTAGTGATACAATTCTAAGAGAGAGAATTGACCAAACAATAATTAAGCAAACAATGATTTATTTTTACACATACAATTATAACACAATATAATAAAAATTTACATGTGTGATATTAAAGATTATATTGGCTGTAACTATGAGAGTTCATTAAAGTTTCTTTCCTTCACATATATGTATAAATATTTATAGTGGGAGAAAAAGAATTATATTTACCTAGAATTTGGAATAATGTATCACATTTTCATGGATTCAGTTCCTTGCTTGTTTCCTTACTTGATGACTACCAACCAGTTGACCTTTGATTTCCATCAATGGTTTCTGGATTCTTTTTAATTTTTCAAGTTTACATTGAGGGGAGAGATTATCATCAGCAGTTCACAGGTCCAAGGCAAGCATTGATTCTGAGTGGAGAACATCTGATGATACTAAGGACTCAGGATCAAAGGCTAGCTGAACACTTCTAGGATTCTTTAGCACCACATGTTGCTAATCAGCCTTCAATGAAGATAGGTTGATAAACATGCATACTGGAAACATAGATAGTTTTTCTGCCATCTTCTCTTCTTTAATTTTTTAATAGTAATACAGCACTGTTGAATAATAATTTGATTGCATCTGAATAACAATCTGACAGGAAATTATATAAATTTATTGTTTCTTTTTTATATTTCTTCCTCTCATTGTTTTCTCTTTATCATCCTTAGATCAAGTTTAATTTTATATTTCTTATCTTAATCCTCCTTTCATATTCATCTAATGTCTCATTAGGATTAATTTTTGCATTTTTTGGTTATCTAATCTCATTTGAGATTTCTTTTTTTCTTTAATTAGTTCAACTGGGAATTATCTTTTCTTATATCATCCAAATAATTTTTAATAAAGTGCAATTTTAAGTTTTTTTTTTTTTTTTAAATTATATTTTTAGTGTGATTTCATTTTTACATTTATTAATTATTTTCCTTTTTTTCCATCCATACATTTTTTTTTAATTTATAAAAAGGGAGAGCTAGTGTTAACTTTTTCTTAAGAATTACCCCCTCACTTTTTAATACTAAAACTTTCATTTATTTTTTAAAAGAAAAAGTTGACACAATACTTTCATTTTTGCAAGCTTGGGTTTCTTAGAAAAAAAAACTCTTTAGAAACATATTATATTTTTAGTCAAAATAAGAGTCTTAGATCACATGACCCAATTCTCTTAAGCTTGTAAGATAGAAACAATGAGCATTGCCAATTGCTCAACAAGCTTTGTGATAAATGCTTAGCCAGAGAAAGCATTTGAAATATGTCAGGAAACCTCCCCGCCCCAACCTCTGATCATGGTTTCGTGCTTTGGCACTCCTCAGAGAGGCACTAGGGTAGCTTCAGACACTAGATTTAAAAATATCAACCCAAAGCCAGCATTTATTTAAAAGTTATCTATTGAGTGAAAAATATTTTACTATTCTCATTTTTTAAAAAAAATCAATTTGATCATTTATTTAATGCAGAATATATGTTTTTTTAACATATATATTCACCAGCAGTACAATATATTTAAAAGTTTTATAGTTATCATGATCTCCTGCTCTGACCAGATCTGGATTGATACTGAGTGAAGCTTTCAATAATTTTAGGCAATGCAAGGTTTTCACATAGTCTTAGGATATTTTTTTTTCTGATTACTGGTTCTTGGCTAACTCAGTAAGTTACCATTATATTATTAATTAATATGGGAATATAGCTATTATTAGTAGAAGGTTAAACAAAAAAGCAAAACCATCGACTAATCTATAAAGTAATCTTTTCTTCACTGTTATTCTTTGAAAGTATTATATTAGAGGCACCTGTCCTACAGTGAGCTATTTAAGGTTGTTTACCGTTACTTATATTTGTATCCACACTTTAACATATATATATATTTTATTAATAATTATAGTTTTTCAAATTGTAATTTTTATTTTTATAGAAAAAGTAAAATTGTAAACTGTGTTTATAAGTATGTATACTATATACACGCATTTATGTATCAATGTTCAAATATTTTTCCAAATAAAATTTAATTATAACTAAAATTGAGAATTGATTTAAAGTAACTAACTCGAAGGATGAAGTATATTTTTGCTTACACATTATTGTTAATTTTTCACTTCCTTTACGTTTCTTGTTACAGTGTTGTACAAATTATTTTAACCTTGTGACTATTATAAATACAACCAACAATATTGGTTTCCTTTCTCTATTCAAATCTGTATTTATAATTTTTTTAAAAAATTATTTTCACTAAGGTCAAGTAATCTATATATATATTTTAATCAAAGGAAAAATATTTTTAAACTCATGCAAAAGCGTATTGAGATTAATTAATTACATTAATTATTAACGAAATAATAATTAGAATTTTAAAAAATGATAAAACGCCTTTTTAGAAGATCTATGAATTTAGTTTTTAATCAAATTAATGCTACAGGTAAGATTTTAGAAGCAGTTAAAATTTTATTGCTTAAGAATTTAGTAAATTATTTATGTAATAACTTTACTTTCAAAGTTGAAAATTGTTATTTTTGTTCTCATTTTAGATAATAATAAATAACAAAATATAGAATACTAAAACGTCAAAATAAGCGACAAGTTTATAACTTATTTTTATTAATATATAATTTTTAGGAAGCAAAGATTATAAAATACACACCATATGTGTTTAAAACTTCCTTTCTGTAAATTTACATGAATCATTAACATATATATCTAATATAATGTACATATGCAATACAGTATTTTATAAATCGATATAAAATCTCTTATGCTAAAAAAATTGTTTCAGTAGATAAAATAGTTTGTTTGACAATTAAGGAGTAGAAAATTTTTGTATTCTGACTGAGAAAATTAAAAATATAGAGAATGGGGTGATATACTTGTCTGAATAAACCGAAATAATGTGCTTTATTAGTCACATTGGTAGTCTCTGCGCAGTTTAATGCACTCATGAGTTCGTTCCTGGACTGATTAATAGCTAAATCTGTCATTACAGTGCTGCAATGTCATATAACCTGAATTATTAACTATATAAGTACTATTTTTTTTTACTCACACTAGTCTTCATATGTCATAAATAATTAAATTTAAAAATTCACTGTTTTACTACTGACTTATGTGACAATCTAATCTAAAATTATATGGAATATTTTTTTATGTAAGAATCTCATGACCAGTTGGTCAGTATATTTGCATAATATACTACCATCTGGAATTCAGATCTAAGTAATCATTAAAATTTGTTTTAAATATCTAGTTAATAACTAACTAATCATTCAGTTATGTATGTATTCTTAACTGGAACATAAAATTTTCAGAATAATCTGGGCTAATCAATTGGATGCCAAAGTGCTGATCATAATTTAATATAACCTTTACCACTGGTAACAAAGAAGTTAAACACTCACAGGACAAAGTTTAATGTTTATTTTTACTATTATATCTTTTCTTTTTTTCTTCTAAAAAACCTATTTGTATTAGATTGAAAATTATAGTTATATATGATCATCATCATTTTCAATAATTATCAATCCTTGCAGGATGAAAATCTCTCCAAGTTCGATCTATCTCTGGTCTCTAGCCTTTCTTTTCCAACTCACATTAGTACACTTTCTTATTTCATCCATCCACCTCACATATGGTCCCTTTCTCGGTCTTTTAGAATCTTTTGGAATCCACAGTTAAATATATCCTGGTATCTTCAGAAAAACTGCTTTCAAATCTTAGTTTTTAATTTTCAAAATAGTATTATAGATTATAAGAATATAAGAGAAAATTAGGGAGGGGGGGATATTGATAGAAATACCATGGTACTGATCAAGAATTTAATAAAAGAAGTTATTTTATCGAATTTTAAGAAGCTTGACTTACAAAGCAGAAATTTGGATAATTAAAGAAGAAGAAAAAAATTTCTGGATATTAATATGAAGAAAAATAAATAAATGAATTTAAAAAATAATACTAGAAGGAATAGATAGAAAACATTTCTTAATTAAAACAAGACAAATAAAATAATTATATTTTGGGAAAGATATTGGTAATATTTTGAAAATGATTATAACAAATAAAATAGAAAAATATATTAAAGATGATAGACATCTTCAATGAGATTAAAAGTAGTAATGCACAAAGATAAATTCTTTAAATTATCCTTTTAATATTGATTGGTAATTTATTGCACATATTCCAATGCTTTTTTTTTTTTTTTTTTCAGATTTATTATAACAAAATAAAAGAAAAAAAAGCAAAATATTTTTTTTTCTCAATTGAACAAAATTAAGAAATGACTGCAAATACATGTTATTACAATTTTTTTTTCTTCATCTTCACAGTCAACATTTTCTTTGAAGCTGAAATTGACAATATATTATTATAAATATGTTAAAAATATTTGATATTTAGTATTAGTCTTGCTGTGAAATGTCACAACCATACTAAATCAGGATTAGGATTAGGATTGAGCCAAGTTTCATCACAGCAGGCCTAATATTAAAGTATCACTTTTTAAAAAAAAATATTTTATACATTTACATATTGAAAGTGATTGACATAATATATTGTCAATTTTACATTGTGTAGACAATTGCTAATTAGTTAAACAATAAGATAAAAATAAGATTAAAAAAAACATTATACAATAATAATAAAAAAAAGGAGTTGGTTTGGAAATGTATAAAAAATACATGAAATTTTACTATACTTAGAGACTATATGATGATAAAGTAATATAGCAAAACAAGTTCACAATGCGCTCTTGGAAAAATTTCCTATATCATTTCATACTATAATAAAGTGGTGAATTTGAGAGCTTAAAGTTCCTGTATAATAGTTCAACTTGCACACTTCTGGCATTCAAACATCTTGTGATCTCCATGCCAATTAATTATTCAATTATTTTTATAATAAACAATTTAAGTTATCTGATAATAAGTCACTATTAACATCCCTTTTACTAGAAATAAACAACAAAAAAGAATTTACAATTGGAACAGAAATTATAATCAGTTCATTCATAAGTGTTTGTCACTCTCAGGACTGACTTTGGGGTTCTATGTAGCTTTTTGCTTAAGGATCTTATTTTAAGTGAATTATGAAAACTAGTTGCATATCAAACACTAAAAATTGTTTAAAATTAGAAATATGTAGATTTAATAATTTTAATTAAGTAAACAAAATCTAGGCTTTACAAGATATCTAAAGTATCTTTGTAGTCAGTAATATATTTGTAAATTACTTTTAGAGGAAGCATTAACAATAAATTGTTGGTAAAATAAGAGAATTATTAAATATATATGTATATATTTTAATGATACAATTTTTTAAAAACTCATAATAGTATTTTTTTTTAACTTCTACACACAGATTTCATAGGGAAATAAGGCATTAAACTAAAATCAGAAATATTCATTATATCATTTAATTTTTAAGATTAGTGCCCACATTCTTTCATACTTTGTAATTTTACATTATTTTCCAAAGACTTTATCATGTGTTTGAAGTGTTAGTATTCAGTCATTTATAGTTAAAATCTGCAAAGTGCATGTGCAACAGCTTAATGCTGTTTAACTATTACAGTTTATAAAACATCGTGCTATATAAAATAATTGATTAATTTTCTAAGTTACAGATGAATAATATTATAATATCAAAGTTATCAGTTATGGAATAAAAAACAATTTAGAGGTATATGAAACTAAAATATAGGTATATGAAATAAGAAAGGATATAATATTATTAGATAGTGCTTGCTATTATTTGATGCAAAGAGCTTTTGATATCAAATAAAAGAGAATTTACTGTAAATTATATATAGATGAGATGGAAAGCATTAAATATTTATTTTTTTAAAGTAGAATGCTGAAAGAATATCAGAAAAAAATTATATGAAGAATAGAAAATATAAATATGAAAAACAAATTTATATATATAAGTCTTTTTGATAAGAGCAGAGAATATTAGATTAGGTTTTGGAATTAACAAAGCAATTTTTATTAAAAAGAGATAGAAAAAAGAAGTAATGAAAGTTGAGATGCAATTTGATGTTATGCATCACATGTTTACAATTTTAAAGCCTGCTAAGTTACCTCCTGTATAATTCAGGCTTTCTGCATTACAATTCAATTAAGTTTGAATCTTGTCATTCACTAGTTAAAAGCTTCATTGAATTAATAAAATGTGTCTATTATTATAATTTTAAAAGTATCTCTTCTCCTGAATGATTTTATAGGATTATGAGATTTGTTAAATTCTGAAGAGGACACTTCACAATATAAAGACTTTTTGTTGATCTAAATCTCAGGATGTTGATATAAAAAAATTTCATTTTAAATTTTCAAACTGATTTTTTTTTTAAAATCAGAAATTGAATTAGGAATTTTTGATCACCAGGCAGATACTCTAAACTAATACATCTAGCTGTCATTTAAGTAAAGCATTTAAAATGGGTTTCATAATTTATAGATCTGCATATGAAAAATAAATAAATTCTAATTTGTGAACTATAACAACAACAAGAATAATAATGATAGTAATAATTATTGTAGAAAGAAATAGGAGTAGTTGTAATAGTAGTAAAATAAAAACAGCACATAATTAATTTTAAATATGACTATAGATGATGATTATAGCACTGTATGATACATAGGCATCTGCATTTTCTTTTATTCACAAGATTTTTATACAAATGTCATGTAAAACTTTTTTAAAATAGTCATTATAGGGAAATTCATGGATGTTGTACAATTTTTCATTTTTATTTTATCTTCTATTTAAAAATAAGTATATACCTATTTACATAATACTTTTGAATGAATATCTACATTAACTATGTGTCGCATTGTTCAAAAAATTTTGAGTCTATTTGGAATCTGAAAGTTTTATACATCCCAGATTCTAATCCAAATCAGGACAATGGTATGTGAGTGTGCTTCTGTTATGCATAAGAAAATTGTTTAGTTATTAGATTAATGGTTTCTTCATGTTGAGTCTGATAATTTTTATACTATGCATTTGATTATATTATAAGTAGTAATTAGACATGTCCTGTTTAGATATGTCATCTTGTGCTTTTATATTTAAATTTCTGGTTTACATTCTTAAGCCTTTTTTAAAAAAGTAGATGTTATACCTTAATGCTAAATTGCTTTCCATTCACTGAAGAGTCCAGACTATTTACCCAATTATTAATACTAGAAGCCTTTTAAAAGATTTCTGTGCACTTTCTTTTGTTTACTTTTTGACTTTTGTCAATTCATCAGAAAGCTTTGTTTTTTAGGAATGGTTCCTGTTATCTATTCTTTTTATGTTTCACCCACTTTAGTAGGTATAGATATGTTCTATGAGTGATTTATATAGCACAAATGAAAGTTTTTACTTTGTGCTCTTAAAATATGTTGTTCAGATCACCGATTAATTTTAAATAACATTCAGATAAAAAAATTACTTTTGTTTGGTAGAAAATATCACTTTAAAAATTGTTCTATTTATTAACATGCTAGTTTTATAATCTTTTGAGATGTATCAACATTTATTTAGTAGGTTCTAGACCATCCTGAAAGCTTAATTTAGATTCAAAATTCTATTATCACATTTTAGAAAATTATACATTATAAGAGTATTATTATAATATCTTTCCTGTGTGCTCTAAATACAAGAACCTCATTAAACTTCATGTTATGTTTCTAAATTTTAAGATGCTTGTATTAAGGGGATATGAACTATTGGAAAACTATCACATATGGTATTTAAATGTTATTGCTTGATTATAGTATTATGTTTCCTATTTACTTTAAATTGTCTTAACTTAACTTTATATGCTGACTCCAGATTACAACTGAAGCCATATACATATGTTATCAATAAAATCTTTTAGATTTGTCAAATACTTCTGCAAGCATGAAACAAATCTTAAATTATAACTCATTGTGAAATCTTTCAGACCAATCTCTCCCAATATACATCTATTTCATTAGCAGCCTTTGATCATCAGGAAAACTAAAGACTTGAAAAAATTTCATCATTTGTACAAAAATGATGTTAGACATCTCTGTTTATGTGTCTTAATTACAATCAATTTGTTTTTACAGTGTGAATGTTTTAGCAATTTGTCAATACCATATACAAAATTTGATCTTTTAAATCTTCACTATTCATCTTTTCTAATATATAATGATGTTTTTGAAGTAATCCTCTTCATATGCACATACTATAAGAATTTTATACAAGTCAAACTTTCTAAAAGTCATTTTAATAAACTTACAAATAGTGCCCAATATTAAATTAATTGATAAACCACATGAAAATGAACCATTTTCATCCAGTCTCCAAGATATTATATGAGTAAGAGACTAATCATTAATATCTTGTAGGAATGAAATGTTACATAAATGATGATCTTTCTAAAACCTCAATCTACCCATCTCAAAATTCATGTCATAATGTAGATATAAATTTTTATTAATTTTAACAATCTTATGAATAAAAAAAAATGATTATTCATTATATTGTGCTGATAAAAAATATCAATGATTAATCAGTTATTCCCTTAAGATGTTAGGGACTTGTTGAAAATGAAAATATAGATAACAATGAGGTTGTAATTAATAGGAAGGTGTGTTGTTTGCAAATTTATTAAAATGTTTTCTATAAAGTTTGGTTTGTAAAGGATTTCTATAATATGCATACAAAAATTATTTCAGAAATATATCCACATTATAGTACTCAAGGAAATAGAAATATAATATTATAAGGAATATATGTGTAATAAATTGACAAATGTATTCTAAATATTGTAACCAATCAAATATTTCAAATTTGTGAACTCAAGTATGTAACAAATTGTAAATTATTACTAAGAGTAAAATTTTTCAGACGAGTCTCTCTCATTATATATGAACAACTCTTGATTATCAGTTAGACTTGAAACCTTTATATACATACAGAAACAATAATAAGTCTTTTCTTTTTATGTGATTTAATTATTGACATTTTACTTTTTGCAGATTTGAATGTTTTAGCAACCAATCATTTATATATACAACATATAATCCATCAAATCTTTAATATTCTTATTTTTTAGTAGATAAAATACTTATTCATCTTGCTTGATTATCTTTTTTTTAGACATGTATTAGCTTATATTTTATACTTGTTTCTTTTGTACAATATATAATATATTGATTTTGCATTCAATAAATTATAGAGGATAAAATACATGTCTAGTGAGAGCGAGAGAGAAAGAAAGCTTTTTCAATGAGATTTTACTCTAAGTAATAGTTTTTTTTTTTCTTGGTTATTTTAGAACTTGTAAGAAAAGAACTTGATTTAATCAGTAATTACTATGGTCAAGAAAGTTTTAGAGAATCTGTAACAAGTTGTAAGAAATTTGAATAAAACTAATAAAGCAGCAATTTTGAAATCTTCTATCCATTTTATATTTATAATAAATAAATATGCTTTTTTTAATGTAATGCATTAAATTTTTAATTTAATAAATAATTGCTATAATTTTGATAATTTGTTTATAAATTCTGTTAAAAAATATAATTTCATGTATAATATATATTTATGCAGAAGAATAAGTAATTTTAATTCAATGATCATATAGCTGTTTGAAAAGCAAAAGTTACTGTTCCACCTCTCACTGACGAAAAATATTTAAACAAAATGAAATTGATTTTCTGTTCTGCAATATTCATGATAAATATTTCATTTAAAATGTAGCTATTGATAGATACTTCACTTGCATAAAATCTGCATTAATTAGACTTCCCCACCCCCTCCACTTTATGTCCATTTCTTAAACATAAAGTAATTAGCAGTCACTTAGTGATAATGCAGAAATTCACGATCAGTTTTTGGATAATCTGCAATGCTCAAAGTGCTCTTATAGTATAAAATACTATTCACCAACAATTAATTGTGGTATTTGTTTGCACTGCTATGTAGTGTTAATTGATTACTTTGTAGTTGTATAGCAAAATTTATAATTATCATGAAGTTTAATGATATAAAGAAATTTTATGATGTTCCAGATATGTCATGAATATTTTTTGTGTGTATTTTCTCTATTTTCTTTCCCATACGTTCCTTTTTATTTGTTTATTTTTTTATTTTATTCACTCATGTGTGTGAGATAGTGAGATATAGAGCCTAGTCATTGTAAGTTTTTTTATGCTGTTGATATTGTGCATTGAATGAATAATTGAGATTGCTTGGGTAACCACATTTCCATTTTTTTAATTACATGCAAAGCAATTCACAATCCACTTATTGATGTTAATATTTTTATTTCTATGTGTCTTTCACACTTTTTTTTTCTAAAGTTAGAATAGCCACAATTAGATATGAGAGATCATATTTGAAGCTGGATGTTAGAATTATAATATTTTCCAAAATAAGAAAAATTTTGAAAACTTTAACATTGTCTATTACTAATGGATAGAGATTAGTAGTAAATAAAATTCAAGACTATAAATATGAGCATAAACAAAGAGTATATGCTTTTACTGCTTTACATATTTTTACAAATACTTCTTAACCCAACAGAGGTGAAAAAACATCCCTGTGTGGCTGAGCACAGTTATTTTGGAAACACTTGTACTATTTATAAGATAATTTTAATTTTAAAATAATTTTAATTTGCTGAAAACAACTTGCAGAATAATATTTTATATATTAAGAAATTTATAATATCCTATTGTATATGATTGTAAAACAATTGAGTAAAAATTGGAGAAGAAAAGTTGTAAATAAGGAGATTATGTATTTTCTTAATATTCAAAGCATTGATTATATTTTCAATAACAATCAGTATTTGCGTCATATATTAATGAATAAAAGACTAAAAAAAAAAGTAAAAAAAAAAAAAAAAATCGAGTCACTGTGATATTATGAACAAGACCAAAATATCTGTTGGTGCATTGTTTTGATTTCTCATTTTAATATTATTTTTATAAATAGATAAAAGAAAAAGATTTTCTAAATTTAACTGAACTGAGCTTACATTCCAAAAAGTACACAAATTTATACAATTTTTATATGTGAGTGTATGATACACAATAAATATTAAAAAGAGAAGTTATACAGGTTATCAGTTGTTAGATTTGGTTAAACATATTTAAATGTGTTGCTCATGGTACACTGCTTGTAAAAGAAACATTGATAGAGAAAGCACAGTGGGATCTCACATCAATGGTTGAATGGGAAATGGATCTTCTACCATTAACACTTTTAAATGATTTAGATATGTTTAAACTCATAAATGCATGTAGTGACAAACTCATATATTATACTAGTATATAGGGGAAATAGTTATTTATAGTCTTGATTAACACACTTATATTTTATTAATTACTATATTTCATTAACGTAATTAAATATTTATGAACAAAATTAAAAAAGGATTGGAAAAACAAAATATTATGGTAAAGTTTTTAATCTATGTGGCCAAAAGTTCCCCACCCCCTTAATAAGATTGTCATGCTTTTTAATTGTTTTAGTGCTCACAGAGGCAAAACTTTTACAAATTTCTTTATCATTCATAATAATTGTAACTCTTTGGCTGTGCTAATCCTAGATTAAGACCTATGATAATCATAGTCATGTTGTGCTGATTTGATTTAATCATTTCTAATTTGTCATATAAAGAAATTTGATTTGTACTAAGGGAGGCAGATGCTGCTTCCAAAACATTCAATTACAATCTTATCTTACTTTAATATACTAAACTGCCATCTTGTAATTATACAGCTTAATTTAATTCATTTAAGTACAGACTGTAAGTCAATTTAGGATTTTAAAGTAAAGTATCCAGGCTGTGAATAGAACTGTATCACTATCAATAAAACTTAAATTTGGTGAAGATGTTTTTATTTCAAATAAACTTTTACATTTATTTATTCTAACATTCTGTTTATGTAATATACAATACATCTTTTCAGTTTATTTTTTGCTGTAAAGAAGAACTCATGGCTGTTTTTTTATTTTTTTATAAATGGGCACTAAATAATCCAGCTTTGGTCTTCATTTACTAATTTCTTTTTATTATAAGCACTTAGTGTAGGTATCATTTATATTCAATGTTAACATTAAAACATTAAATTATTTAATATTTGATATTAAAATATTAAATAGTCAATGCAAAAATATTAAATATTAAACAATATTTATACAGGTTGGAAAATTAATTAATGCTGCAAACACATTAACATTTAGTAATCCTAGTGCATATTATTAAAAGATCATCTAAAAGCAGCAGCATTATAGCAAAAAGCCTTTAAATGTCTGCCATTATTACAGGGTCCTGACGACAGCTAAAAATTGATAAGCACTACTTACTAACCAAATACTATAAAAATAAGAAGGGGTAACATTATAGAGACTTGTAAAATAGTTTATTTCAATTATTGGAGTTGGTAAATTTGAAAAAATGAGAATATCGGAGGCTTTAGGGTATGGATTTAGAGATGGATAAAGATAGATTGATGATTAAAAAAATAAATGACAGAAGATATTGAAAAAATTGAGAAAGGAGAACTGGATTTAATATTTACCTACTGACAGTGGAATTATGAAAGATATTGTAACAGAACAAATCTGATAGCAACTTGAATTAGTTATATTACAACTGCATGAAAAAAATTGTTTAAGAATTTGTATAAATTGAGAAATAAATATATAAATTGTCTAAAAAATTAAAAGAAAAGTTAATTTATGCACTTAATCTTATTATCAAATATTTTATAAAATTATTTTGTAATGTGTGAGAAACAATAAAATGATAAATTGCAATGTGAAGGAAGAAAGAAAAATAGTTTTGATATCACAAGAAATGTAAATTGCGTAGTAAAAAAAATCTGAAGTGTTTTGTATATTTTCTCATTTACTTTTTTCTAAATAGATTTTAATTAAACAGCATGTCAATTCCTAAAGTAAATTTGATACCCAATATAAATATGATATTAAAATTTTGGAGGTACTAGTATTTTAAAAATTATCAATCAAATTTTAAAAATTGGCAATGATTTTTTTTCTTCATATCACTAACTAATGTAAATAGAGGGGAAAAAATGTTTTTTCCTTTTTTTATGTATCAAATCATGATATATCTGTAAATTTGTTTCCACAACATGCTGTGAAGGGAACAAAGAAATTTTTTTCAAAAAACATATTGTAAGGATCTTGTAGTAGCTATTGACAAATCCATGTTTAGAAAACATTATTGAACAACATCAAGTAGGGTATAAATAGACTTGAAATAAGCAACTATGGATAGTTTTTAGTAGCATCCAGTATATTCCAATCAGGCATTCCAGTATATTCTAGTTTTATTTGATGACTCATCTCAAGAAGCAGTTTATAGTGATTCCATGCAGAGGAGAGAAATTGCTGGTTAAAACTGTTTTCTACTGTAACTTGTATAATCTTATCCTGCTATTTTATAGTATTTTTCAATTCTCCATTTATAACAGCAAATATGATCAGAAGACCATCAAATATATGTGCCTAGATAACCAAAAACCACATCCACCAAAATACCTGGACATGCAATCAATTCCAGAAACTAATGCTGAAGTTTGCTAAAACCAGCCATTGCCTGTTTTAATAATGTGTGAAGAAAGAAGCAATCAGCACTGTAAGAATGACCCAAGACTTAATGACATCATACCCTATCTAATATCAACAATGCTTATGTATTTCCTATCTAATATTACCAATGCACCAGAAGGTTAACTACCATCTTTGGAGTAACTAATGAAAACATCTGAAAATATATTAAAAGAATGATATCTGTGGAAAACCATGTTTTGGAACTGTTTAATTATTTCGTGTAATAAGATTTTATCATTATAGATGTTATAAAGTCTTAAATTAAAAGTATTTTTATTAGTATTATATTTACTATTTTGTATAAATATTAATAGTTGTGATTATATATGCATCAGTTTTATATATTCTTTGTTAATAAATTGTTGAATTATTTTTATTAATTTATTTAGTCTGTGTTTGTTTATCTAACTCAGTCCAAACATTATGTTTTTAATATTCAATATTAAAATAATATCCACAATCTTGAAAAATCATGCAATCCATTGGCGATATGCAGGGATGGTGGTAATAATTTGTAAATGATGATGATTGGACATTAGTAAGTTTTCCAAAAGTAAGCTTTTTATTTAGAAGGTTTGGTGCCTGAGAGTTTCATTTTTTATTTTATTGAAATTGAAAACAAATAAAATATTTTGGGGAGGTCTTGTACTTATATTGTAAATCATCATCATCTTTATTGTTTAGTTAATATTATTATATATTTGAATTGAAACATTAAAATTTTTTTATTAACCATTCAACTTTCAGCTAATATAGATATTTATTTAGAATCAAAGATTGCTGTTAAATATTTGTTTATCTCAAATACAAATTACCATTACAATGATATTGAAAGAACCTAGAAAAAAGATGAAGTTGAGAGAGAGAGTGAGAGGGATAGAGAGAGAGAGAGAGAGAGAGAGAGAGAGGGAGAGAGAGAGGGAGAGAGAGAGAGAGGGGGAGAGAGAGAGAGAGAGAGGGAGGGAGAGAGGGAGAGAGAGAGAGAGAGGGAGGGAGGGAGGGAGGGAGAGATCATCTTAAGGAAGAACATATCAATGAGCTTTTAAAAACAGACTAAATGATAACATACTTGGAAAAATGAGTAGTGAATGTACAAGAAGAATCTTTTGAAGATTTGTTATTGTTAATAATTCAGTTTTATCAGGAACCACTTCTGCCAAATTTATATCTTGATATTTTCTCAATAAATTATGGTATATAATATGATAAAGTTTCTAATTTTATTTATATTTAATATTATAATGTTTATTCAGTCTAAGCTCATTTGTATAATAAAGAGACATAAAAAAATTAAATAGCCAGAATAAAAATCATGAGTCAATTGTTTTAATTTTTTAAAGTTGAGTTCAAAAATTTTGCTTTCTGAATAGAGATTATGTTAAACCTCTCAGGAGTGCAGCCTTAGTCATCTTTGGTACTGAAGCTAAATTCTTTATTTTCTAACCCCGAATAATTTTTTTTTTAAAGTTTATATATTTAAAAGATTAAACAATAAATAAGTTATTCACTAAATAATTTTTTTGTTTGCAAAACAACTACTTGTAATGCTATTTTTCTTTTCTTTTATGATTATTTATTATAAACACCACTTACTTGACTATTGATTAACTATTAAGTGTTATGTATGTAATATGCTATTCTTCTTGTATAAGAACTATATCTCAAATAAAAAGAAATCAAGACTTGCATCTGACAATAAATAATTTAAAAAAAAGAATTTCATTTATACATATTGATTAATAGTCAATGGACTAAATAATCATATGATTAGTTGTTTGGGTAGTCATATGATATTCAAGCATCCAAATGGCCGATTGAACAATAGTTTTATTCATTTGATCAGATTTCCTTCTAGAAAGACTACCAGATAATGAGGTTTTTGAAATTTTCTTTCATAGTTTTGTAGTTTAGCAAACAATACCTGGTCATTCATTTACTGAACAATAGTTAATGATTATAGAATTGGTTATGGGCCTGCTACATAAAAGAAAAATTATAAACTTGTTTGAAAATTCATAAATATCTGAAAAATGTGCATGACCTGATACCCAGATGACGTGGATATGGTAGAGGGATGTATTTATCACAGAATCTTGAGACTTTGTTATAGATACATCATTTGATTGTAAGAATGATTTTGGCTTAGTTTATTTTTTTTTGAAAAAGCTATATTTTTGGCTTCTTCACATATAAATGCAATTATATAGCGCTCTATATCTAATTACATTATTGCTCAATTTGTACAAAAGATTGATCTCAGTTAGTTCAAGTTAATATAATTACTATCGCTAATGAGGTTGAAAATAATTTGAAATCAATATTTATTAATGCAATGAACTTTGAAGTGTTAAATGCTAGAAAGTAAATGTCATATTTATTAAATTATTTTTTAAAATTAATGAATAATTTTATTTCTGATTACTTTTTCTGATAATATTAAAAATATATTTTTTTTGCATTATACTTTTTTTTTCAATTCAATTTTATTTTTAATTGCAAAAGTGTATTATTATTATTTTTGCAATTTCAATTTTATTATCGAAATTCAGAATTTTATTTAATTAGAATGATACAGATCTTTTATCTAACACTCTTAAAATTATTCTTATAAATGAAAAAATATTCACATTCAAGGTGATTTATTTAAACTGCTTATAAGTTGTATTAATTATTTGTTAGCTGTCATATGTCAAACCAAATTATCTTCTTCAAACCTTTCTTTCTCATCTCCACTTTTTAAAAACTTATAGCTACTTTTCTTTTAAATTCATCAGTCAATTTCTTTCTTCTCATGGCCTCTACAATCTCTTTTAACATGTCTTTCATAATACAATACAATTTCTATGCTTTTTCATAATTTTCTTAATATATGTATCATTTTTTCATAACCAGTATTATGTTTTAATTATTTTATTCCTTTTGGTATTTCTAAAGTATAAAAAACAATCATTTCTTTACTCTTTTCATTACTCTTTTATTTAAATCAATTATCTAACAGTTTTGACTGTCTATTAGTCTTTTTCAGAACTGTTGTGTCTTTGGTTCTTTTTTATTATCAGTTAATGGATTAAAATAAAAGCCTTATGAAAAGTGCAAATAAGAAACAATATAAAAAAAAAATGTATGTATAGCAAATATCTTGTTTTTTTTAAAGCTTCAGATTTTCTGGTCCTTATTTTTTATAATTTCATTAAAAGAAATGAAAACTGTCATCATTGAATATTATGTATTAGTGCTTGCTTTAGATTGAACATTTCATTTACACATGAAAAACTATTTGGAAGATACTATTATCATTATATGCTGTCACACTGGTTTCTAGAAGTCATATGAACAACCTTTCTGTAGAACAACTTATTGTCTATTTAATCTCTGAGGCTACTGAGACACATTCATTATTATAATAATGGAGTCATCCACTTCATTTCAGGACATCCTTTTTTATATATACCACTAATCTTTTCAATTATTACCACCTTTCTAATGAATTAAGTCATGTTATGCCAGAACAATTTCATCCTGGTCATTTATACTCTGTTCAAAAGTTCTAGTCTAATGCGAATAAATATCTGCTTGTGATTTTTATTTGTTATCCATAATATCACATTTCAAAAGCATCAGTATATTTTCAATCCTCCCTCCCCATTATTCTAAAAAATTACAGACAACACCATAGGTAATGTTTTATTTATTAATTTTATATACACATCTTGATTGTCTGCCATATTCTGTAAACATTAAAAGAAAATTGAAAAGTTTGAGAGGGAGGAGAAAAATCTTTTGAGCAATTAGATTTTATCAATTATTATTATTATTATTATTATTATTATTATTATTATTATTATTATTATTATTATTATTATTATTATTATTATTATTATTATTATTATTATTATTATTATTATTATTATTATTATTATTATTATTATTATTATTATTATTATTATTATTATTATTATTATTATTATTATTATTATTATTATTATTATTATTATTATTATTATTATTATTATTATTATTATTATTATTATTATTATTATTATTATTATTATTATTATTATTATTATTATTATTATTATTATTATTATTATTATTATTATTATTATTATTATTATTATTATTATTATTATTATTATTATTATTATTATTATTATTATTATTATTATTATTATTATTATTATTATTATTATTATTATTATTATTATTATTATTATTATTATTATTATTATTATTATTATTATTATTATGTTTCAATAAAGGCTTTATTGATCTCAATGGTTTACATAAGTTTACATCTAGAAAAATTTGAAATTTAACATACAATGAATAATATTAGGGTAAACACATATGAATTTAGTGGTTACACTTTGTGGTTAATGGACTATAACAATATAAAAATTAAAAAAGCAAAAATAATCAGAGTTCTAACGTTTGAGGAGCTTATTTAGCTTTGTCCGCATGTCACTTTGAATGTTAGTTGTATGATAGTTTTTCTTTGCAGCATTCACAGCATTGATGGTTGTTTTAACAATGACCATGTTGCTGCATATAAGTGGGGGTTGGTTATTATTTTATCTCTATTTCGAATGTGTAGCAGTTTGTTGCTAAATGTAGCTGGGTGTTGTCTGGTGTTATTGCCAATTAAGAAAGTACATCGGGTGCACCAATATGCATATAGAACAAATGTGGCTGCCCTAATGCTAGGTATTGATCTTCCCTGAAAAGCAGCTATTATGTGATTAATGATTGTACCCAGTTTTCTGTAGGTGTTACACATCATCTGTCGTGTTTGGTTAAGTGCTACACATTGATAAATAAAGTGGTCCAGTGTCTCTTCTGCTCGATGGCAGAGTCCACAGAAGGGGTCAATAGATATATACATTCTTTTATGATAAAGAAAGTGGGTTGTTGGCAAGGCAATGAGATTGATTTTCATGATAAAATCAAAGTATTTGGGCTCTAGAGCCCATTTTTTATATTCCTTGAGTAGTCTCTTATTGTTAATTCCTAGCATAGGTTGTATAACATTAGTATCTGCTTCTCTGTTTATTAAACCATAAAATATCCCAGTATGAATACTTATGCAAATACTGTTCTGGAATCTTGTCTGTGGTTTTGCATTGGTATATAATGTTGGTGAAAAAGGAACCTTTTGGAGGTGGTCTATCTGTTGGAGTAACTTCTAGCAAGTGGTTAATTTTGGGGTATTTGGCAAGTATTCTGATTATTGAGTTCCTTAACTTCTGTATATGAAAAACATTGATGTTGTGCAAGCCAAGTCCATTTTTTATTAGAGGTTGGCTAAGTTTTTTTGTGGAAATTGCTACTGTTTTTCTGGCCCAAAGTAGTTTATTATATATGGTTTTAATTTTTGAAATGAACCCCTTTGAGAATGAAATAACCGGTACATAGTAAGTTATTTTGGTTGTGATAAGCTGGTTAATTATTATTATTATTATTATTATTATTATTATTATTATTATTATTATTATTATTATTATTATTATTATTATTATTATTATTATTATTATTATTATTATTATTATTATTATTATTATTATTATTATTATTATTATTATTATTATTATTATTATTATTATTATTATTATTATTATGATGATGATGATGATGATGATGATGCCAGATGTTATTGAGATCTACTTATTTAGAAATTTAGTCAATATTCTGAAATAAATCACATTTATTATAATAATAATAATTTATATTCTATTTTGTAATAGTTTTTACAACAACCTTCAGACATAATAGTTGGAATATCAACTCTAGACATGTGCTCTGAAATAAAGACCAACTTTTAGCTATAGCTGTCATTTTAAAATCAGTACTAAATTTAAATGCATGAATATGCTTTTATATAGAAATCCATAAAAATGTTTTTATACAGAAAATTATATATCATAAAGTTGACTTAATTAAGAAAAACCTACATGGACTTGGATGTAAATACTAATGTTATTTATGTACTGTGAATGCACTTTTATTCAAAAAGTTGTGTAATTAATAAAAAAAAAAACATTAATTGTTGCATAGCATAATTCTTTTTACCTAGTAGAACTCCGCTTGTTATATAGTTTAATGCAGAATATTTTATAAGTTTTAATTCATATTTTAAAAAAATATTGAGGTGATATATTCCACTATACAGTAAATTTAATAATAAAGAAACTATCATAGACAACATCATGAATTGTGAAATTTATGAATTCCACATTGTTAATTTTAAAATATTTTTCCTCTTATAAATATTAAATAAATTAGCTATTTATAGGAACTCCTAGTCATGATAATTTTCCAAATAATATTTTATCTTTCCACCGTCTTTTTATTTAGTTTAGAAATAGTTATAAAAACTACAGTTGATATGTGAGAAGCAATCTTTCTTATTTTTTTCATAATTTGTATTCATCATATATTTAAAGTAAAATTCTAATATTCCTCTTATGTTTCAAAGTCTATATTTTATTAGAATCTTTTGAAACTTTACTTAGAATAGAAAATAATTTTTAAAGTATTATTTCAATTTCTCAGATAATTCTAAGTGCATTATTATGTTTCAATAGACTGATATTAATATATCAAATTAGTAAAGATCACATTTTCACCATTTCTTATGCTTACTCATAACTGTTATTAAACACCTGCCTAATAGGATACTGGTGGCTATAGTTATTAAAGAACTAAAGACATCAAAATGTATGGGTACTGAACAGAGTTCAGACTTATATGACTATATAAGCTACTGAGCTTGGATTGAAAATATTATTGTGTTTTCAATTTTAAACTCATACTTATGTAGTTAAGTAGAGATAAAAGGTGGCTGCTAAAGGGTTGCATTAGATCATCACTGATGAAAGCCACAAGCTAGAAATTAGTCTAGGGATATTGGATGAGTATGCACTAGATGGGGATTTTATGCACAAGCCTTCCAGGAGTATATGAATTTTTTATGCTAATAATAATGAAATGCATATTTTACCACTGATAAGAGAATCTCACACTCCTACAGTCTCCAAGAATATAGATTATCTTTATTCACAAGTTTATAAAACTAATAATACATTCTTAACAATGGTCAAACATAAATTTGTCCATAATGTTGTTTTCAAATATATAAAAACATTTTCTTTATTATTGAACTGGTTTTCACTCTACATCAGGGCCTTAAATAAAATACACTTTTCATGTGATTATATTAGAAAAGTGTATTTTGAAAAAGCTCTAATATATGCGGAAACGGTTCAATAATAAAGAAAATATTTATTTTTATCTTGTTGTTTTATTTCAATTGTGTTGGAATCATTATTAACAAATAATACAATAATCTTTATGTGTCATCTAGTAATATGAATTATATTTGTTTTATATTAAAAATATTATCCAGACTTTTGAATGTATACAGTATTATTTTGCTTAATGTTTAGAAACTTTAAGTAATCAATTTCAATAGTATCTCTAAATAATCTCATGAAGAAACTAGTGAATAATTAGTTTATTATATGTCAAAATATTCAGTGAAATAAAAAATTTAAGCTATTTCATAGAATATCTTATTAGTTTATTATATATAGTAAATAATGTTTTACTTAAGCTTAGTATAATTCGAGACATTTTTTAAATTAGAAAAATTGCATTCTTAGAACTCCTGGCAAATCTAATCAATTTTTCCCCCATCCATTTTCCAGTTTAATGATTCATAACAAATTATTTTAAAATTTATAAATTAATAGGAAAATAAAGTTTTAATAATGTATGATCTTAAAATAGTACTGTTGTTTCTTTTTTAATAAAACAAGATGATTTGATGAAATATATGTATGAAAATAAAAAAGAAAAACGACAACAAAATTTGCTAAATATATATATGTGGTAATTTTAAAATGGAATATCTTTGTATATTAGTATTTCCAGGAATACTTTGTACTTTATAGAAGACTTTGTAATAAAATTTGTAAAAATATTTATATTTCATTAAGTCATTGATAATATTTTATTTCGGGGCATATGTATAGGCAATACTTATGTACTAAACATCACATGATCACCATCTCTTATGCTAGCGTATAACTATTGTTAAACAGGCAAAACTCTCCCTACAGTAATGCCAACCTTGTAGGAAAGTTTTGCCTGTTTAATAACAGTTATGTGCTAGCATAAGAGATGGTGATCATGTGATGGTTAGTGGTTTAACACCTATCATGCCTTATAGGATAGTGGTGGCTATGGTTGTTAAAGAGCCAAAGTCACCAAAATGTATGGGTTCTGAACTGAGTTCAGACCTGTATGACTATATAAGCTATTGAGCTTAGATTGAAAGTATTATGTTTTCAATTTCATTCTCAAAGTTTTGTAGTTAAGTAGAGATAAAAGGTGGCTGCTGGAGGGTTGCATTAGATCCTAAGATTTAGGTGCAGTGCTCTCAGATTCAAGGCTCCTCACTGACAAAGGTCACAAGTCAGAAACTAGTCTGGGGGTATTGGATGAGTAGGCACTAGATGGGGATTTTATACATAAGCCTTCTGGCACCCATTGATTACTCTGGTTGTATGGAGAGTTTTGCCTGATCAATACTTATGTATATACATGGACATTCACATCAATTATTTTGTAATTTTAAAATTGTTACTATCCTAAATATAGTATTGATTTTTAAAATTCAGTATCATTAACAAAAATAATTGTTACAAAATATTATTTTAAATATAAATATTTTTGATATTTTGTTTTATCTCAATAAAATATCAGAAATTTTGGTTCTTTATTTTGCGAAACACTCACAATAATAACTATAAGAATAAAATGAGGTAAATATAGACATATTATTTCTAGCTATCATACCCTAAGGATGTGTTTAGTTAATTGTTAATGCTAAATTATTGTTTCTAGAATTTTTTAATTAGTTATTTTAAGTCCAAATTAAATTCAAAATATCCATTTTATATTAGAAAATAAACATTGGAAAGGATGTGGAATTATCATATTAAAACTATTGAATTTTTTTTATATACAAAGATGCTGTCATATATAATCTTTTTTATTATTTGAATGTGGTCAAACAATTTATGTCATCACATTATATGAAACTATTATTTTAAAACAAATATGATTTGAAAATGAAAATTTTCTACTCTTTGTTATGAAAAACGATTGCTAAAATCTTAGAAAAAAAAGGCAAAACTAAATAAAATCTTTTGCACAGTATGTAGAAAATATTTTCTCTATTATAAATTATGAATAAGGACCAACTTATATCCAAAGAAAAAAGATTGAAAAAAATAATTATGTAAAATAATATTTAAATACTTTTCTGATGAATAGAACTACAAGTAATAGATCAAATAATTGATTTTTTAACATTAAAATTTTTACAACATATGTATGTGTAGGATTTATATTATAATTACTTATATAATTTTTTTATATAATATTACAAATAAAAAATTCATATAAAACAGCTAATATAAATATATATTAATCATATATTAAAAGTCTTTTTCGGCACATTGTTTCATGTTCTTTTCAAATGATAATAATCTATTAGTATGTTAACGAATTACATATACAACACTATCTAATATTCCATAATATAAGTAAAACAACAACAATAGCAACAAAAATAAAAATAAAACATTATTAAAATAGAATAAAACTTTCATATAGAGATCCAATATAACTTCAAAAAAAATTTGATTATATAAAATAACAATATACAAAACAATTAATACATGTATTATACAACTTTATATATATTATCTTACATAATTTTCCATTCATTTCCAACTGACCAGTTGTTAACTAAATTTATTGAAGTTTTGTAAATATTCATACAATTATTTAAGTTATGTTTAATGTAATATGGTTTCATATATTTGTCTTCTCTTTGAATTTTTAATATAATTTAAAGATTTAATATTTTTATAGCATCTATTTTATGTCCATATGTTAAGTAATGAATGTATTAAATAGATTTATCATCTCATCTAGTAATTGCATTGTTATGTTCTTTATGATGTTTACAGAATATGGTCGAATAGTAAAAGTCTGGATAAGTTAATAGGTAATTATAAATTAAGAGATGATATAAAATACAAAGATGGAATAGTTTATGAAATTAACTGTGAATTTTGCAATATGATTTACTATGTTCATACAGGAAAACAGAGCTAAGAGCCAAAGAACATAACAATGTAATTAATAGATGAGATGATAAATCTGCTTTATACATTGATTATTTAACATTAGGACATAAAATACATGATATAAAAATATTAAATCTTTAAATTATATTAAAAATCCAAAGAGAAGACAAATATATGAAACATATTACATTAAACATAATTTAAATAAATGTATAAATAATTACAAAACTTAGAAAAATTTAGTTAACAATTGGTCAATTGGAAATGAATGGAAAATTATGTAAGATAATATGTATAAAGTTGTATAATACATATATTAATTGTTATGTTATATATTCAAATTTTTTTTGAAGTTATATAGGATCTCTATATGAAAGTTTTATTCTATTTTTTATTTTTGTTATTATTGTTGTTTTGCTTTTATTATGAAATACTATAATCCATTAATGTAATAATAGATTATTAACATTTGAAAAGGGCATTAAATCATGTGCTGAAAAAGTCTTTTAATGTATGATTAATAGATATTTATATTATTTGTTTATATGGTTTTTTTTTTGTAATTTAGATGAAGTAACAGCATATTGGAATTCATTATTTCCATTTTTTATGATTTATATTATAATACTACAGACTTTGAGCTTGTGTCATGGATACCAATGCATGGATATGGAGCTTGAACCTAATACATGGATGCCCAAGCACAAAATGTTAGTAGCTAAATATCTAACAGCTTCTTCAACCACATATGACCTTTAATGGCATATATATATATATATCAGGTCACCCTTGGTCATGACTGTAGCTGACTTATTGGCTCAATTATTAACTGTGATGAACATAGCCTATTGCTGTTAATGCAAACTCCACACCAATATTTTCTGCTCATTATATGGGTATAAATTCTCACTATCCAAATATACTATAATATTTATCAGTTATGGCATGACATATTATTAAAGACCAGAATAGTATGCCAATAGTAACATAGATTTAAATCTATACTCTTTGAAGAGATCATGTCAGTTCTGGATCATAGCTTTTGAGATTTTTAAAATTCAATGATAATGTTGCATTACTTAGTGAAATGCTCAAATGAAAAATGAAGAAAGGTAAAACATTTATAACAATAATAATAACAGTTTATTATAGTAGCAATGTTACTGTGATATTTACACTCTTTCAAATCATTAGCATTATAAAAATCATGTTATTAAAAAAACACATAATGCGCACACTTTTAATTATAAAATAAATGCATATATAACATATAAAAATGAATAAGTGTAGTTGATAACTAACAATTTAGAGAAAGATAAAAAAATATTTATAACATTTATAAACATAATGAAAACTAAATACTTTATCTTACTTCAGTTCTTGTACTTAGTTATTTTGTAGATGAATCAGGTCCTTTGTCAAAAAAAAAAAAAAAAAACATTCATATGAGACAAAATTTTGTCCATTTATAATATTTCTTGCAACAATTTTTATTTTGTTTTCTTTCATGGAATTTTGAAGTATATTTTTCATTTATTGACAGTTCTTCATTTTAATATTTATTCCTATGCAGATTATGTTGACTCAAATTTATCCATGTGGTTTTATCTTTTAAAAGAAAAATGAATTCTGCAAAGTTTAATAAACTGGATGTAGCATTCCAATGATCAGTCCATGGTTACTTAGTCATTCTCTGTCAATCATTTTCTGTTTCCTAGATAAGTCATGCTTAACCATTTACATGTGATAGAAAATGAAAGCAGTTACGTTTTCTTTTCCATGCTAGGTTAATCAGTTAAACATTTCAACTTTTTTATGAAGCCCTATACAGTTGAAGGATAAACTGCTTGTTTCTATTAAGCCATTGGTTTAATATTTATTGTATGTCCATTCAAAACTATTGTATAGTTGAATTTAAATTGCACACTTTTTTTTTGTTTTTCAATTTTTAGTGTATAGATGCATGTCCATGCTCTTATTCTCTCTAAAGTGTAGACTGGACTGTGCTGATATTATCACAGTCTTTTTATATGTTATCGACTTAATTACTTTCATTCAATTTCTTTAATGTGTTTATCAATAAATAGGTTAATTAAAAAATCCCTTTACAATTATTATTAAAATTGTAATTATAAATTTTATTAAATGCCCATTATTATATTAAGTAATAATTTACTAAGGCTGTAACCTTATAGAGGTCCCTACCTTCGTATTTTTCAGACGCTTATTTCTAAGGTTACAGCCTTAGTAAATTATTAATTATTATTAAAGTATTTTTGATAAACACATAGAAAAAGGAATTATGATGATTCATCAAGATTGAGAATAGAGAAAGAGAAAATAAAAATAATATTTTTTTATATTTTTATTACTATAAACTTTATGCATTTTCGAATACTGCAATTATAAAATCTGAAAATTAGTTAAAACTTTTATCATGGATAACTTTTAATGAAACATTTTTTGCTTTCCTTCACAAAACTAATTTTTATAATAAATTAAGAAAATCTTTTTTTTTAATTTTTGTATAGAATATTTGTTTGAGAGACAATGTAAATAAATCCACACACATAGCACTAGAATAAACCCTTTATGTAGTGAGATTTTAGAGTCAAATCACTACTAATTTGTGTTAGATTGTTTAGCCCATTCTCCGACTGAAAGTTTCAATAATTAACATGCTGTTAATTATTAGCTTTTATAATTAATATTCACCTTTAATCTATGGTGTGGCTACATATAGTTACAATATACATATAATACAATAAATCATAATGTAAATATATATGTAATGTTAAACACAATTACTTTTAAATAGTAAATGTTGTTATAGTAAATAACACACACTCCCATGTCAATATTCAATAATATAATAACAAGAAAACCATTTCACTTTCCTATTGTATCTCTTTGTTATTTCTTTATATAAGAAGATTGTCTTAAATACTTATGGCAGAATGCATGAATATGAATAAATCTACTTATTTATTATAAGATATTGATTAAACAGATTGATTTTTTTTATTTAACAAAGCAAAGAAATTAATAATTATTTATAAACTTTGTAATAAACATTTAAATGATCTACATGTGTAATACAATAAATCACAATGCAATATATATATAACATTAAACACAATTACTTTTATCTCTTGTAAAATATTTATTAAACAGATTGAGATTTTATTTAACAAAGCAAAGAGATTTTTCGGAAGGTTTGTGATGATGGTGTTCTAGCTGTATTTTTATATTGGACTATTTCCATAATCTAATATGTGTGTTGAATGTCTTTAGAAAAGTTTAATTTTTAGTTAAATATTCCAAATGCATTCAACTGTTAGTAATATCACAGCAAACAGGTTAGTATATGCACCAACTGTTAGTAATATCACAGCAAACAAATGTTAATAATATCACAGCAAACAGGTTAGTATATGCACTAACTGTTAGTAATATCACAGCAAACAGGTTAGTATACACACAACGTTTTGAGAGGTATTTTTCTCCCCTCTTCTTTAGGTGTTGCTGGCCTGACCAGTGAGAGTACTAGCATGGGATTCGAACCTGGGTCCTTAGATTCTTGATTATTGAAATTTAAGGTAACACTCTAACCAACTGAGTCATCCTGCTTTATTTTTTAACTTTGTTATTATATTGTTAAATATTGAAGTTGTAATGTATATTAATTATAGCAACATTTATTGTTTAAAAGTGATTGTGTATAATGTTATACATATATTCACATTATGAATTATTTATTATATATACATATTGTTTAAAGGTTTATTGTAAAGTTTAAAAATAAGGAATTTTTTTGTTTTATTAAATAAAAAGTTAATCTATTTAACAAATATCTTCCAATAAATAATTGGATTAATATTCACACTCTAACTTAAGTAGCCAAGACAATCTTCTTTATATACAAAGAAAATCACTAGGAAAGTGAAACTATTTTCTTGTTATTGTATTGTTGAATAATAAAGTAGAAGTGTGTATTATTTATTATAACAGTATTTACTAAAAGCAATTGTGTTTAACATTATATATAAATACTGGAAAGCAGTCAATACTTAACATATCAATAACAATCAACAATCTCAGTTTATTGTCAAGATAACCTCTTTTAAACAATAAAGATGGAAATTCATCTTTATATATGAACTATTATGTTTATATAGACACTAAATATTGCACTTTGACTACCAAGAATTAAATTATTAATTTAAAGAAACTTCATTAAACAGATAAACAGAATCTTCTCTGAAAGATTAATAAATAGTTGACTACAACTTTCAAATAGCAATTATAACTTTCAAACTGCACTCCATCTATTTATTATTTAAATAATAAAGCTAATAATGCTCAAGGCTAGATAAGTGTTAATGTAAATACAGTAAAGCAGTCAACATTTGAAAAATATTAATATCAATAACAATCTCAATTTATTATTAAGGCAACCTCCTTTAAACAATATATTCACATTGTGATTTATTGTATTACATGTATAGATTGTTTAAATATATATTACAGAGTTTAAAAATAAAAAAGAATTTCTTTGCTTTGCTTTATAAAAAAATCAATCTCTTTAATAAATATCTTGCAATAAATTATTGGATTGAAAGTATTCAAGACAATCTTCTTTACATATAAAGAGGAAAATGGAACTATTTTCTTGTTATCCTATTATTGAATAATGAAGTGAGAATGTATTATTTATCATAATAGCATATAATATGTAAAAGTGGTTGTGTTTAATGTTATAATGTACTCTTTTAATTGGTACACCCCCATCACAAAATAAATTGAAAATAAATTTTAGGGTGTATAATTCTAAATTTTATAAAGCAAATATATTTATTTATTAAACTAATAAAAGTAAAGGATTATTTTAGTTGTCTTAGGTTTGAACTTGGGATTAGTTTATTTAAAGTAGCCTAAATTATATAAATCTTGGTTAAAGTATTTATTTTAAAAGGTATATAAGAGATAAAATAGTAAAATGTAGCTTAATAATATTTGTTAATAATTAATTGTTTAATAATATTTAAAATTGTAGGAAAGTTCAAATCTAATATTATAAATAAAAATATGCATTATATATATAGATAATCATATCTGTGCATCTAATATTATAAAATAATAACTATTTATGGTGAAATCTTGATTTATGTTAAAAAATAAATAATTAATATTCATGTTATGAATTTTATAATAAAAAATTTATAAAATTAATTTAGGATTTAGTCTCTATAAAAATAAAATTAAAATGATCTAAATTGCATTTTTATTCAATTCACAAAAGGTATTGTTTTTTTTTTATTAGAAGATATTTTAAACAGATATTTGTTTTAAAAATAGTTAAACTATATGCAGTTTGTGAGTAGAAAAATTAACCAATGGGAGAGTACAATTTGGAATAAATTAAAGACAAGCAGATGATGTTTTTTTTTAAAAAAAGAAAATTGAGAAAAAAAGGATATAGAAAAAAAAAGATTACAGAGCAAAAAGAAAAGTATCTTCATTTTTTCTCTAAAAGTTTGTTCAAATTTTTTTAAATCTTATTATTAGTTAAAAAAATGATTATGATTTACTTAAGAATTTAAAACTATATATTATAAAGTGTTGTTAAAATGAAGGAGTGAAAAAAAGTTAAATCTCTACTGTTGAAATCAACAATTTAATAATTTTTAGAAAATATCTTGGAGTCAGTATATTGAAAAAGAATATTAGAAGAATGGAAGGAAAAAGCTATAAATTTGTGCCAAAGGGTTGTAAAGTAATAAATGAACTCAAGAAAAACACTGTGAGTATTAGGTTAATATATAATTTAATTAATAAACAAGATAAAACATTTATATATTAAGACTATGGCTGCAGAAAGGAGTTTGCTATTAACTGAAAGGAGATACTTTGATTCCTCTTGGAGACCTTAAAGGAACCAAGCAGGGAAAATTCCTAATGTCCACTCCATACATTCTTGTCATTGCAGCTGTTATTACTATGTGATTATTCATATAGTATACAAACATGGATGGGCTGCTCACCAACACACATTAGCCAGAATGGTGTGTTTATTGACTTTTTACTTCTGAGTTTAAGATCAAGAAACACCATGGTCTTTCTTCTCAGTTGCCTGATAAGGCAGAATGAATGTATATGTAAATGATAAATATTTTTCCAGTAGATATATACAATCATGACAGACAAAAATAAATCATGGCCCTTATTCCCAGGAGACTGTAAAGTCACCAACCAAGGCAGCAGTTGGTGGCCAAAGGTGGAGGGTGCTAAGAATCCTCTGATTGTGGACCCAGGCTGCCATTTGATGATGACTTTTTATTTAGGTACTTACAACTGCAGATCACTTTCAAGTGAAGGAAGATTGCAAGAATTAGAAGAACTGTCTTATATTAAATGGGACATTATTGGACTTTGTGAAGTTAGAAGAAAAGATGAAGAGACAATTGATTTAAAAAGTGGACATGTACTCTACTATAAAGGCACAAATATTGGAAATACAAGTGGAGTAGGATTCATTATAAATAAAAAGTGGAAGAACAACATTGTGGAGATTGATGGTGTATTGGACAGAGTGGCAAGATTAGTTATACAACTTAATAGCAGATACCAAATGCAGATAATTCAGGTTTATGCCCCAACAAGTTCTCATAGTGATGAAGTAGTAGAAGATTTTTATATGGATGTACAAAAGGCTTTTGATCAGAGTAAACAACATTTTAAAATTGTTATGGGAGACTTTAATGCTAGAATTGGTAAACAAATGAAAGATGAAAGTGCTGTAGGTAATTTTGGTTATGGTAATAGAAATGAGAGAGGACATAGACTTGTGGAGTTTGCAGAAAAAGAAAAACTTTATATTATGAATTCTTTTTTTGAGAAAAATGTTAAAAGGAAATGGACATGGAAGCATCCAAATGAAGGTACAGCAGAATTGGATTATATTTTGACTAACAGAAAATACATATTTCAAGATTGTAATGTTCTTAATAAATTTAACACAGGAAGTGATCATCGATTAGTAAGATGTAAGATACATGTTAATGCAAAACTAGAGAGACAAAAATTATTAAGAAAAACAATATTTACAGTTGATATTCCTAATCTTCAGAAACATTCTAATGAATTTAAATTAGAACTTACAAATCGGTTTCAAGTATTAATAGATTTTGAACATGATTCAGATTTGAATGAAATTAATAAGAAAATAACTGATACACTTTTAAAAACTGCAACAAAGATAGCTGGTAGAAAAAAGCAGCAATTGACCAATAAAATTTCTACTGAGACTAGAGAATTTATGAAGAAAAGAAGGAATATGAAGATATACAAAAATGATGCATTAAAAAGGATTGAATATTTGAATTCTGTAAAATGGTGTGGAAAAGAATTGAAAATGATATAAGAAAGTATTACTGTGAACTAGCAAAGGAAGCTGTAGAAGAGAATAAAAGTCTCAAGAGGTAAAACAACATTTTGGTATTGGTAGGAAATTTATATCTGCAATAAGAAAAAAGATGGAATTATTACTAAAAAGAGAGATGACATCATGAAATGGGTAGAAGACTTCTATCAAGAATTATATAGTAATAAAGAACAAGTACCTCCTATATCTATTATATCTTCTGAATTGCCCAGAATTTTAAATGAAGAAGTGAGACATGCAATTAAATTTATGAAGAAAGGAAAGGCTCCAGGTAATGATGGAATTATAATTGATATATTAAAAGAAGCAGGTGAAGAAATAGAAATTTTTTTAACAAAGTTATATACCAAATGTCTAAATGATAAAGATGTACCAGATGATTGGAAGAATGCAGTATTAATATTAATATTTAAAAAAGGTGATAAAGAAGATATTAGAAATTACAGACCTATCAGCCTTTTATCAGTTTTATACAAAATTTTTACCAAGATAATTACAACTTGTCTACAGAGAACATTGAATTTCCACCAACCAAGAGAACAAGCTGGATTTAAAAGTGGTTTTAGTACAGTAGATCATATCCAGGTATTGAGAGAAGTTATAGAAAGGACAAATGAATATGAGTTGCCATTATGTTTTGGATTTGTAGATTATGAAAAGGCATTTGATTCTATAAACATTTCTTCAGTGATTAAAGCATTGGATCATCAAGGTATAGATCCAGGATATTGTCATATTTTAAAGAATATTTATAAAAATGCAACAGCAACAATTAGATTACATAATGATACTAGGAAAGTCAACATTGAGAAGGGTGTAAGACAGGGTGACTCCATATCTCCAAAACTTTTTACAGCAGTGCTGCAAGAAGTATTTTGTGGATTAAAATGGGAATCTAAAGGAGTGAAAGTAAATGGAGATTATTTAAGTCATTTAGATTTTGCAGATGATGTAGTTGTTTTTGCAAATAATGCTTTAGAGCTGCAGGAAATGTTGCAGGAGTTATCAGATGAAGGTAGGACTAAAGATAAATGTTAAAAAGACTAAAGTAATGTTCAATGGATTTTCTCAAAATATGAAAATAAAGATTGATTATGATGAGTTAGAAGAAGTTAACAGCTACAAATATCTTGGTCAGATTATTAATACAGATGGATAGAAATTAATCATAGAATTAAACTTGGTTGGAGTGCTTTTGGTAGAAATAACTTGATACTAAAAGGAAATATGCCTATGTGTTTGAAAAGAAAAAATGTGTTTTACCAGTTCTTACTTATGGATCTGAGACTTGGACACTTAATAGAAGAGCAATACAGAGACTTCAGACCACTCAAAGAAGTATGGAGAGATGCATGTTAGGAGTAACAAGAAGAGATCGAAAATGCAATATATGGGTAAGAGAACAAACAGGTGTTATTGGCCTCTTTGAAAAAATTAAAAGACTGACATGGAGTTAGGCTGGACATATTACTATGAGAGATGATAATAGATGGACAATTCAAATCTTAAACTGGATTCCAAGAGATTGTAAAAGACCCAGAAAGAGACCACATGTGAGATGGATGGATGAAATAAGAAAGTGTGCAGGGGTGATGTGGAGAAGAGAAGCTAAAGATTGGAGATGATTTGAACTTGCATAGATCTTCATCCTGCAGTGATTGATAATGGTTGATCATGATGATGATTGTGACTATCATAGTAGTTGTACAAGATTAAGTCAGAATTGATGAATGAATAAAAAGAAAAATATTCCTGATAGAGTTAAATATAAATTTTTAAAGATAATTAAAACTAAATCAGTCAAGAATAGTAGTGGAAATATTTCCTTATGGAAAAGTGTACTTAGTACTAAAAGAGAACATATAAAAATAGTATCTGACTAAACATTTCAATGGTATAAAATATATAAACAGATCGTTATTAGTTTTAGTATAGCTTTCATGTATAATAAAATTTAATGATGAATTATATATATGTATATGGTAAGTGAAGGATTAAAAGTTAGAAGGATGTATGGATATAGGACTAAGCAAAATGTAAAAGGAAAAATTTAAAGAAAAATTATATTTATATGTGTTATAAGACTATAGCAGTTTGCTTTGAAAATGAAAGAATCATTTATCAAACCTATAAAAATGGACAAACAAGATTAGTATTTTAAAATGAAATGGTGATGTTCATATTTAAATAAGTCCTATTGCAGAATGTCTAACCAATTATTTTCACCATGAGATATGCTCAAATGGTATTAGGTCCTGCTGGAAGTGGCAAGTTATATGTGAATTAATTGAAATTGATGATGTAATGACAGATGACATTCTTAATTTTGGACCAAATGGCGGATTAATTTATTACATGAAATATTTTATTGAACAAAGTGACTGGCTGCAAGAACAGTTAGGAGAAATAGAAGATGATTATATTCTGTTTGATTGTCCAGATCAGATAGAATTGTATAATCATATGGATGTTTTTCGGCAACTTGTAAAAACTTTTCAAAGTTGGAACTTTAGAGTATACTTCAAAATTTATAGGTGGTGTTTCCACACGTTAATATATTAACTAAAATGAATTTGCTTAGTAAAAAAGGAAAAGAAGATATCCATAGTTATCTGGAATCGGATGTTGTCTGGATGCTTGAAAAGGATAGTAGTTCCGCGGAATAAAAGGTTTCAGCAGCTAACTGCATCCATAGCTAAACTTATTGATGATTATAGTATGGTGCTGTTCCTTCCCTTGGACATTACAGATGAAGAAAGTATAGGCGATATTCTAAGCTGATAAATCATTTCTGGATGTGCTGTTATTGTAGTGGCATAAATTATTAATAAAGGTTTTCTTTTGTATGTAATTTAAAATTTTGTATTTATATTTGTATGTTGTGCTTTTGTAAAAAAAAAAAAAAAAAATCATCATAAAATATATTTATATATATATAATTTGTTAATTTATATTTCCCATGTTAATAGAAAACCAAATTTAACCATTTTGCTCAGATTGCGTCTTGGCTTTTTCTTGTAATAAATATCTTTTAAAAGAGGAAGATTAGTATTTAAAAAAAATTAAATAATTACTGAATACAAAGAACAATGAATAAATATGTATTGGAGGATAAAGAGTTGAATAAATATTACCCTATTTGAAAATATAAAACGTTATTAAGGATAAAGTCAGTCTACAATAAGAGAGAATGTGTAAAATGCTCTATCCTAAAGAATAACATTGATAAGGAGTACGTAAGAAATAATGCGAAGACTGAAGTATAATAAATGTGAGAAGTATCTAAATAAAATATATTAGGCAAGTTGAAAATAATCTTTGATCGTTAAGACAAAAAGAAAACAAAAAATTATAAATAATTTTTTGGTGTTGGAATTTTGTGTTTTGTGATATTATTATAACCGAAGGAGGAATGCTGATGCTTAAATAGTCTGATGCATTTGGAATGATTGCAGTACAATAAAAATTTAAAGTTTTTTAAAGATGAACTTATGTTTTTTTTTTTTAAAAAAAAAAAAAAACTTGTAACATAATATTTGTATATTATTTAATTTTATATTTTAAAGTAATCGTTATAAACAGATAGGGATAAATAAATAGATAAAAAAATTAATAATTAATTTGATTTGTTTACCTATGTAATTAATTGTTTAAAGTTTTTAATCCTAGTACATATTGTTAAATAATTACAATAAATGGAAATAAACTATTAGATAGGAAAATATACATACAAAAGTAATTACATGTCTTTATTATAAGAAGATAGAAAAGGTTTGGGTTTGAATATAATATTGAAATGATAAATTGTGATATTTAAATTTTGATCTTATGTTTAACTATAAATAATTTAATATAATATAGTGGAGTTATAATTAGTCCTAGTTTGTAGTTTTCTTTATAAGAAATGTATGAAACAGGTATAAATTGGAAATATGAAGTTAATATCTGAGTTGTTTAAATAAAATGACGATAAGGATTTTTTATTTTAGGATGCACCAAAGAGTGTTCTGTCAATTTTTAGTATAGTATCATAAAGTGTAAATTGAAATTAGTTCAGGAGAAGATAAGTTGTCATATTCGAGAGTGTGTAGTATAAAAGTTTCATTTGTAGTATTTAGTTATAGAATTTGATAATAAATAAAGCCATAGGAAAATTGAGTGTGATATCAGAAAAACAAATTAATGATTCCATAATTATCGAATTAATATCGTCTTAGTGTAAGGTAAAAAGAAAGATCAAATGATAAATATCATAAGATATAAAATAGATAAATATGTAATATTTCATAATCTTACATTAAAATTAAGAAAGAAAACAATAATCCATATTTGTAAATCTTATATTTTGAAATATAATCTATAAGGGGTAATGAGTGTAAATCAAATCCATAAAAAAGGGTCTCATTATTTAATAAATACACATTATTTTGTTATATAAAAAATAGAGTTAAATTTAATGACAACACCATATCTTATGATAAGGGAGTATTATTTTTAAGTCTCTTTAATTGTAATTAAGGGGAATAGAAATGCTTAAATGTTTATATATGTTACTGTATTATATTGTTACATAATGTTATTAATATTGTTATTTGTTAAGTTACTTAGTAGTTTAAAATAATTATTGAAAGATCTTGTAAATAATATTTTTAAAGTTAATATTTAAAAGTTAAATTAAGTATTTGAGTTGCATTTCTTTTGTTAGAGTCATCATCACTGAACCATCGTCAGAGAGTATGAATTGTAATATACACCTTAACCAAAGCATACAGTTTAAGATTTGAATAAGAAATTAATTCAGTACAAGATATTGTATAACAATTATTTAAGAAAACATTTCTTAAAAGGGATCTTAAATTATTGCAAACTGCCTTGATCACATAAGTCATTGATAAAATATATTGCAAATTTATTAAAGTATATTTATTTATAGGAAATCAGAGGATGAATTAGTTATTATTTAGAGTTATAAATTATGATTACAATTTAGATAACAATAGTTAGTTATTATAGAGAACATAAATATAAAATAGTAGTATAATTTTAATTATAGATTAAGGGTATAAGTCTTTTCTTAATTAATACACTACCTATAGAGTTAAGTAAAATCCTTCTTGATATCTTATAGATGGAATGAATAGCTAATTATCAATCAATGATAATCCTGAGATCTCCTTAGTATAATATTATTATTATGGTTATTATTAAGTATAAGCCTATAAAAATAATAATAATGAGAGATAAATAGGCAATAAAATGATAGTATAACTTATTAATTAGATTAACTTAAATTTAATAATTATAAATGTTTTATTATATTTATTTAAGTATTATCGTTAGACATGGGAATATTTAGATACTTAATAAGGAGGAGTGTCTTAGTATTCGTATGCCATAGGGAAAATACTTTAGTATTTGTTTAATGTTAAAGGGTATGTGATCTTGTCTAATAGGATAAGTGGGTCTTGTAATTGCTGATATAAATTAAGCATAATTTAGAAATAATTAAGAATATAAAATTGTACCTAGATAAAATAACAGTATAGCCTAATTTAGGAACTTGTCATGGTTTCTATGGGTCATCGACCTATTGGCAGGGGACAATATATATTCCTGTTGTGATTGAATGTACTACATATATAGATCATCTAAATGTTTACTATATAGTTTAAAAATAAAAAGTAATTTCTTTGCTTATTAAATAAAAAATCAGCCTTTTAATAAACATCTTATAATAAATAATTGGACTGAATAATATTCATGTTCTCATCTGCCTTAAGTAGTCAAGAATTCACTACATTTTTCTTTATATCAAAGAGAACCAATAAGAAAATGGAATTATTTTCTTATTATCTTATGGTCAAATATTGAAGTAGAAGTGAGCATTATTTACTTTAACATCATATATATAGAAATGCAAAAACATATATAGAAATACATTCTTATTATTGATGATTTAAATCATCTTATTTATCTAGTGTAGATTGTATTAAAACCTAGTGAATTATTATTTGAACAGTATATGTTAAATAGTGTGAATGGAATATATGCCCAGTTCCAGGACACAAAGCTTCTCACTGATGACAACCATAAACTAAAGCTAGCTTGGAGTATTGGATGGGATAGCACTAGATTTATTAAGTACTATCATGTGGTATTTATTAATTGATAAAGTTTATATTAGGTGATATAACCATGGTAAAATAAAAAGAGTCATGTGATAGAGTCAATATTTATCAGGTGTTTTTTTTTTTATTACAAATATTTTGACTATTTGTTATTTCTGAAAGCAATCTAAAAAGTCTTATAAGATAATTTATATTCTTCCAGAGTAAAAAATCAATTACAGACTGCTAATATAAAAATGACTAGCTACATTTATTGATTTTAAAAAGTGATTACTATTAATTGACAAGGAAGAATTAAATACCATCTCGGCTGTGGACAGGAATTGAGTTTCATAATGTTGTTATTGCCAAACTACATGTGGAAATACAAAACTACATACTTATCTTTACATATATCTACAGGATACCTTTGGATTTTCCGTTCTGCCAGAATTGTGAAAAAAAAGATCATTTAACCAGAAGTAATCTGCAAAATGCTGGACAATGAAAGGGGGGGGGGGCACTTAAGTGTTGTGTAGCAAATTATCTAAAGTCAATAGTGATTTAAAGAAATCGGATTTCTTGTATGTAAAGCAGATTTCTTTTTTTTTTAAGCTGTGTGGTAATCTTTTTTTTAGATGAGTTTAACTTGATGAGATTTGCACCATATAATTGAATTAGCAGAAAACTGTTTGTCATGTATCAAGTTAGATTTGATTGAAGAACACCTAAAAACATTAAATAGATGTATATAAATTAATAATACAATAGTAGAAATAGCTTTACTAAATTTTGCAAGGTTTTTTAATTTTTAAAGTTATATTATTTTTTCTAAATTGCAGGAGTTATACCCGTTTGTCAGAATCTGGACTGCCCTCTACAGGATGAAATTGCAGTCAAGGTAAGACTCAAAGACTTTATTTTCTCAAAAGCTTTTTTTTCTAAAGATTTATTTTTCAAGTCAAAATTTTTTTAAGTGTTTAGTAAAAGAAAAATATTTTAAATGTCAGCTTGTCATTAGTTTCATTAGTGTGTTTAAAGCAATTTTTTATAGTCGGCAATAATAATAATAGTCATTTAAAATGCTCAGTTTACAAAAACTAGTCATAGAAAGTATGACTGATTAACTGTCTTTTGGACATTTATAATTTTTTTTTTCATAATTTTTCATTCGTTGCTTTCATTTATTGCATTTTTTTTTATATAAATCTTTTTTTTCTTCAAATATTTATTTTTCTTATTCCAAGCCCCCCGGGCGCAACCCCACCCCCCTCTCCCAACCCCTTTTAAGCGGGGGCCCCCCCCCCAATATTTATTTAATATGCAGTATGTATGCAAATGCGAACATTTGCATATGTTTATAAAAATACAAGTGTTTGTTTTAAGAAATAAAAATTAGGTTTTTATCCTCTTATTTGACAAAGATAAATAATCTCAATGACTGATAAAATAGAATATCTATTAAATATTAATATTCTTGACTTTTCAATCTGTGCTGTTTGTCAAGTAATTTTTTTAAAAAAAAAAAATAGAAACTTCAATATCTATCTACATTGATTTATTTTTTAGCTAAAAATATTGCTTTTGTGTTTATTTGATGGATTTCATATAATATATTCTATCAATATTAAAATGTAATTGTTGCTTATAAAATTTCAGGATTAGTAAATACAAAAACACCATTATACAAAATTAGACTAGGAATCTGATTGGCACTATGATCTAATATCCAATCGATTATCCATATTCACATAGATGACTGTAAAGCAATAATACTTAATAAGCACAAGAGAATAGTAGAAGGTAAAAAGCTGTGTGGTTTAAAACTTTATTTATTGTTAACCTCCCCCCCCCCTCAGATCAATAACTAATTATATGGTTAGCAGGAAATCATATATTGTTCAAGTATTTTAGGACAAGTTAAGCAAATAATTCAGCTCAATTTGCAAATATAATTTTTTTTACTAATATTGATTTGTGCTAATAAGTAAATATTAATTCAAATTAGTAATTTCATTTTAATTTGAATCATTGCAGCATTGAATGCATTTAGGAAAAAGTTAACACTTTTGATATAATTCTGAATTTTACATTATCTTTACTCTGAGTTGTATAGTTCAATGGTGAGAGGATCGGATTCAAGAGCTAAGGGTTCTGAATTAAATGAGATTTTAAAAAACAACTATTTGGATAATTTAATAGAATTTTTGTAATCAGCTATCATACTGGTTTTCGAATATCATATGAGTTCTCAAAAAACTGACCAGACGATTTATATGTATTTAAACACTAAAAAATAAAGTCTATTTAAATTTTACAGTAATGTATATTTATATATTGTTTACATAAATAAGTAAAATTTTGTATAATAATAACTATTTAAATTAAATTAGTTGTATACAGAAATGTTTCTACCAAATTTATGGCATTAGAAGTGAAACAAGGACAGCATTAGAAATTTTTTATTTAAAGATAGTACATAATATTTTGAAAATATAATAGCAAGATTATAAGACCTTACAGAGTTTTTACAAAAAATATTTTGTAATGAATGTGGAAGAAATAAATCCTATTTATATTCTAAATATTATTTTAAAAACAAAGGAAGCAGAATAGTGATGTTTTTTTTCATTGTTAAGATGTAATTATAAACAGCAAGCAAAGTTGAAATCTTTCAGAAAGAAATGTTTGCCGCAGAAGAAATTAAACAGAGATCACTACAAAATAACAAACAGATTAATGAATTAGTATGTTACATTTAAATATATGATGTGCCTGTTGTTTCTGGAATGATTTGTAAAGTTTTTTTTCTTTCTGAAGATAGAATTTCTCTGTAATTAGTTGCTACTATATTGATCCATAAAAAATAATATTATTGAATATTTGTGTCAATATATTATAGAGACATGCATATATGATTATTTTTTATATCATTAATCATATATTGTTAAATGAGTAAACCATCCAAATTTACTGTATTGAATATAATAGTGACTACATCAAATACGTTTTTGTGAATAAAAAATCTGTGATTTATTATTTTTCTTTCTCTCTTTCTGTCATGTTCAGTTTATAGGATACTCATTATTTTAAATATCAAAGCATTTACAATTGTTTTTAGAGTTTTGAGTTAAAGCATTCCTATTTTTTTATCCATTATTTTGGCATATTTAAAAAGTAAGACAAGATTAAGAATTCAATTTAAATTAAAACAATCTAGGATAAATAGCTTCCATGAATTGAATTCTTTTGATTCCAAAATTTTTACACTGTATTACAAATTGATTGAAATATTAGTAGGAATCATTTTTTATTACAAGAAAAATAATAACAGTTTCTCCTTTCTATTTTATACCAATTTCATATTTGTAATACAATGAAAATTTAAATGGCATATTTTAAAATGCTCTCTTTAATTAAGGAAAGGTAGAATTGACATAAAACTAATCGATATACTATATATATATAGTAGCTACGATTTCTCTTTTCTTTTTCACAAGCCAACAAACAAAAACATTAGAATTTAGATATATCTTAAATTGATATCTAGTTCTTTTTTTTCAAACCATAGATTTTATAGTTGTTTTTGACTATATTTGGTTTTTTTTTTACTCTCCAACTCTTCTCTTAAGAAGTAGCTTATAAAGTTACCTTCAAACGAAATATGCAAAGGGTGCTTGAAAGTCTGAATTCAAATCCCCTCTGATTACATCTAGTTTAAAGTATATAGATTATACTGATATTTTATGTGATGTAAATGATAATATTATTTAATTATTCTTTGTTTTATTTTGGTGTTTTAAAACATTCATGCTTTCCAGATTAATAACTTTTAAAATTAAATAAACATTAAAATAGTAAAAATATTTAATTTTATACATAATCAGACATTATTTTTCAAATATTCTTAAAATTTTTCTGTTTACATTAAGCTGAGGATAGTTTGTGTAAAAATATTTTGCTCTTTCAAGTGAATGAATCTATTATGCCTTACCTAAAATTTGGGTGCTCAAATATCATCTGACTTCCAGAATAACTAATCATATGACTATTTTTAAAACATATTTATTTGGCCACTTCTATTCTATGCATAACTGGCTGTTAATCACTATCTGTTTTTTTATTACATATTTTGTTTGTTTATTCTCTCTCAGACATATATATATATATAGCATATACAAGTACATTATTTTTTGAAAAAAGAAAAACATATTCATGGACATGCATAAATTTGTATTATAAACACATAGCTATGCATAATCATATTTAGGGTTCATTTTTGCAAATCATGCTTCAAGAAATGTTACAAGAACTACTTGCAGCAAGATTAAAGATTAATACTATAAAGATTAGAATAATGTTCGATGGCTTTTCAAAAAAAAGAAGAAAATGAATATTGATAATAATGAATTTGTCATATCTGACCCTGCCTTCAGAAGTGGACTATTCCAGATTCCTTACCTGATTGGCTAGCACCCAGTTGCTAGCCAACGGGATTAAAAACCTTCACTGGGGTTCACGCATCGAATCCGCATGTTTCCAGTAAGGTAGGGGATCTGCTTTTAAATAGTCAGCCTTTTGGAGGCAAGGCAGAGAGCAATTACTTCTGTTAACCTGAACGACAGAACGTGCTCTCCAATAAACCTTTTGCCATCAGCAAAGGTATTTATCTAGTTATTATCAAGACGTCTATGCAGTGAGGCAAGTCCACCTACGAACTGGAAACTGCTATGTCTGAACTAGAGCCAACTCAAGGCAAGCTAACTATATAGCTGGAAGAGTCTTCTTAGCAGAACTCACGACGCAGGCTAACCAGTAGCTGGAAGCGAGTTCCATACTTTGCACGACTATCTCAGCGTTGAATCATATCAACTGTATTTGTACATTTGTTAACTAACATGTGTATATATTTTGTACTAATAAATTATACATATTTATTGCTGAATAGTTGTTTGATTTGTATCTGTTGGTTTGGAAATGAACCTGCAAGCCTAACCAAACACAACAGAATTAAAAGCAATTAACACTTATAAATACTTAGGTCATATTATTAATGCAGGAAAAAAACCTTAATTGATTAAATTAATTATCGGATTAAACTTGAAATATCTTAATAGTAAAAGAAACTGTGCCTATGTGATTGAAAAGGGTTTTTTTAATATATATATTATCAGTACTTGTTTATGAATCTGAAACTTGACACTTAAAAGAAAAATCATAAAGTCTTTAGACCATAATATGAAATATAATGAGATGTATACTTCAATCCAGTAAAACATATGCTTGGGAAATGAACAAATATTAGAGAGATCATTGAAAAATTAAAGACAGAAATGGAATAGAGCTAAGTATTTCACTGGAAGAGGTGACAGCAGATAGATAATTGAAGATTTAAACTGTATTTCAAGAGATGGCAAATAAATATAAAAAGAGATCACATATGAAGTAGATAGAAAACATAAAGACATTTTCTGGAATATTGAGAGGAGTAGCGATCGCTCTGCAGTGATTGGCGATGATTATATTGATTTATAAAAGTATATAAGATCAATATTTCTTTTTACCTTTTGTTTTTTATAAAATATGATTGGTCAAAAATCTTACAATTTAATAAACAAGATTATCAATAAAATATTAATAACTCCTGAGTGTGTGCTGTAAAAATAAAATAATCTATTTTTATAATAAGCTATTGTAGTTGTAAAATTTTTCTAAAAATATCATTAATAATTTATTTCAATGTTTATTAAGACTCTGTAACATTTAGTAGTAAATTATGTGTAAAATTAAATCATTAGTAACGCATTGTGGGATATATTCATGAAATTATGAAAACAAAACATTACATACACACACAAATGATAATTAAATATGACTAAAAATACCTTTTAAAAAAAAAATATTGACATTAGTTCAAATAGTTGAAAGAAGGAAATTGACTACATATTTAATTTTTCAAAATTTTAATGCAAACAAAGCAGTTAATGAATTAATGATAAAAGAACAAATACTTTTGTTAGTTGATTCTATATATTTATATATGTTTCTACTTATAAAAAATAAATTAGAAAAAAATCTAATTGAAGTAAATAGAATATGAGAAAAAGTATTTTATAGAAAGCAGTTAATTAATAACAAATATTAAAAGGAATTTATAATTTCAAAACAGAAATAAACTGTGCCTTTGCATGCATGGATTTACAATCATTAACGATTTGGTTCATGGTTTGCATCTAACCTATATAGAGGCTTTTAAATTCATATTTTGAAACATGTAAATAGTGCTTATGGGGATTCTTAATCTATTGATGATATTCTCAGGAAGACCAAATCTTGCTGGTTTTAATGTTGTTTCTGTAAAAATAATTTCACTAGAAATCCATTGTCTTTGTTATAATTGTTTAAACCTTAAAGAGATTCTTAACTGAGCTTTCAAAAAGAGAATCTTAATTTGAATCACTTTTTTAGATGTTGAAGAAATATCTTGAATTACTTGTAAATCTGAGTTACTTAACATCTTTTTATATTTGTCTTCTGATATGTAATGGAGGGATATATGAAAAGGCAGGAAGCTACTTAATTACCAATCATTATTTCATTTATTATTATGTCAATCTTTACAACTTTTACCATATCAAATATCCAAATTCATACTTCATTGAATGTTATTCTTATAACAGAGACGAAACATTTCAATCAACTGTTTATTTAAAATAAAGCCTTTTGATTTATCAGTATTATTAGTCTCTTAATTATTGTCTTTTTTGTGATCATTGTTTATCTGAACTTGCTTGACTAATACTTTTTTCCTGAAAAACAAATCTCTTTCTCAACTCTTTTTTTCAATATTCTTTTAGTCTTTATCTCAACTCACAATATTCTTCAAAATTCTTTTTAATTTTCTTTCCTCATGCAGTTTTTTTTTTTTGCTTAGCCACAGCTTGGAAAATAAAATGACATAATTTTTCTTTTGTCTCTGATCTTTTTTTTTTTTTTTTTCAGAACTCATGATTTTCTAAATAATAGATCTGTTCTTTTATGACGTTTTCTTTCAATGACTTGCTGATAATATACATACTTTACCACCAAACTATACTATACATTTTATTAAAAACTTCTAAAAACAATTTATTTTTTATTCTATATGCTGGTTTCCATGATTTATATCTTTATCATTTATCCAAAATTATTGATTTTAATGAAAAGTTGTATTTTTCAGTAGAATCTGCCAGGGGTAAATTCGTATATAGCAGGGGTGGCCAACTTTTGTGTTCCTAAGATCTACTTTTTATTTTAAAAATGTTTTGCGATCGACTTGTTGTCATAGGCCATCGACTTGTCATAGGCGTAGTCTAAGTGGAGGGAGGTGCGAAGTAATACCATTTTTATATATCTACCTAGTAAAAAATAACAGTTATTTAGGCCAAAAAACTCATAACTGGGGAAATTAAAGCAACATGATTAATTATTAACAATATTTATTAATTCAAATTAGCTACATTAAATCAAGATTAAAAATATTATTTTCAGTAATGATATGATTTAGTGGACTTCACCTATTTAGAATTGATAAAAAAAGTTTAGAACAAAAACAAAAATAGCAAAAAAACTTGAAAATCTTGACTTAATTTGTTTCACTCGTTACCCAACAGCTCTTGCCAGATTGGCCTCGCGATCGACACAAAAATGGCTTTGCGATCGACCGGTGGATCATGATCGACTTGTTGGACCTCCCTGATATATATAATCTATTAAATACCTGAAGTAATATTTTTTTAAAAAAAAAACATTTAAATTAAAATAAATTAAAAGAATTTCTTTATAATAATTTTATGTTATTTCTTTTTTTATTTTTAGCTTAGAGCTTATATTAGTAAATTAAAAGAATCTTTTGTTTGTTTTAAAAAAGAATGTATTACATATGAATTAGAGATTAAATTAAGCAAGGTGCTTAATTCAAAACTGAATTTTAAAAACTTTCTTTTGAAACAGATTTTTAAATTAAAATCAAACTTTATTGCAATGTGAAATCAAGCATCATCAAATTCATACTATTTTTTGTTGTCTTTGTTATTATTAGATATTGGAAATTATGCAATAATTTGTTTATTGATTACATTATATATATATATATTGATTTTATCATAGATTATAAGTCAAAAATAACAGAGTGAACAGTTTAGATTTGCACTAGATAATTATCAAGCTAATATAAGCTTAACAATAATATACATTCACCTATATATATATAACCATACAATGGTACTCTAAAATTGTAACTATATTAGAAAAAATGTTGATCTAGATTGTAAAAAATGATAATAATCATGTATGGTCAGTCCCTTTTGTATACCAAATCCAACACAATAAAATCCAAGTGGTATTGAATATATTTTCATACTAACATCTAGCTTATGGATTTCAATAATGAAGAGCTATAGATCTGGGATCAGTGCATCTGGATCTTCCTCTAGCATTTATTTTTTACTTCTTTGTTAATGTTTTGAATCTTAGATAATTTGCTTGCATAATTATATAAATCTAATACCATTTCAGTATATATATTATATCATTAGACCCTTTATAATTATAGAAATTTCTATTCTTTGACCAAGATTGGTATAAAACCAACATTACCTCGCATGACTTCAGCTTACATATGCTGTTTAGTAGCAAATTCTTTCCTCCCTTCATGCTTATGCCATCTAGTGTAAGCTTTATTAATCAATAGATGCCAGAATAGGACAGCATTGGACAGAGATTTATTTAGAACTACCATCTATTAATTATTAGTAAATGGCATGACTAAGATGAGATAGAATTTACTATTAAACAGTATTATGAAAGCTAAGAGCTATTATTGGTTTATATCAATCTTGGCTAAATGATAGCAGTGACTATAGTTATAAAAAACTCACATCAGAAAATATAAATATGGGTTCAAATCTATATAACTATGTAAGCATATTGGCTTAGCTTGAAAACATTAATATGATTTTCACTTTGAGTCAGTAGTTTAGTAATAAAACAACAAAAAAAAAAGATGGTCACTAGGGTAGATGCATTATATTCAAAGTATCAAAGAGCATTGCTCCCAATCCAATGCTTCTCACTAATAAAATTCATAAGCTAAAAAATAGTCTGATAATATAGAGATTTATTAAGCACTACCACTTGGCATCTATTGATTAATAAAGCTAACACTAGGTGGTATAATTATAGTAGAAGAAAAATAATTTTCTGCTGAACAGCATTATGTAAGTCAGAGTCATGTGATGTCTTGTTGTTTTATCAGGGATCGACATTAAATAATCCAACATTGTAATTTGGTTGATTATCATTACAAAAACACAGATAAAAATGATGATTAGGTTTACCATACATTTATCTTTTTATTCTATGAGCTGCTATCCTCTGCTAATGCTGATCTATGTACTAGTAAATATTCTTAAAAGATGAAAACAATTTGGGCATGCTTTTTATAGTCTGACATTCTAAAAGCACAAATTGATATTCTAAATATTTGGTAGATACCTTAATTTATTTACAAGGGCAAAGTAGTTTCTCTTTTAGAACAAATGTAATATTTTAATAAAATAAACTTTAAGAATTAATATATTAACAAAAAAGTATAACTTAAAGATTAGTTTCGGAATTAATTGGAAGTTTTAAATCCATTAACTTTTAATGAAAGTAAATGTGTTTTTTAAATAGCAATATAAAAAAATCTACCATATTTTTAAGTTTTTAAAAAAAAATGAATGAAAGAAAAATAATTTATTAATTTCTTTCTTTTCATAATTAAAGAAAAATAAATTTATTAAATGTATGCAATGTAAAAAAAAAGTATTTTAAAAGAGTTTGCAACAGTTTATTTTTTGTATGTTCATATAAGTACGTCAACTCAACACTCTGCACATTAAATGATTTAAAGTAATTTAATATCATTAAGTGACATTACAGCGCGTGTTTTAGTTTATAATGGTATTCATAAATTAATAATATTCCCCTGAGAGTATTATAAGGATTCTTTGTAAATCAGACTTTCTGGAGTTATTTTAATAAACTTGCAAACACTGCCCTCTCATTTCAATGTAATAAACTAATCAGATGAAAAATAAATTCACTTTTATTTGGTCTCCAAAATCTTTTATGGGTAATAAATCAATTATTGGTATTATATTAGTGGCAATTTTAATAAAGCTTTCATTTAACTAGCTTGTAATTTCATATCATAATGCAGACATAAATTTTATTACTTTTAATAGAGTTTATATCTGCATTGTGATCCGAAATTGTTAAGTTAGTTAGACTGACCCATTACTAAGTCTATCACTGATATAATATTTCATTCCTATGAAATATCAATAACTAATATACTAGCTAAATAAGATTTTGGACCCCATATAAAATATGAATTCAATTTTTCGTTTGAATAATAGATTGCATTAATACAGGAGGATGGTATTTTCACATCCACTCAGTTATGAATATGAAGCCTAGGAGCTTTGAAAGTGCTAAGCATAAATAAACTTTAACAAATGAAACTTCTCTAAGAAGCGTAGAAGCGCAGAGTAGAATTATTGGTAGAATAATTAAAGGAAATTTGACTTGTAAAAGATTCTTATAGTATGTATATTTGAATATTTCTAGGATGTTCTCATATTTAATAGCCATTATTTGCTTATATGATAGTTAAAATTAGCTATATATATATAAACATATATTTATTTTAATTTTAGTATTTTTAAAATTCTAATTCATCAGAATAATATCTATAATTTGCTTTATTGGTGTTAGTTTCCTTATAATTTAATATGCATCTATTTTTCAAATTTTATTTTGACATTGTCTTTATAATGAAATTATAATGAGCATACAATTATCTTTTTAGTCTTTTTTAATTACTTCTTTAGAATTTTGAGATAGAATGGTAATTATTGTTTATTACACTAGTTAAGTCCAGATTAGGGATTGTTTATGATTTTCTTCTCTTTGCACCAGCTTTTTATTTATTGAATATTTTTTTATTTGGCTGTTACTACAGTCTTGCTGCATAGTTAGATCTTGTGGAAGTATTGTTAAATTAAGTGATCAATTATCAAGATTATCTCAGTTGGATAATAAATTAAGATTTTTGCTATGGATAAGTTTTCTGTCAGTTTCATACTTTCAGCACAGCTCTCATTGTGCTGAAATATTCCATCTCTATGTTTCTTGTCAGACAGTATACTATAAAGTAATTTTATCTCTAGATCCACTATTGATATATGTGTGTATATACTGATCATTGTTTTAAAAAACCTTTGCCCTGGCTAATGTCAATCTGCAATAAATCTTTTAACTTCTGGATTTTTTGTTTTTTATGAATAATCAAAAGAGGCAATTTTAAAATAACTTTTATCTCTGATATGATCATCTTTATCTTTGTCTTATACAGCTGTAATCCTATTTTTTCACTCTGTTCTTTTACTTTATTAATAATTATCTTTTCAATTCTTGGTTAACTTTTGATTAAAATTTATGGAATCATCATCATATCTAAGGTTATTGGATTTTGTTTGAACAGTTTTTAATTTGCATTTGTTTTTCTCCAATATGAATTTCTTTTTATATCTTCAAGTTTACTGGTTAAGTAACAATACATATCCCAATTAACTTTTCTAAATATCAGCCAGTTTTACCCTAGTCTGCTTTAACTGTAGTTTCTATTCTCATATATAAAAATGCTTTCTAACAATAATGAAATAGTTTTGTACATCATTTTTAACAACATTCCATAGGTTAGCATTATATATCAATTAAGCATCTATTGGAATCAATGAAGCACATGTTGTTTTCTTTCTGATATTCTCTAAATTAGAATATTGGACGATGTTAGAAATGATTTTTTTTTCTTGATTTTTTTAAAATTGAATTATATAATAGATCATTTTCTTATAGTATAATAATTTAATCTATGTTGAATGATTTTTAATGTGTTATAAAACATTGTATGATAATTTGCCATTATGGTGAGATTTCTTTACTTCATTTTTTTAATTATAGGAACAGATTGGTCACTTTCAATCTGCAATACACTTAGTTGTTTTTAATTTAATTAGTGCATTTAGATAAGTTATTTTGGTCTTAATTTTTTATAGTGATTACAAGATTTAAGATGATTTAAGTTTTTCCATGTCTTTTTATGTTAGTAACATAACTAAAAATATTCTGCTTTTTTTTTTTTTGTTTGATGTTGTAACTTTTCTGTATATTCTTTACAGATATGCTTGATCTTTGATACTGTGATTATAATCTATGTTATAATATTTTTTAGTGTAAACATTTATCTTAATTTCTTAAATCTTTTGCAAGATTGATTTAGTTTTTCTAGTGTGTTCCATTTTTATTTCAAGTTTTTTTTATTTATTTATATTTCTTTTCAGGCCAGTAACGATGATTTTTATAATTATATTTGTTTTTTTCTGCACAGTAGATATTGGCAAATAGTTGTAATCTAACTGCATAATATAAATTCAACATACTACTAAGAAAGATGCATTTTTATTTTTCTTAATATTTTAAATACATTTTGACTTGGATATCTATCTTTTCCTATTATTACAACAATCAGTTTTTTTATATTTATTATAAAAAATGCCTATACAATGATTGCTTTAAAAATACAAGAATGTTTTATTCTTTATATAATTATGATTAAATTACCTATCATTCTATATTGCCTCTTTCCAATGCAAATAATAACAAATTATTAAGAAAAAGGAAGCAAAACAAATAGAAGATAGCAAGGCAAAAGAAAATTAAAATAAAGCTAAAAAATAGATGCAAACCCTTCATGTAAAGATTGTTGGAGAAAGGAAGATAAAACTCAGTTTAGATTTCTGTTAAAGTTGTCAATAAATACAAAAAGATTATATCTAATAGATATGACATTTCATCACTAATTTGAGGTCATAAGAATATATACTCCAATACTGTTATAAAATATATTGACATATTTCAGAACTAATAAATCTTTTTATATATGTTAGTTTTTTTTTTTTTTTAATAGAGTGATTTTATGATTTACTTACATACTAAGGGAAGCATTAAAATCTAATATTAACATTTATTAAACATGTAAAATATAAACATGTAGGATGAAATAAAATCCAAAATTAAATAATATAATCATTAATGAGCTTTTTACACCAACTTACACATTTTTTTCAAAATTAGAATTATAAGAGACAGAAAAAATGTTCATTGCTTTAAGAATTTCTGAATTTTGATATATGTATATAAAAATGCTGATTTTATTAAACCAAACCAAGACATCATTTTATGTGCAATATTTTTGTTGTAAAGTAATTGTAGAAAAGGGAGGAAAATCTATCCAAAAAATCCACTGAGATTAGTCATTAGATCATGACTGAATGATGGAAAATTATTTTTTGTTGTTATTGTAAACTGAAGACCATTTAAGCAGTCAAAATATTTTGTTTTAAAAAGCACAATAAAGGTAATTTGATGAATAGATGTTTTAAAAAATATTACCAAATAATCAAGAATAAAATCGGATATATGTTTTAAAATAATAATAGAAGTTCCAATTACTTACAAAACACTGTGCATAGAAAAGTGTAGCACTTAAAACAGCATTATTGATAATGTTTTTATTATTTATTTCAAACATAGTTAAATTGTTTCTATGAAGTATATACATTGCATTAGATTTTAGCTAAGTGTAGCCTGTTGGTGGAGTATATGCTATCTTAGTAAAAGGGCCTCAAAATCTTGCATACCTCACACTTCAATTAGAGTTTTATATCTCTGGCATATAGTTAGCCAGCCAGAAAAAAGGAAATCAACTTTTTCGAGCTATGATCCAATTGTAAACAAGCATTTGTAATGTAATGCGGATCCCCCCCCCTATTTTACAGTTATTTTATTACTAAATTGACATTGTTTCAGATGTTCTGAATAAACATGACAGGAAATAGTTACAGTAATTAAATACTAAAATCAAAGAATAATATCTAATTAATTATAAAGAGTTGGGCAAAGAGTTTTATATATATAAATAAAATTTATATTTCAATTTATTTTAATTATTCAAAGATAAATGGAATTGTGTATTGAATATCTATAAAGACTAGATGGTTAGGTAGTATAGTAGTAGAACATCTGCTTACTGTTACTATGACTTTAATTGGGATTTAGGCTAGATAAACTCAAAATTTGTTTAGGATTCAATCAGACTTAAGATTTTTTTTTCAAATAACCAACTTTAGCCAATCTAGCCACTATTCAATATTGAGTGATAAATAGATATTTAGTTATTCTTAGCAAAATATAAAACTAGTATAGAAAGCTGTCCAGCAATTAGAAAGTATGATGATTAAAACTTTCTTATTTACTAATGGTTTATGAGCTTTTATACGTCCTAGGCATTTTAGAGGCTATTTTTACTTTCTCTATATGGAGTAACCTTGTGAAAAATGTTGCTTCCCTCTCCAGCTATCTACAATATCATCTCTGAATTAATGCATGTGTTACATAGAGACATAGGTTAGCAGTAAACTACAAAGATTTTAAAGTACTGATATATCTGAATTCATGGATCATCTACAAAAGTTAGTTATCATAAAATTTGAAAATCACTTCCAGACACTTTTGCAAGTCGTAGTTTTTTTGAGACATCCAATAATATGAATTATTTTAATTATATCAGTAGCAGTTTTGTTCACTTTAAAACAAAATTGAATATTAGCGCATGGATTATTAAAGCTCATAACACACTGTCACATTTCTTGTCGTAATTCATTATCCAGACTCTATAGCGCCTTAAACTTTTTGTGGAGAATAACTAAACTACATTACTATGCAACAAAGTGCATCAATTCCGAAATAGAACTTCAGGCACGTTGAAGAGAGAATCTGTTATCTTTTCACTGTGCATATATTATAGAATATATATATTTTTTTCATGTGTCATAGCATCAGCCGGGAAGCGAACCCGCTAACCTGGGACATTTGCTTCTAAAGCAGCTGTCGCTGACCTCTCGACCACCAATGCTTGATTAGAATATATATTTTTAACTAGACATAAACAAGGATGATAAACTAATTTATTATCACACATCATTTGAATAATTAATGTACATCGTTTTTTTCTTTTAGGTTTCACTTTAGAATACCGTAGAGATCTTGGCTATGTAATGATCTATTTAAAAACAAAAAACAAAAACGGGACTACTCAAGCGTTGGTTTGCTTCCTGGCCGATGCTTTGACACATGAAAAAAAAAAAAAAAACGGATCTATCTTTTTGTTTATATATATATATATAAGTTTAATGTTAGCAGCTAGTAATTATTAATTGCTAAAATTTTAAAATTTTCTGGAAATATTATTATGTGAAATAAATTATTAAAAAAAGAAAAGAAAACTTCTCGATGTAGTTAAAATTAAATTAAGTAAGAAAAAAATTCCTCACTTCTTCGTTATCTATTATAAATTTTATAAGAATAAAAAGGTTTGCTAGTGATAATTTAAATTTCACTTTAAAAAGAAATAATGTAGATTTAAAGTTGAGATGCTACAGTAAATTGTGTTAGTGAAATGAGTAACTACCGAAACATCTCCGCCAATCTTCAGGCAAAAAAACTGATATGTGCGTGCATTTTAAAATAAAACAAATTTAAATGATTGTGTATACATACTACGACGATAATTTCCCTGAATATAATTTTTATTTTAAATAAATAGTGACATTTTAAATAGTCATTCTTTTAAAAGTATTTTGATTGATTTATAATCAAACAATACACTTCAAATTCTAACTTTAAAGTATTAAAGTGCCGCTTCTTTTATGTGTTATGGATTCATTTTATTAGCAAACATTTTTAATGAAAGTGCAAATATAAAAGAACTGAATTATGTTGGCAAGTTAAAGACATTTGGTACTTAGTTTCCATACAAATTCATAATTAACACAGGTTAATTAAATTAGATATCAAACAGAAGTTTGCTGTTTTAGAAAATCGTTATTAAATTTCTACGGATTTAAATTAGTTATTAGTTTGAAGTTTTTTTTTTTTTTATTACTAACACGGAACTGCATTTGTCAGTAAATTACAAGAGAATGACCTGATTTCTTTTAATATACGTATATATTAAAACAACAAACGCTATTTATGTTCGTTTTTTTTAAAATTTTTTTTTGTTAATACATATATTCTCCAACATTAATTTTAATCTATATTTTTCTGATTCTGATGGAATTTATTAAATTCCTATCAAGTAAATCAGTTTTTTAAGACAAGTCTTAATAATTTATAAAAAATATTTTGATGATTATAGCGGCGTATAAAAAAAAAAAATCATTGTTTTTTCATTAAAGTTCATATCGTATGTCTAAATGTTGATGGTGAGTAAAATCTATAAAGGGTTAGAAAGTAATGTTAAATTATCGATGACGATGATATTGTTTGATGATAGTATCATTTTGACTTGTTTCATCTGTCACCAGAGAGTTAAAAAAAAGTATGTGATTTCATACATAGGCATACATTTATATTTTGTTGTCAGCACACTTCTATTAAAAATTATATACTAATAAAGAATAAGTACCTCTTCTGAATTGCTCAGGATTTTAAATGAAGAAGTGAGACATGCAATTAAATTTATGAAGAAGAGAAAGCTCCAAGTGATGGAATTATAATCGATATATTAAAAGAAGCAGGTGAAGAAATAGAAATTTTTTTGGCAAACTTATATCCCAAATGTCTAAATGACGAAGATATACCAAATGATTGGAAGGCAATATTAATATTTTAAAAAGGCAATAAAGAAGATATTAGAAATTACAAACCTATCAGTTTTATACAAAATTTTTACCAAAATAATTACAACTCCTTCAACCAACCAAAAGAACAAGCTAGATTAAGCTTGTTCTTTTGGTTGGTTGAAGGAGTTGTTTTAATACAGTAGATCATATCAAGTTTGAGAGAAGTTATAGAAAGGACCAATGAATATGTATGCCATTATGCTTTGGATTTGTAGATTATGAAAAGGCATTTAATTCTATAAGCATTTCTTCAGTGATTAAAGCATTGGATCATCAAGGTATAGACTCAGGATATTGTCATATTCTGAATAATATTTATAAAAATGCAGAAGCAACAATTAGATTATATAATGATATTAGGAGGGTTAACATTGAGAAGGGTGTAAGACAGGATGATTCCATATCTCCAACACTTTTTACAGCAGCAATGAAGTTAAAGGAGTAAAAAGAAATGGAAATTATTAAGTCATTTAGATTTTGCAGATGGTGTAGTTGTTTTTGCAAATAATGCTTCAGAGCTTTAGGAAATGTTTGCAATAGTTATCAGATGAAAGTAAGAAAGTAGGACTAAAGGTAAATGTTTAAAAGACTAAAGTAATGTTCAATGGATTTTTTCAAAAGATTAAGATAAAGATTTATTATGATGGTTTAGAAGAAGTTAACAACTACAAATACCTCTGTCGATTATTATTACATATGGAAACATAATAGATGAAATTAATCATAGAATTAAACTTGGTTGGAATACTTTTAGTAAAAATTACTTAATATTAAAAGGAAATATGCCTATGTATTTGAAAAGGTTTTTAATAAATGTATTTTACTAGTTTTTATTTATGGATCTGACACTTGGACACTTAATATAAGATCAATACAGAGATTTCAGACCATTTAAAGAAGTATGCTGACATGTATGTTAGGAGTAACAAGAAGAGATTGAAAACACAATACATGCATAAGAGAAAAACAGGTGTTATTGACATTGTTGAAAGAATTAAAAGACTGGCGTTGGCCTGGGTATATTGCTAGAAGAGATAATAATAGATGGACAATTGAAATCTTAAACTGGATTTTAAGAGATTGTAAAAGACTCAGAAAGAGACCATATGTGAGATGGATGAATGAAATAATAAAGTGTGCAAGGATGATGTGGAGAAGAGAGGCTAGAGATCAGAAAAGATGGATTGAACTTGAAAGAATCTTTATCTTGCAGTGAATTGATAATGGTTGACAATGATGATGATGACTGTATGTATCTATATAATTGTTTTTTATTACATCAGATTTTAATTTGATAATAAAATAATGATGTGATTTTTACTAATGCAGATCTGGTTTGAATATGTTACACTGTATTTGACAATGAAATGCAGAGTTGTTTAATATTTAATATTTACTTGATGTTTGCAATCATTCAAAGAATTTGATAATCCATTTGGATCAAAGTTAATTGTGACCATATGTAGACTTTTTTTAAATAAGTCAATGATCTGAGAATGGTATGATAAAGAGGTGAACTCTGAGAGACTTCACACTCTATAGTGTTAATCTGATTTTGATGAATCTTTTCTAAAGTGGATTATTTAAAAATTAGTTTATTTTTATACTTATTAATGATAAATGTAAGTTATACAAGTAATTTATAATAACATACTTATTCTGACTGTCCAGAAGTGAATTCAGCATTAATATAAACAACAAAAACTTTAAATAGTATTTGAAAAATATTGTATGATAAAATATAAAATTAAATTAAATATATAGTTTCAGTTGTTTTTAGTTCATTATTTATTTATGATTTTTTTTTTTTTACGTATTTAAGAAAGCATATGATGCATACAAAAATGTTGCAGATACTTAAATGAAATCAGATAAGAGAAGAAAGAACATAGATAAAATTTTGGCATATGGTTAAAGCTAAAATTGGTTGAAAGAACAAAATTTTTGAACTTGAGGTGTCCAAAATCAAAGTGTGTCTGTAGGATTGAATTCTAAATAAGAAAGCTAGACAACAGTAAAAAAGAATTGTAAAGAAAAAAAAGTGCAAGAGTATTTTGCTCTATGTAAGAATATATGATAATTAAACATATTTAAAATCCGAGTGTCCTTGACTAGAATAATGTGTATGTTCCATTAAAAATGATTTTTCATATTGTCAGTGCATTTAATGTTTATACAGGCTATAATTATTAGTATTTGAAAGTAAAACATAGCTTTACCATTGGTTGCATAGCATAAAGACTAAAACACTATTGTAAAGTAATGAAAATTTGATAACAAATCATAAGAATGATGATATATTCTTCCTCTCAATGGATGCAATGATATTAAACTACTATTGTAAGATCATATACTTATTGTTTTAGGTATGTAAAATGAATTGATAGTAATATACAAAAATATTTTGTAATATGATTATAGTTTTTGTGGGATAGACACAATTCATTTATATTAGAAAAAATATCGTAAATGATACTGAACTATTGATTGATTTCATTAGTAAGTATGGCTTAGTCTAGAATATAATGGAGACGTTATTGAGCAAAGTATTGAAGTCTTTCGAAAGAAAAGTTCGTTGCAGAAGAGGTAAGACATAGCTTTGCAAAATATTAAATAATTAGAATAAAGGGTCAACTTTTGATATATATTTTATGTCAGAAGTATTGATTTGTGAAATCACCATGAAACGGATGGTTTTCTGGAATTAGAATGTCAATATTTTTATACTATTTCTGTAGTTTATAATGAAGACAATTTTATTAATTTTCTGAAGTTTAGGTTATTTTTTCAATAAACGAATAAATTTATTTCATTTAAATTGCAACTGTTTTAAGGAGATGGTTAGATCACAAAATTCATTATAGTATTAAATTAATCTATGTGTTAAAATGATATCTGCTAGTAACAATAATTGATTGCACATAATGATGTTCAATTATTTCAGCTTCCAACACTTTTAATATTGTGGTTAAATATTTATTTATCTATTTTATGATTTTTATCTAGTTAAACATTAGATTGTTAAGTACTATAAAACTAAGTACAACTTAGCCTTATGCATTGGATATTTTAACTATATATATATATATCAGAAAAATGTTTGCTCTCAATATATTTTCTTAATATTTCATGACATAAATTTGAGATTATTAAATATATGGAATAAAAGTTCTGTATTAAAATATATATAAAAAAGATGGAAGTTTTTTTTTATTGACAATAATTTAAAATTGCGATATGTACAAATGCTGTTACTTAAAGTATTAAGTATAATGCAAAGAATAGACCAAATTTTCCCAATTCATTCATGTTTGTATTTTCTTTTTTAAAAGTACCAAATCATCAGTTGGATCAAGATGATGAAATGTTTATTATAATAACATTTTATCAACAATGTTATATGTAGATAATCCACTTTGATAAAACTAACACTGTTGGATCACACTCTATGTAGCAAATTTGCAATTGCTATTTTTTAAAAAAATAATTAAATAATGTGATTGTGAAATAGCTGAATCACCTTTCATTAAAGTATTTATTATATATAGATGAAATAATTTTTTTAGTGTGAAAAAACTTTTATTCCATTTGTATATAATAAATATTTTAATGTAAGACTACCTTGTCTTTTGTTGCATATAATACTTTATCTAACACATTTTGCACTGTCAAAATAAAGCATCTATAAAGAGATTTGACATTGTATGATGTTTATAAGGAATTTACTTTCACTATCATAGCCTGACTGACAAATTTGTGGTTTAATGAAGCATATAAATATATGTTGAGAGGATTTGGTGATCTAATTTTGCATTGTACTCTAGGTAGCAGTATTTAAGCAATGACCTTTTTAGTATTATTTTTCCATATATGAAATCTTCCACCTTATATATAAAATAATATATAAACTTACAAAATTGTAATATTGTATTATTATTATTATTATTATTATTATTATTATTATTATTATTATAATAATAATAATAATAATAATAATAATAATAATAATAATAATAATAATAATAATAATAATAATAATAATAATAATAATAATAATAATAATAATAATAATAATAATAATAATAATAATAATAATAATAATAATAATAATAATAATAATAATAATAATAATAATAATAATAATAATAATAATAATAATAATAATAATAATAATAATAATAATAATAATAATAATAATAATAATAATAATAATAATAATAATAATAATAATAATAATAATAATAATAATAATAATAATAATAATAATAATAATAATAATAATAATAATAATAATAATAATAATAATAATAATAATAATAATAATAATAATAATAATAATAATAATAATAATAATAATAATAATAATAATAATAATAATAATAATAGCAGTGTTGGTGGCCTAATGATTAGCATAGCTGCCTTCCAAGCAGCTGGCCAGGTTTGCTTCCCGGTCAACGTATTTGACCTATGAAAAAAAATAATAATAATGATAAATAATTTAACATAACATAATGATCAAACTATAGCATATTTTCAGTTTAAAATTACATTTTCAATAAAAATATTAGAAAAGATTAAGTTTTATTTGACAATTTAACAAATAATTAGCTACATGTTGCTTTTGACTCCAGGGCATCATAATCATAGTACTCAAAGTTATCATTAAACTGGTGTTATTATTTGGAGAAAACATAATATTAATATACACTGGTTAATACGTAAATTCTAATTTACATATTCTATTTCCTAGACAAGGCTATACAAGAATCTTTTTTGTTTATCACAAGATTGTTATTTGCAGTAAAGCATGCCTCTTTAAATTTTCTTTTCTGCCATTGTACTCAGCATGTACTATTTTGATCTGTGAATCCACAGAATATATCAAAACAGTATGTGCTGAGCGCAATAACATAAAAAGTCATGGTTTATTACTAATAATATTCTAATGATAAAATGATTCTTATATAGTCTAATCTTAGAAGTAGTGGAATATGTAAATTACAAATTTACATATTAACCAGTGTATATTAATGCCGTGTTTTCTCCAAATAATAACATCAGTTTAACCAATAAGTTAGAATGCTATGATTATGATTCCCTGGAGTTAAAAGCAATATTCAGCAAATTATTTGTTAAATTGTCAAATAAAATTTAATATGGTATTGGGAAGCGTATTAATGTTACTTATAGAATTATATAGCTAAAGAAAAGAAGCAAGATTTGATATAGTTAAATATTACATTGCATAAATTAAATATTTAAAATTAATTGGAGTCAGATGATGCCTAGACAGTGAAGTTTTAGAGAATGGTGATGGTTTATTATGTAGTTAGGTACTTTAATTTTTTTTTTTTGTGGTAGTACACTATAGATTGAATAATTATTTTGCATTAAGTTATTTACCAATATTATTATTAAATATAAGTGTGCTGGGTTTAATATGAGAAAATTATCTATCCAATTTTTTATATAAGAAAAGTCTTGGTTAACAAGTTGGCCTATCTTCTCACAATTTTGAAGACAAATTTAAAAGAGATATGAATTATTTTTTCATCGGGAGTTTTATATGTAATGTGGATGTATTAGGGTTCCATATTTAATGTGAATAGTTTGTATTATAAATAAAATATTTTATATTTATTTTGTATAAAATATAAAAGAAAAAATAAAACAATCAAAGATGATTTTTTCCAGCAATTTTTGTTATGTTGAAATAAGGGGTCATATGAATCATCTATTACAATTTCTCAAATTTCCTTCTACTCCCACTTCCTCTCCATTGCATCCTCAATGCTATGCTTAATTGCATTGTGCATGTTCATATAAAATACATTAGGTTAGTGACTGATCTAATTTTATTACTGTTTAAAATATTTCATGGGGCCATAAAATAACTCCATAAAAGAAAGTGTTATTTTAATACAGAATTACAAAGTGAATTTGAAATTTCTTAAGTTAGAAGTAAAAAATAAAGAGAATGCCAATGTCTTTTGTTTCAGTTAGCAGATCAATTATCAAAGAAAAAACCCTTTCAGTTGGAGCTGTTGATTCTGGCAAGGAAAGAAGAACTTCACCAGCTTTAAATTTTGATATTTATTTTAATCATTTTGAATTCTCAGTCCATAAATTAACAATATTTAAATTAACCTTCTGATGATTTTCCTATATTTTCTGCATTTTATAAGTTTTTTTCTTAATTTCACGTTTTAAGACTTACCATGTATTTTATAATAGAAACCTCATCATAGGATTTATTTTCTCATTAATAACTATGGAATTAATATGGCTACTGAAGCTATCTTAGAAACTACTCTGTATCTTTGAGATTGCTTCCTCAAAAAATAAGAGTCACTTAAAATTCAAACTATTATTTTCAGTCTTTTCTATTGGCTTTTATTTGGAGCTGGAGGATGAAATTAATCATTTATCGCCATTCATTTTATTTTATTTTTCCAGATGCAGTTTTTTGAAAATTTTGAATGCTGTCATGAATAAATTAAGGCTACTAATTCACACTATGAGAGAAAGTAAGATTTCAATCCTGTTTAAATCAAAATAATTTTTTTTAGAGAACAGATACATACTTGGACCAATACTTTTTATACTCAATGTTTTTATTTTTTCTAATCTTACAGTAAATGACTTATATATATATTGTAACCATCTGGGTTACATGGCATACAGCAACATAGTTGTGTGTGTGTGCACACACGCACATATATATATATATATTGTAAAGGCAGTTCAAAATATTATATTTAAAAAACTTTTAAAACAAATACAAAATTTTAAAATTATATTACTTTTCTAGCTTACGATATTATACAGCTAAAAAATATGTTACTCCCTCCTTCACTTACACATTACTTTCTCCCGCTCCGTCTAATTCTTATATTTTGTCTGCTAAAATACCTCCGTTGATTGGTTAATGACTTTTTTTAGTGCGAACAAATTTACACATTTTAGTTTTATAATAGATTAAACCTTTTTAAAATAAAGAATTTATGACGTCATGTTTCAAAATATTACTTAGAATAGTATTTTTAAACTCAATTATAGTTTTATCAAAATCATTTAAATTTTAAAAACAATTATTAAAATAATATTTAATATCTATTTTAATATTAATATTTAATTTATCTTGTTTTTATTTAAATAAAATATTTAATTTTTTATTAACTGTATTCAACTTTTAAACACTACTTAAATATCACATCATTTAAACATTTAAAATAACTATTTAATATTTCAACATTCATTTCAATGATAGACAGCAATTACATTTAGTTCCATAATTCACAAACTTTATTATTATATTCTAACAAGCATGTGTGTGAAGGTATATAATATACAGTCACATGATTACTAACTTTATCAGATGATTTTTTAATTTACGTCTCGGTCTAAATTACCAAAACTGATATATTTTATAAAAAATTTGGAAAATAATTTAAAATTGTAGAACTAAATATAATTCTTACCATCCTAAAGTTTATCTTAAAATATATTAGATTAAATTTGAATATTAATTATAATTATAACATTACATATAGCATTTATTTAATTTATTAGTTTTAAAATATCATACTCGAATTATTAATATATTTTTAACTATTTATAGCTGTGTTATTTTATATGGCCAGCTTTTACAACCATAAGCAAGGATATAATTAAGCTTTATTTAACTGTTTTCTTTTAAAACAATCCATTACACTTTTATATACCAGGTATTTTCAGCCTTAAATTGTACTATAAAATCTAATCGATCATACAATTATCAATATATTACACAAACGTATTTTAAAATTTAAAATTTTTTTTAGCAATTGACCATTCTACCTTATTATGACCTATAGATAAGGGCACATAACTTCCCCCTTCGAATAAAAAATTTTAAATTAAACATCTAGTTTAATACCTACTTTATTCATTAATACTCCTCATTTTATTATCTGCTACAACCAAATTCCATCTTATACTACTCAATACAACAGAATACACTGTTTGCTATACAAATTTATACAATATCTGGACACTAAACTCAGACTTTGAACTATTAATACTTATAAAAAATTTTCTACACTTCTGATGGGTATGGGATTAAACTTCTAGTTTAACTTTTTCTCACTTGTTTTTATATTGGGTTTCTTTAAAATAGTAGTAATACCACTAGTAGAGGGTTGATTATTTTGCAACTCTACCCTACTTCTAGATTTGTCAAATCTAACCGCTTTCTTAGTATATGGATATACCCTATTTCTATCACTAGAACTATATCTTCTTTTAAAGCCTATTTGATGCCTTTGATTATTATAGTCAACATTGATATTAGATAATGGATAGTTATTTCTTTCTCTATTTGTTTTGAATCTATTATCTATAGATGTTTCAGTGTTTCTAGTGCATCTAATACTTCTGACACCTCTTCTATAGAATAACGGTTCACTCAATTAATAGTTGCTCCCCATTTCTGGGCAAATTGTGTCGTATTATTCTTACTATCTGTCCTTCAGACAATGGACATGCCGTTAGTGTTTTTAATCGAATAGCCTGACTTCTAAAGAAACTAGTATAGCTACCTTTATTCGATTGATATTTTTCCTGAGTTATCTGAAACCTAATGCTATCTTGCTTGTCAGCATTCCAGAAACTACCTGTTATTAAACATCTAAAGTCACCATAGGTATTTGGCCTTTCAAAAAGTGACTGCCACCAGTCTTTGGCAGTACCTCCTAAGTGATTACTACAGATGGCCAACTTTTCCTTTTCAGTTAAAACACATATTGAAAATAGTTCATCTAAACTATTTAGAAACTCATATGGATTTTCGGCATAGTCACCTCTAAATGGTTTGACCCTCATAAAGCGTAATGCCATCGAGTTATTTGATCCTCCCTCACAACTAGTATTTCCTTTAATTATTCGGCTGTCTATTTCTTTATTATTATCAGATTCTATTTGATTACCTTCCTCCTTTCTTACATACTCTATTTTATCTATTGGGAATGGACTTTTATATTTTTCACATTTACTATGCGATGCTTTTTCTTTACCTAATTCTAACGTTTGATTGCTAATGGATTTTATCTCTTCTATTTGTTCGTATACCTGTTGTAATTTTCTTTCCAAATTTACCTGTCCAATCACTTGATCTATGTATATCTTTTGTTCCTGTCTAAACCTATCTAAGTTTTGATCTATAGCTTCCTTATACTCATTACTATTTCTCTCTACCTGCATTACTTGTTCTTTTACGTCCTTTTGTAAGCGCTTTATATTCTCACCTATTTTGGACCTATACTTCTGATCATCCTCCTTCCCAATATTAAAATCCTTTAATTTTCCCATCAAACCTTCTTCTATTTCTTCTTTTATATCTCTCCTATTTTGCACTACTAAATCATTAAACTTATCCACTAACTCTCTCTCCATTTCATCTTTCATCCTTATTCTACTCTGCATTATCTCTTCCTTTATCTCACATATTTCATTATTAATATCTAATTTATTATTATCAAACTCCTGTTTTAACTTGCTATTATTGGTCTGACATTGACTGATAGAATCCTCTATTTTCTTGTTTATACCTTTTATAGCAATTTCAGAAAATTCTGTAAACTTAGTCTTGAGCAATTCCTGATTATTACAATCTATTTGTTCTATTTCATCCCTTAAAGAACTAATAACTTTTTCACTATTGTCCAATCTTGATTCCAAGCCATTAAATTTATTATGTGCTTCCTCCTTAAAGTCTTCCATAGTCTTACAAGTATCATTGAGTTTTTTATTCATACTATCTATACACGCTTTGATTTCATTACTATTTTTACTCATAATTTCATTGAGAGATTCAAATTTTATATTACTCTCTTCTCTATTTCTACTTATATTCTCATTAATCTCTTCTCTATTTTTTCTATTATCTTCTTGAATCTCTTCTCTATTTTTTCTATTATTTTCATTGAGATATTCAAATTTTATATTACTCTCTTCTCTATTTCTACTTATATTCTCATTAATCTCTTGAATCTCTTCTCTATTTTTTCTATTATTTTCATTGAGAGATTCAAATTTTATATTGATCTCTTCTCTATTTTTACTTATATTCTCATTAATTTTCATCATCATCAGTGCTATTTGAGACAATGAGAAGCTATCTACATCTCTTTTATGTGTGACTACTTCTTCTTCCTCTATTTTTAATTCCCTAATCTTTTCTTCTCCTTTTATTTCGTCATCTGTAATTTGTACAATATCTGTAATTGTTTCTATATTAATTGTCTCTTCCGCTTCCTTTTCCTCCTCACAACTACTATCCACCATGAATTCAGATATTTCCTCTACTGAACTGTTATCTTGATTATCCATTTTTTCTTTATACACAATCTAACCTCCCCCCGCGCGTCCTCACCCCAAAATATATTGTTTATTACGAATATTACGGGTTCTAGCTCAGTTAACAAATAAATAAATGAAATATTCAGCATTAATTAAAATGATTACTAGCTCTAATTTTTAAAATACAAATACGGTTCAATTTTAAAATGAATTAACAAATATTTACTATTTTCATGAGACATGGAGTGACAATACCGGGAACGAGATAGACTACATTGAGCCATTATCCACACGATACTACCTCAATGGCATAAGAACACTATCCCCTCTTTTTTTTACTATACCAAATAACTAACTCATAGTATTCTTACGACTTTCTAAGCTCTATGCACTACGATTAAAATAATAATTATATCTTAATCTTCTTTATAACAAGAATCTAGCTTAATTAAATAAAATGAAGTAAAATAAAATAAAATAAAATCTCAGGTTCATAAATTGTATTCTAACTGATTTAAAATTATGGTAGTAAAATATGAAAAGGGAATTTTATGTCATAATCTACTACACAGCAACTAACAATAATAAAAATAATAATAACAATAATAATATAATATAATCTTATTTCTTCCTGAAATGAAATAAATAAATACGTACGTGGTAGTAATTTAATAATCTGACAACAGAATACGTGTGGCAACATTAGCATATAATTTAATATAATATTGTGGCAACCGACTTATGACCAATAAATAATATAAATTTATGATCTTTTAATTTTAACATACCAATAAATTCTCAAAATTATTATAACACTTTTATGTTTACCTTTTGTGCAAAATCTATATGTCTGTTTCAATTATAAAGGTATCGTGATTTCATGCATCCATGTGGAGAAATAACAACTCGGACACAAAAACTTTAGAACAAATTTAAAACAAAGTTTATTAACAACATAAATAAATTAACAATATTTTTACACTATATACATTGGATATCCCTTACTCTCATATCTCAACTTAGTTTATTAGTTTATAATATGAAATCAAAATAATATCTACTTTTCCTAGTTAAATCTTATTTTTTTTTAACACTTAAGAAAATACAGCATTATTACTTGATTTATTATTATGGTTAGCTTATTACAAAATGCATTTCTTATATGATTATCACAAACACTTTGCATCCCTAATATTATTAAAATTATATTTTTTTTTACAAAATTTACATTCGTAGTGAAATTCTACAAAACAATAAAATTTTAGTTTTATATTGGTTGTATGGAATCTTACAAAGTCAAAACATTGTTCTACATTCGGTATTAGGTTTTTTTTTTATTGTTCATTATCCGATGTTTATTAATCCCAATATTCTCATTCAAACCTTACTTTGGATGATATAATTACAACTATTAATATACCATGCACAAGTATATGTTTATTATACCTTATTGAACTATTTTCTTAATAAATATGCAATACTTATTTTCTAAATATTATTTTTAAAAAATTCAAAATTTATTATCACTTTTAAAAAAAAAAAAACTTTGTTTAGATTTCTCTTTCAAAAAATCTTATATTCATTTCTGAATTAATTTTACAATGTATTATATGATTCTTTCTCTCTTTATGATATTTTGGACTTTCAATTTTAAAGTTACACAATTCTATACATTCCAGCAAATAAACTATTCTTACATAAACGATAACATATCTTCAGTTCTATTTTATTCATTATTTCTTTGAAAATATCTTTCTGACCGATGCAGATTCACAAAATAAGGATAGCGAAGATAGATGCATAGGATCAAAATACAACTAGAATATTACTCATCATATATCTTGACAATTATGGCACAGTGAATTAAAAGACACTATAGAGGAGTGACCTTTACTTGTCTACTAACCTCTATTATAGGAACGATGCTAAAGCTATTTCTTCAGCTTTATTCTAACATCAAAAGTTTAAAAATATGCAAAAACACTGTCCAAACTATATGTGTTCAGTTATAGGGCCTAGTTAACTATACTGAAATCATACAAAACTAAATATGATCCAAATCCTTTATTTTTCCTATTTCTTAAAAAAAAACATCATCTTGGTTTCCTTTCCACTAGTACTTCCAAGTCACTATCCGATCTTATTTCTCAAGATTTTTTCTATACTGTACATCGACAAATACATATCTGCATTACTAACAATAATAAAATTCATTTATTTTAAAACTATTCCACTGTTCTATAAGAAAATCTTTTTACTACTTTCCTCCGTATATTTAATCATACAAACTACTTAAATATCTGAATACTTTATCACATGAAAGTTCAAAAGAATCACACAATTGTTCAGTTAAATTATATTATTAATATACTTTAAATAAATTATTGCATGCATATTCCGAACTACTCCTATCTCATTATATGTTAAAAATGTTGTATAAAATGTGTACATATAATTTAAACTTTCACACTTCATTCTTAGGTCAATAGATGATCTAAAAAAATACATTATGCATTATAAATAACTACTAAAATTACCAAACGACCTTTATCTCCTCGATTGCGTTCCATAGGCTTCACCATCCATTTGATCCTTGTAGATATAAGATTCACATCCATACACTTTATTTTAAACACTATTTCTATAATTTTATCAAGCTATTATATTTAAATTTTAATATTACTAAATTTATGTTTTATGTTTTCCCTAATCTCACATAACATTTTATATTTTAAAATAAATTAGTAAAAAATATTCCAAACTATATTTACTGTACTTCTTCATCAAATTTTCTTGAAAACCGTTCATATTAAAGCTAAAAAAAATATTTATTATTTCTTCTTCAGTCACTTAATGTTCTTCTCCCTACTTGTTCAATTTTAAGGCAAAACAAATATTACTTCGTTCAATAAATATTCATGAATGATAATCCTTGGTTTTTTTATAATATTTAATACAATTATTAATTATGATATCAATTAATCCCGTAAAGAAAACGTCTACATATTTTCTTCTTCTAATATTTTCCCCCGCGCGACTTTTACGATGCATCTTCTAGGTACTTTTATTTAAGTATTCAGTAAATTTTTCTGTCTCCATGGATCCATTTTCATTAAGTAATTTAAATTTATATTTTCCAAATCAAGCATTCCTCCAATGACCACTTTATAATATTTTTTAATTCCTCTTAGAGAAAGTTTTTCTATTCTTTTTTTTTCATAAAACACAATAACTCTTTCATATCATTATTCGGTAATTTTTCCTTTCTTTTAAAGTTCTGGTAACTATATACTTTGTAATGTTTCCTTTAAAAAGACAAACATTCTTTCTCTGTTATAACTTTTATATAATTTTTCTTTATGATATACGTATCTTAATTTTTCCATAGAGAAGAATAAAATAACTTCAGAGTAGCCTTATAAATTTGTGCGTCATAATTTTTCCTGATGGCAAATAACTTCTCTTTTAAGTTTTCCGTATAGCGTCCAAATTATATTCCTCTGAGTTATAATAATAAGTTTCTGGTTGAGCATAAATAAAGCTGTATCAAGGCACTTTACAAATATTTTTCCTTTATCATAACTTCTATATACTGTTTTCTGTAGTATTTCCATTTTACTGTAAGGTTTTGGCTAAACTTGAATAAAATATTCTGGTAAGAAAACTTTTAAAAATTAGCCCTCCATGTAAAGGCAGTTCAAAATATTATATTTAAAAAACTTTTAAAACAAATACAAAATTTTAAAATTATATTACTTTTCTAGCTTACGATATTATACAGCTAAAAATATGTTACTCCCTCCTTCACTTACACATTACTTTCTCCCGCTCCGTCTAATTCTTATATTTTGTCTGCTAAAATACCTCCGTTGATTGGTTAATGACTTTTTTTAGCACGAACAAATTTACACATTTTAGTTTTATAATAGATTAAACCTTTTTAAAATAAAGAATTTATGACGTCATGTTTCAAAATATTACTTAGAATAGTATTTTTAAACTCAATTATAGTTTTATCAAAATCATTTAAATTTTAAAAACAATTATTAAAATAATATTTAATATCTATTTTAATATTAATATTTAATTTATCTTGTTTTTATTTAAATAAAATATTTAATTTTTTATTAACTGTATTCAACTTTTAAACACTACTTAAATATCACATCATTTAAACATTTAAAATAACTATTTAATATTTCAACATTCATTTCAACGATAGACAGCAATTACATTTAGTTCCATAATTCACAAACTTTATTATTATATTCTAACAAGCGTGTGTGTGAAGGTATATAATATACAGTCACATGATTACTAACTTTATCAGATGATTTTTTAATTTACGTCTCGGTCTAAATTACCAAAACTGATATATTTTATAAAAAATTTGGAAAATAATTTAAAATTGTAGAACTAAATATAATTCTCACCATCCTAAAGTTTATCTTAAAATATATTAGATTAAATTTGAATATTAATTATAATTATAACATTACATATAGCATTTATTTAATTTATTAGTTTTAAAATATCATACTCGAATTATTAATATATTTTTAACTATTTATAGCTGTGTTATTTTATATGGCCAGCTTTTACAACCATAAGCAAGGATATAATTAAGCTTTATTTAACTGTTTTCTTTTAAAACAATCCATTACACTTTTATATACCAGGTATTTTCAGCTTTAAATTGTACTATAAAATCTAATCGATCATACAATTATCAATATATTACACAAACGTATCTTAAAATTTAAAATTTTTTTTAGCAATTGACCATTCTACCTTATTATGACCTATAGATAAGGGCACAATATATATATATTGTAACCTTATATTTTGATACAAAATATAAGGTTACAATATATATATATATACATATATATATATATTGTAACCTTATATTTTGGTACAAAATATAAATAGCTTGGTCAAACTAGTAAAGATTTATCTATCTTCTTCCAGATGACTTGATTATCATGGCTGGCATTTAGTATGCTTGTCCCTTGTGTTCAAATTTATTGAACATTGAGATTATATAATTCCATTTTTTTTATTGCATAATTTTGTTTTATTGTATTTCCCTTCTCTTTCTTTCATATATTAGTTTTGCATTGTTTCCAAATACTAAGTCAGATAAACTGTGCTTAACCTAAAAAGTATATGCCAACATCATATTACCTCAAGCATAGTAAGATAAATAAATAAATAAAAAACAAACAAACAATTATTATTTGTTTTTCTCTTTATATAATCCTATAGACTATTTTGGTTTAATTGAAGGATTTATTTAAGTTCTTTTAAATTATAAGTTAAATGCATTTTTTTTTCTTTTCATTTTTATTTTTTTTAAACAGATATGCAAATGGGAAGAAATTTAATTGGCTAAGAAAAAAATAGAACTGGCAGAGAGATTTTTTTTAAAGAACTGCTGTAATGACAGCAAGTGTATAATAAAATTTATTTTATTTTATTGTTAAACATATAATGAAAATGAAAACTTCTCTTTTGAAAAAAGAGAAGTTCATAAGGATAAAGAAGGAAATTAAATTAAAACTTCTTTTAAATAATTTAAGTCGCATATCATATGTGAACAGCAAAATGTATAGCTAAATCCCTAACAAATCTGTTCAGATCCACCAATGGTAGGTAGGTCTAGCAGCTGATAATCCTTCAAGATCTACAACTGAAATGCACAAGAATTATTGTTGACCGCAACTACAGGAATAAAAATTTTAAAAGATCAGTCTATTCGAAATTTCTTATTGTTTATAAACTATGTTTAGCTTCGAATAAAATTTTACGCTCATAATTTTAACACCCATGGTAGTCTTGTGAAAATGCAAAATGAAGTACTGTGTTCAACTTTGGATAAATTTTGTTTTCATGAACTTTAACACACATGAGACTGCTATGTATGTGCGGAAGCTTGGGATATAGTGTTTTATTTTCACGATTTTGACATTCTGAATGTTATATGTGTGGAATGTAATGATGTTTTAACCCTTTGTGTGCTACTATCTGGACAACAAAGAATTAATTATGGTTTCCTTTTGAACTTATATTACAAACAACAGTGTGAGTTATCTTCTTGAAATTACAATAGTGTTCAAAGAAATAACAGCTGATCAGGAAACTATTTTAGCTATTATAGCACTCGTGAGACAATTATTTGCTTTAACTATCATTCTTTGTCCTTGACGAAGGTAGTAAAACATTTCAATTTTGGAATAATATCTAAAACAAAGCCAAGGAATTTCATTGACTTATGAGGATAATTTGATTTAAATATCTATGCTAACTCTCAAATATCATGAATTCTCAGAGAACCTATGTACAAATCAATTAACTTATGGGTATTCCTTGTAAATGGAAATGAAGAAGCGTGTAATCACCTTTTTAGATTCAATGTTGTTTTTAAAAAAAGAGAGAAATATTTATTTGAATTACATTTGTTATTAAGTTTAAGAAGTGTGCTACTAATTTATTGGCTAATAGCTAATGGATTTAAATAACATGTATTTGAATCTAGTTTAGTAATTTAATGAACATGCATTTTATGTTTTTATTGTATTTTATGTTATCTTGTAAATATGTAAAGTTCACAGTACATATAATTTATTGTGTAAAATAATTACTTGTTAACTTGGGCATAAAGTCTGACAAGAGTCAATTTAGGGAATAGCGCTTGCAGAAGGGTCTCATGATTCATACAATGAATCTATAACATAATCATTATCACATGGCTTCATCCTGTATGTCTTGCTAGGATTCTATGCTTATACTCATTATAATATTAGATAATATTTTATACCATTTAGTCTATGGTTGGCCATTGAGTCTCAATTGTTTCCTGTAATAGAATTTTTATTACATCTTTTGGTCTTGAATCATGCATATAAAGCAGTACATGCCTTCCAATGTAGTAAAGTAATGAGGGTGATTTTTTTTCTAATTTATCTGGGAAGTAAGTGTTCATATTATATTCTTTATATCATTCTGGGTTAATAGTTAATCTGAAAAATAATTATTACTATTGGTTTGTATATCCTTTAAGTTTGTTTCAGTGCTGGTGGTTAATCCACTGAACATTCTGCAATTAGGCTAATTGCTCTGATGATGATTAGAAAACCCACAGAGTACTTATTGCTCATTATTCATTGCACAGATGAATACACCCATGGATATATTATTGATCCTCTTTATGCAAATATATATTTGATTAGAGTCTCCATACATTATATTACTTACATTGTTTCACTTCTCTTAATGTTTTTTGCACGTGTTTTGTTATCAGTGAAAAAGGGCATTAAGTGGATTATGGTCACAATTAATTATGGATAAATTATATGGTATCCCAACTCAGCTGAGTTGGAGTTTAAATTTTTTTTAAATTTCATATCTCATTATAATCAAATCTCATAGGTTTGTTGATTCCAATTGTTGTTATTGTTATTATAATTTTGGTATAAGTGCATTGGTTCTGGTTGTGACGTATTGGAGGTACCATTATCTGAATTTAAATCTCTCTCGTCCCCATAAAAATAAAAATCAATTACATTTGTAATAAAATTTTATATTATATCATCTGAAACTCATCCATATATCCATGCACAGATATAAGAACATATGATAGTATTTTATTTTGTTTTGTGATAGTATTTTGTTTTATTTATTTACTTACCCAATTAATCATATGTAAACAAGCATTTATTTTTATAGCTTGAGAAGGCTGATCTTTAATGTATTACCCAATTAATGTACATTGTTCTTGTAGAACAATTATATGTGATGTTATTTTATATTATTTATCATTTATGTAAAATTATGAATATTGTTAACCAATTACTATTTTCATATTTATTAAGTCATAAATAAATGTTAATTTGATAACCTAACTTATTTGTACTATTGTTATTAGTCATATATAGAGTCAGATATCTAAAATAGTAAATAGACCATAAATAGTAGAGCACATCTTGTTGTCCCTGATGATGATATATACAAAGTTTATTGAAGCATCCAGAAAGTATTTTAATGTTTATTCTTGGGTATTTTATGATGTATAAGATATAATAAAATCCCATTTACCCTTTGCATTGCTGCTGCTTTGCTTTGTCAATTCTGGAGTATACCCAAAATCTGTTACATCTATTGATATTTGCAACATTAATACCTAAATTAATAATAAAGTTTCTAGCCAGTAGAACAATTGAACCTATTTTCTAAAATTATAACAGATGCCTTATCTATCCCTAAGACTTTCATTGCTATTGATTTAATTTAATATTTGGGTTAATGAAGAAATAACTTAAAATTCATATTATCTTCCATCATAAAGCATTTACTCTATATTGCATTTCTGTACTTTAAACCTGAATACATGATGAGCTACCATTTATTATATTATCGAGCAGATTATAACTATTGCTATCTGGTCTAATAGCCCACATTCCCCCCATAATGATTAATGATTTCATAGATTATACCATTTTGATTATGGCCTGCCATTGAGTCTTAAACAAATAAAAAGTGTAAATTAAGGTCATAGTGTGGTTTTAAGAAAGTTATTGAAAGAATAATTATAAATCATAAATTATTGAGAATGCCATTTAAAATCCAATAATTAAGGAGAATTATTTCAGACTTGTTTTCAAAAGGAATTAAAATTGTTTCCAATCAAGAGAGAGAAGAAACAAATGCAGTTTTTAAAATTGGTGTTGTTGTCACCTCAGATGATTTTATAAAAGAATTGATAAAAAATGTCAGTTCAGGTTGGCTTGCAGTTTGTGTAAGAGCTGGCCAGAAGAGTCTCACTTGTTATTTGAAACAGTCAATTGGCTAACAGCTAGCTGCAAAGTTAGTAAAAAAAATTGTGAAATAGTTAGCTGCAGTTTGTCGGTAACTATAACAAAGGATGGCAACAGTAAAGCTAGCTGCAGAGATGGCTAGTATAGTTATGCAGAAAACTGCATGAAGATGTAAGAATGCAAGGAAACAGCTGCTCTACAGTTCAATAATGTAGCTTGAATTCACATGGAGAAAAATGACCCACTTTTTTGTGTTGAAATTCATAGTCGTAAATTTGTTCTGGAAAACAGTTTGCTGGCCTGAAGCTCATCAAATCCTAGATAGTAGAAAACTCATGGAATGCCAACATACCTGATTACACTTTCCTGATTGTGACAATTATCTGTACTGGTCTTCATCAAGAGAAACCATCAATTGCTGAAGAAGTAATTATACATATGCTGATATATCTAAAGGCAGAGAAGCACAGATAAATGTATGTACAGCTGGTGGTGAGTAGCCTTATATATAATAACCAAATTTTAAATAATTTTCTTAGTAAAATGACATTTTTATAATTGATATATATATATATAATGATATTAGTTTAAAATCGTTTATTCAAGGAGAAAAAAAGGTATATATTTTTAAAATTGAAAAAAAAAAAACCTCTTATAATTACAAGTCGACTTATGATGACTATAGATATATACAGAAAGAATTATTATGATTTAAAAGAAAAAAACAGATATTAAAAATCTTTTAGACTAAAAAACAAAAAAAGAAAAGAAAGATACCTTAAAATTAAAATCCTGTTGATAATTAATTAATCAAAATAATTACCTGAGAAAGAAAAAAATTGACTTTATTTTTTTTATGATTTTTTTTCAAAACAATATCATCTATAATTTTATTTATACACGTTATATGCGATTTTATATGCGATATAAGTGTGCATTTGTATAAAAAAATATTTTTTAATAACTTTATTTTGATAAAAATGAAATATATGATGTAGACTTCTGTATGAGTCTGCAATTTAATGAGCACACACATGCATGTTAAATATGTTATCAAATTTGATAGAAAATAAATTTCATTTATATAATTAATCAATTATTACAACGCCCTTACGTGCGCAATTATATATATGTGTTTTAGTAAACCTAGCATAGGTAATTGTATTATTAAAAATATAAGTTAAAAAGTTTAATCATGTATTATTGTAGGACAGTTTAAATATGTTCAGATATTACATGCACTCACATGTATGTTTGTGTGTATATATATATGTCAATTGTATTGCAAATATATATATATGTCAATTGTATTGCAAATAACAATGTGTGTCAGATAGATACTTATAAAATGTGAAATTTCAATCTTTTTTTTTATATTAAATGTCAATTCAAACATTCATTTTGTATCAACCCACACGCCTATGTGCGAATGGGTTTTAAGTAAACCTAATGTATTAATCATATAAATCAATGTAATAATTTGAATTTTGTATAATAATTTTGTAAGTCACAAATGTGATAATTTATGTACAGCCTAATTCTAGACCTTAATATCATTATTTATTGTTAATAAATGTGTTCAATTATGAAAATTATTCCAATGGTTCTAAATATTTTTAGAATATCTGTTTCCATCATTTCTTGGATGCATACAGTAATAGAGCTTGTGTTCTCCTGAGCTGGATTCCTGCAATAACGGTTGATATATAAATGGGGATATTTATTTAGTGCTTAAGAGCATCCAGCGATGATCAGTCATCATCATCCCCCTGCACTACATTTTATTTAAATTGGTATTATTAGAAATTAAGTTTATAGGTGTCCAGTACATTAATGGCACTAAGTGGCCAGACATTGATGATGATTAGCATGTTTTAATGTCCCAGCATTATTGTTTTAATAATTATGTATTCTAATAGATTAGCACTTAAGTGATGCATCCAAAGTTTATGTTTAAATAATTGCCCAAGCTGGCAAAGGCTCAATAGTTAGCCTGGTTTACAGAAGACCCAGTTCCAGTCTAATCACCAGATTGATTGTTGGTTTATATTTTTTATTGTTCAAATCCAATCATAAGATGGACTGCTTGATTTAATGTATTGATTTTATTCTGATTTATTCTGTTGATGTATTTTGATTGTTAATCATCCATGATGATGAATGGTATTTTGAGTATCACTTAGTATTTATTTTTCCTTACTGATAATGCTGGTTGGTGTATCATTATGCTTCTAGTTGCTCTAAGGGATTAACTGATCTCTTCTAAGTAACTGGCTGATCTCTTAGAGATTTTATATCTCATGCTCTTCTCTAATATATAAAACTTCTTTCTTAATTATATCATATATATTTTATGATTATTAAACATTACTTTAATAATTAATTTGATATTTCATTTTAAATTGACTGAGAGTGATGATGATTTTCTATTACCCAGTTCAAACCCTTTTTTGACAGCCCATCCTGTTACAATATATATATATTGATGTGAAGATTTTCATGGGTTACAAATATAAATATATTTTTCAGATTCATGTGTGTATCATTTTTATTATAAATGTATCAATATTTTCGATTGATCACATAAGCCATCAACTGAGTGATGAATAGAATACTGTTTCAATACTCAAAATAGCAAATCGTATCAACACATGCACACTTGCTCATATTTGGAATTTTTAAAAAAAATACACACGTTAATTTGAATAGTTCTGATTTTTATTTTATTTTTCAATTTTATATTGTTATGAATAAATGTTTACAATGCCTCCACAACCATTTTTATAGTATAAATATTGTATTCATCACTTATTTGATGGCTTGTGTGATCATGCTGAAATATCAATATATTTATAATAAAAATTTTATAAGAATGAACCTGAAAAATATATCATTTATATACAAATAGATAGATGAAATTGCACAAAATCAGAGGGTTAAAATATAAATCAAATGATAATAGCTCAATTAACTGTAATTTTTTTTTTATTAAGGAAAAAAAAAACTGCCGAGTACCAGCATTTATAAAATTAAATATATTGGTTCATGTTATCATAGATTTCAACAAAGTTTTACAAATATTATTCTTAGAAAACTCTTTCACTTTGCACTTCTTGTTTTGATTGAGTATCTCAATTTTCTTTTACCGGACAACTTCTTAGGGGACACTTAGACTAACATTTCATCTGCTTCATTATAGAACATTGTCTGTAGATTAATAACATCATCCTTATGTGGATTGTCCAAGCTCATCCACAATTTCACTATCGGGTTGCATTGGTTTTTTTTGAGTTTGAATTGCCATATTCTTTAGGTTGACACTTTTTTGTTTCCGTGACATCATCTGCATGAATTTTCTACTTCCTTCATCATCACTGTCTTCCATGTTTGACTAGTTCTTCATTTCATTCCTATACCTTATTCTTTGATTCTTTTCAATCTGCTCCTTATGTAATTTTAACTTCTGTGTGATCACATTACACATTTAGTAGCAATTTTAACTTGTGTGCTTTAAGTTCACTGTTTTGGAAAGGAATTTTATCCTCATATTTGTTATTGGCATAATTCCTTGATCATAGCTTTAATCATTTTAGGTCATTATTTTAACAGTTTGTTCCATATTGCATAACATCATTAAAAGATACCAGAATTGAAATACCTTGTAGCTAGAATTAAACAATAAAATAACTAAGAAATATATATGTCCATGGCATCAATATGAATTAACAACTCAAACTATCTTGAGAGCATGCATTACAAGGCTACATTAAATGCATACAGCCAATAAAAATAATTTTATTATTAACACAATATTTATTACTTAAATGTTTACATAGTACTTATAATCATGATTATGTTGAATGTCCATGAAAACAAAATACAAAAAAAATACCTTTCCCTCAATTCATATGATTAGGCATGCCCTGCAACTTAGGACTGTGAGGTCTCAGGATCGATTCTGGCACTCACAGTTGTGGCACTCCAACATTTTATGAACACTTGAGCCATTAGCCTTTTATATATGTATGAATGAATGTGGCTAATGGTAAGTTAGTATTAGATACCTTATAATCAATATTATTTCACAGGGTAAAAAAGTTATATAATGCTGCATTTAATCCTCCAAATTAATCTGTGGATATCCAACTATGATTAATTCAATCTGCTTGCAATATTAGCCTTAAATTATAAATGATTACTGTTATAAAAATAAGTTCTGATTGTTCAGCATTTTTTTCTCTTTTAACTATTTCATTGAAGCATATCAGGATCATAAATAATTTAAGATATCTTTAGTATCGATCTAAATTTTTAAAATTAATTTTTAAAATCAAATACTTAATGAATTGAAGTTTTGCATTATAAGTTTATATTCACAGATGCATTTTCCACTCAATAATGCTAGATAAATTTTATTTAAAAGCTAAGAAATCGATTTAATTTAAACCTAACTTTGAACTGTGAATATTTAGAATATTAAATTTTAATCACCCATTGCATAATTGTGATTCGTTTAGCTCTTTGCTCTTTTTAAAAATAATCTGAAAATCATTCATTGTTTTTTGTTTTTTTTTCTTATGTAACTAATACCATCATGTATTTCAAACTGCACTAACATGGAACGTGGAAAGCATAGTTTTAAAATGAATTTAAAGATATTCATTTCAAAGTTTTTATCATAATTTTATTTATTAATAATAATTTAAGTGTCCTAATTTTCCTCCTCCCCTTAATATATCTTTATTATTTTGAAATGCATTTAACAATAATAAAAAGGAAATATAATAAAAGATTAGTATATCAAATAAAGAAACATTAAATTATATAAAAAGAAAACACTTTTTTTTCTAAAGTAAAGTAAGAGTGGGAGGAAAATAAATTACATCTGTAATATTGCTAACTCTTTAGAGGATAGATTCATTTCTTTTTTTTAAGTTTCAGAAACAATTTTTGGTTCCATAACTTACTGACAAATATTTTCCAGGTGAATGTATTGTTGATAATTTTGTATTTCTTGTGCAAGGGGTTATATTTAATAAATGTTAGTGTTGTAAATTTTCCGAAATTGGCTAATTCTTGTAGTTACTTTGGGGATGATTTACAAAAGACAAGCAGAGAAGGTAATATTTAGGATACCTTGTTGGCTGAGGCAGACAATCTGAAAGAGATCCTACAAGTTTTTATTTACTCATTCATGCCTTTTTTCCCATTTAGCAGATATTTTAACTAGCACTGAAGTTTTGCTGGTGCTTCAGTGGAATTCTTTCCGAGCTATTTCTGGTATAGAGAAAAATCAAGGGAAAATAATATAATCTGACTTCTTCCTAGAGCCTGGAAACAGAACAAATGAATAACAGAGGTTATTTTTGGTTTTATATAATTTCATTATAATTATCCTATTTTTTTTACTTTGTATGGAATTAATTAACAAGTCTGGGTTATTTATCAGAGACACATACCAATTGATCTTAAATATAAGCCTTTTATTTAAAATCTTTGATAATGAATCTTAATTAAATCTGTTTAACAAAACAATTTCAAGAACAACAACCTATTTAGAACTTATTTAAAATTTAGATTTGTCCATTATTTTAACCAATGTTAGAAATTTAACTTTCACACACACATGCATGCAAACACAAGAAATTCAGTGTGTGTGTGTGTGTAGATATGTCCATAAGTTATCAATTGAGCTTTATATTGCTATTATTAAATTTAATTAAAACTATACTTACGACCAAAAAAACTTATGTTATAAGTTTCTCTCTTTCTAACATCAAACTCCTGATGAAAAAATAATTAATATTTCTTTTAAATTTATCTTTGAAATTGTGAGATGGTAGGCCAATTTGTTAACCAAGACTTTTCCTATATAAAAAGTTGGATTGATAATTTTCTTACATTAAACCCAGAACACTTATATTTAATAATAATATTGGGGGTATTCTGAAAAGTTTGTTAAGAGTTATTTGCAAGCTCTATATATATATATTAATTACAATTATTTCTATAACAAAAGTCAACTAATTTACACCATACAATTATGAACAATATGATAACAGCATTCAATTCCTAAAAACTTTTCTGCCCATTTTTTATTGTAATCTTGTGAGAACATTATCTTATCTTTCAGATGAAATCAATTCTAATGTGAATTACTCTGAGTTTTATGAGTTAATAAAAAATATCACCTTTTTAAAGAAAGATTATTCTTCTGAAAAATATTAATTTTATAATTAAATAAAATAAATATTTATTTGAAAATAAACATATTATGTTTCTTCACATTTTTTTGATCAACATTTTTGTTCATAATTTTTTCAAGAAATATGGTAACATTATATATATATACATCTGAGACATATACCATGAGATATATTGAAAGAGGAAAACTCTAGCTTTTTGCAATATGATATGGTGTCAGTTGCATAGAGAAACATAATGAAAAACAAGAATATAATGAAGATAACTGAAGACAAATTAAATATGAAAAAACTGAGAATAATGACAGATAATATTGTTAAACATTAAAATATGCAATATTTGAAGAGAGTAAAATAAATAGAACTTGAAAAAAAAACCATATGAATGACATTAATAAAGTAAATATCTAATAGATCATCAAGAATCTGCTCCTGGAAGTAATATCATTGAAATTAATTCATGTGGCCTATTCCACATTGGTTAAAGAGAATAAGAATTTTCAGATCAGCCCATAATATTTTCAGTAACTAACTCTTTGCCAACTTAGTCAGCCATTCATTAAGTATCAGTTAGAAAAAAGAACAATGGATATATTTGGCTGAGGTAATAGAATACTTGAGATCTTTTGAGTTGATCATATAAATATCAATACATAGTCCATATTTGTAAGGTGATACTCCAATCATATTTTACCTTTAGTTTTTTTTATATATATTTACCCACTTTACAAAACATGTTGAATTATCAAGATTTTAAATATTTTCAATGATTTAATACAGGAAGTGATTCTTATTTAGTGAGATATAAAATAAGTATTAATGCAAAAAAAAAAAAAACTATTAAGATAAAAAGTATTAATAGTTGATGTGCCTAATAAATGAATTTAAATTAGAATTAGCAACTCATTTTAAAATATTGACAGATTTTGAAAATTGTTCAAAACTGGCTGAAATACATGAATAAGATAACTGATAGAATGGCAAGAAAATACATGCTACAAAGAAGCAGTCATTTACCAGTAAATTACTTAGAAAAGAGAATATATGATGAAAAGAAGGAATATGACATTTTAAAAATAAAATCTATAAAATCTAGAATTTGTAAAGTGACATAAAGAAGAGTTGATAAAGATGTAAGAAAATAAAATTGTGAATTGGCAGGGAAAGCTATAGAAGAGATTAAGTCTCAAAAATGTAAAAAAAAAATCTTGGTATTAGAAGGGAAGTTGTTTAAGCAGTACTAATAAAAGATAGATCAATTTCTAAAAAGAGAGATCACGTCATGAAATATGTGGAAGGGTTTTATAAAGAATTATATAATAATAAAAAACAAGAAAATAAACTATCCCCTACAATTGCTACTTTTCTGAATTGCCCAGCATTTTTAAATTAAGAAGTAAGACATGCAATTAAATCTATGAAAAAGAGAAAAGTTTCAGGAAATGATGGAATTATAATCAATATCTTAAAAGAAAATTAGGTAAAGAAATAGAAAAATTGTTGGCAAAGCTATATACCAAAATTCTAAATGATAAAGATGTGGCAAATAATTGGAAGACTAAGTGATAAAGAAGATATTAGAAATTACAGATCTATTAGTCTTCTGTCTGTCCTATATAAAAAAAATTACCAAAATAGTTTCAAATGTTTTAACAAATCAAAAGAACAAACTGGATTTAAAAATGGTTTTAGCACAACAAATCTTATCCAAGTTATTGAGAGAAGTTATAAAAAGGATCATTGAATATAAATTGTCACTTATCTTTGGAAAATAAAGATATAAATCTGAAATATTTTTTATTTGAAGAATATTTATCAAAATGCAACAGCATTGATTTAGATTATATCATGATATTAAGAAGGTTATCAGTGAGAAGGTTAACATTGAGAAGAATCTGTGACATATCTCCAAAACTTTTTATAGTAATTTTATAAGCATTACTCTGTGGATTAAAATAAAAAAGCTGAGTAAAAGTAAATGAGATTATTTAAATAATCTATATAATCTAGATTTTACAGATGATGTTGTTGTTTTTGCAAATAAATATTCAGAGCTTAATGAAATGTTGCAAGAATCACTACATAAAACTAGAAAGTAGGACTAAAAATAAATGTTAAAAAGACTAAAATAATGTTTAACCAATTATCTCAGGAGAAGAAGATTAGAAATCATGAATTAGAAGTTAACAACTAAAATACCCTTGGCCATAGTAGCAAATCAGATGTAAATCTGGATTGAATGCTTTTGATATATATATATCTTAGTATTAAAAGAATATATATATATATTTGAAAAGGAAGATTTTAATCTATGAGTTTTACCAGTTCTTAGTTATGGATCTGAGACTTGGACATTTAAGAGAAAAGCACTATAAAGACTTCTACTATTCAGTGAAATATGGAGAGGTGTAAGTTAGGAGTAAAAAATTGAAAATGAAATACATGGATGAGATAAATAGGTGTCATTAACATCATTGAAAGAATTAAGAGATTGAAATGAAATTGAACTGGACATTTTTCTATAAGTGACGACAGTAAAAAAGACCCAGAAAGAGACTACATATGAGATGGATGAAATAAAAAAAATTGCTAGTATGTTATGGAGAAGAGAGCAATGGATGGGAGAAACTGGATTTAACTTGGAGAGACCTGAAGTAGTTTGATAATGTTTGAAATTATGATGATGATATCATTTTTGAGGACTTTTGAATTTTCTAAAGTTTTAAAATATATAATTAGAAATGATAATTAGATAAGTAAATTTTTATTTTTTAAAAGAAAACTAAAAATGTCTAAACCTGGCTGTATTAATTTGGTCACATAAAAATAGATTTAAATCAATTAATAATCAAATCTTCAATGGATTCTTTTTATTTTTTCAAAAATTTATTTTGAATTCTTATTAGATTTAAAAATTCATGTTAATCAAATTTGTAGTCTTTTTTAACTTTTTATTAAGAAAGAGTAACAAATTAAGACTCTTTTGTATAGCTTCTTGTCTTTGTACAATACATGTAATTTACTTTTAAGCAATAATTCAAATTTTTAAAAATAATTTTTAATCATCGTTTCGATTTTTAAACGTAATGAAATAAAAAGTTTTTTCAGATCAAAAATATATTTATTCGAGACGTTGTGGCTTAATAGTGGATTAAATTTAAGTAAAATTTGTAGCTTTAAATTTATGTCTAAAATGTCTGTGTGTCTATAATAGCGTTAATATTTTGGATGTATTTACCAAAGGGGGGTATTTAAAAAATGAATTAATTTACAGCGAATTTTGTTATTTATTAAACTAAAGAAGAGGAGATGATATGTATATATAAGGATAAATATACAATACTGATGATGAAATAATAAGATATACTTAAATTTAAAAAAGAGAATAAGCTAAAGAAAAAGGTGATTGAGGTGAGAGTGTTGAATAATACAAGATTAAATTTTCTTTTTACAGATAATGTGTGGGTATAGATAAGAGAAAAAATATATATTTAAAAAAAGAAATCAAGGATGCTAACATAAAAATTGATTTTGTAAATATGCAAAAGAGTAGAAATAATGATAAGTGGAGAGAATTGGACCTTTGCAAAAGAAAAGTTAGATTTATAGAGACACATTTGAGGGGCGAAGAAGTCCTATATCTTTAAGAATGTGGTGATGTTAGAAGTTAGGAGTTGTAAAATCATTGAAGTCAAATACCTTGATATTCAGATCCACAGAACACAAGGAGTTTGGACTATCAAGTGATAGTAAAACCAGTTGAAGTAAGAGATTTAACACACTCCAGCTCTAATGCACCCCAGGCCCACAAACTCACAGTCTTGTCAGCATTTCTATTCAGGAATTAGAAACTATGCAAATATGAAGCCAACAGGCAAAATAACTTGATTCACTACCTGGAAGATGTAGAAATGTGGGACACAAACAAGCAATCATCAATAGAAAAAGTTAACCAATTAACCAAATTAAAGAAAATAAACCACACATTCTACTCCCATACATCAATTCCATAGCCAAACAGCTTAGTAGAAAACTTTCTGGAGACTTTGAAATAGGTTTCCATTCACTGCCAGCCACTAACAGATTGATCAACAATACAAAAGATGAAATTGCTCCTGAACTGACACTCCAAGTCATATATAAAATTACATGCCCCCATAATAACTGCTATGTAACTTACTATGGAGAAAGTAAGACTAATATTGCCACTAGAGTGGCACAGCACAGATATCTATACAACAGAACTAAAAATAAAACAAAGGGGGCTCAATATTTGCTGATAATGAAAGACCACTGGCTGCACCTCTCAACCAACAACTGCCAAAATTATCTGCACTGAAAGAAATGATACTAAACACAAAGTCAAAGAAGCCTGCTATATATTAAGCGACCCCACAGCTATAAACAGAAGAGAAGCTTGCTTTTGCATTAATTTGCATAAATTTGCATTAGGCTTTATTACAAGCATTTCTCAATTGATAATGAACTATGATTATGGGAACTTAGATTTCCCGAAAGTTCTCAGATGATTAATTAAGATTATTAATTACTACACTATATAGCTTCATTACATGTCCATAAAGCACAATTATAGAGTTATAAATTGTTAATGAAGTAAAACCTCAATTATTAAGGAATGTATTTTAGAAAGAAATTGTAAAACATTGGGTAAAGAGAATGAAATAATATCTAATATCAGTTATGAGAATGATGTGAAAAGTTAAAATAAGAATATTTGGAAATGTTTACATAGAGGATAGCAATAATTAATTTGTGAAATATTAATTGTAGATAATATGAATGGCCATATTAATGAAATGAAAAAATGAATAAGGTATATTGAAAAGAATATATGAGAAAAGTGCAATGAAAATTAGAAATCAAAATAAAATATGATAAATACTTTACATAGTCAAAACAGAATTTGAAATACATTGTTGATTATGTGGTAGTAAGTAAAGAGGAACTAGGAAAGATAATGAGGGTTTAATAAAAAAAAAAAGTAGGGTCATGCACATCTATTTCATAAATGGAATTTAACATCTACTGATCTATTTGGGTGTGGATAAAAACAAACAATGAACCATCCTATTGAATTCATGGCTACATTGGCAGATTTAAAGGTCTGAATAAAGCTACTAGCGAATCTATTTTATAGTTGGAATCACTAGAGATCTCTTACATTCGTTAATAGTTAGCTGTCTAAAAAAAAAGAATACATATAGTAAACAAATAAATGTGTAAAAAAGTGTAAGAAGTAAATGAATTTAGTATATAAATAAAGGAGGCATTTTATATCAATGGAAACATCCATGCCATTAATAGAAAGGACACTTGCTTCGAGATCTCGAAGAAATGGGCTACGTAATACTAGCTTATTTGAATATTTGTATTTGCATATTTTATTACACATTTTATGAAGGCTATGAATATGAGGCATGGATCCTCGAAAACGTTAAGCCGATAAACTTTAATACTAATTAATATCTTCTCTAATTAACAATTATATATTTTACATATAGTGAGAAGTAAAGATATATTTATAATAAATAACGTTTCAGAAGGAAGAAAGTATTAATTTGATGAAGAATATTTGGAGACATGACTTACATGGGAAACATCATTTTACTTCATATTCTATCACTTTAATATAAAGAAAATAAAAATGATTTTTTATGCATATTCGTTCTTTTTCTGGGTAATATTATAATTTCGTTGTACTTAATTTTTTTACTGCGAAAGATTTTATGGGGGAAGGGAAGAATATTGTTTTTTTGTATATTTTTTTGTTTTTGAAATTTGACTTATAAAATTATTGATGTTACAAAAAATATATATTTTTCTTGCATTTTTATTCATTCTTAGTATCTTTCTTTTTTTTACCTTTATGATTTTTTTTTTAAATAGGTATATGTATATTATCTCAAAAACATATATATATTTTAAAATCCTTAATTCTTTTTTTTATATATACTTTTTAAAAAAGAATTGTTTCCTATCTCTTTATTGGCTATTAGGTTTGGATATCATCAATTTAGAAAAGAAAAAAATTATCACCCAAACATTTTTTTTGAAAAGTGCAATTTCAGTCATCCAGACCCAGTCTTCTTAATCATTTTAATCTGTTTCTACCCCCCCCCCCTTTTTTTTTTTTTGAAATTGTTTATAACTCCACTGTTCAACATATAATATCGAAAATAAATCCTTTGTTTTAAGTGATTCAGACTCTAGTGGTTGTTGAGTCAGTTTTGTGTTCATAACTATATATTGTTCTTATTTTTTCAAAAAAGGTGATTGGTAAATACATTAATTTTATCAATATATTCTACCGTCCCCTTCTCCCCTTGCACTGGCTCCCTATTAAACCGTTCCTAAAAGGGATTGTGAGCTCCAAAACAAACATGATACAGCGTAAAGATTTATTTATTTTTTCTTATATCAATAGTTGTTCATTATCAATACAAGAGGGCACCAGATACGATGATTTGATTCACAATTTAATTCCTCGCATCATCTTACGTCATATCAAAACGATTTTGGAGTCTAATCCCTGCCCATAAGCTCGAACTCCCAGCATGGACCAATAGGGGTCACTCAGGGTCGCGATGTAATTGCCTTCAAGACTATTATTCTGGAAAATGACGCAATATTAACCAATGGATAAGAAGATCGGTTGATTAACAGATCGGTCCCAGCATTGGACGGGATCATTGGTTATTTATAACTAATACGAATGTTCGGTTGAGGCATCATTAGAATAAACAATTAGATGCTTATAATATCATCCCCCCTTTCATCATACAGTCCAATAGAATTATTTATACTAGCTCTATTGACATTTACTTATATTTATTACTAATAGGCCCTCCCAACTCTTAAACCTATGTTAACTACATAATAAGTAAACATCGTGACTTACGGCACAATGTTTATGAATGAAAGAAATAAAAAAAATAAAAATATATAAGAAAGACAAATTTAAAAGTAAAATAATTAATTGCATGAATAAATGCTAATTTTAATAAAAAAAATATATTTAATTATAGAAAATGATTTGAGGAATGCTCGACTTGTTTAAATTAAAAAAAATTTATTGATTATAAAAAATGAAACATTGATTAATAGCTTTATTTGCACGCACATACGCGCATTCTCGCACTCGCACAGAAAAGAACATATTATGCATAATAAACATGGATGATAAAATATATTTCCGCTTTTTACATTTTTGAAATTAGGTGTGTGTTATAGTTTATCTGCGAAAGAAATTAATAATTAGGATCAAAGTTCATAACTGGAAAGGTCCTAAGATTTAAATATGAGGAACTATGTAGCATCTGATATTTTTATTTACGAAAGTTGAGATTAAAATAATAAGGTTTAAATATGAGGGATTACGGATCATTTTATATTTTAATTTACGAAAGTCGAATTTAATTAATTATGAGATTGCCTTTTAAGTTTACGTAAAGAATGAATGGAAGCATTATAAAATAAAGTGTTTACCTAGGATTTTGCTTAGTCTTCTGCTGCTTCTAATTTGGTGAGGGTTCGAACCTGATAGATGATGTTTCCATAATACATGGTTATTCATTTCACATAAGTTCAGCGTAGTATGTTTGGACGATTCTTGTATATTAAACGGAACAACGTCCTTAGACTGATTGGAGCACTATGTTCGGACGGTACTGTTGTTGATCATTCATAGCTGTGGAGATGTTCTGGCGGCGGAGCGTCGGTCAATCACTGAAGGGTTTCCTAGCCCATCATGACGATCGACGCTCTAAATGTTAATTTCACAGTGATCATATTGGATAAACCGGATAGCAAAAAAAAAGAAAAGTTCTAGTTGTAGCTTCCGGAGGATTCTAGAAAAAAAACTATAAGCATAAGCATAAATACAAGCAAAAAAAGAAAGGAGTGTAAAAGCCTTTTTTTTTAGATTTAGATTCATATTTATATGGGTTGGTTATTATCTGAGGATCGAATCTCCACCCAGAGTTCAATATTCTTTGAGTTGTCGTTGGGGTCCGTGTCCTACGTAATGTCCACTCAATCCATATGCTTGAGGCAATCTTAGGTTTATGCAATCTCACATTGCAATCTCAGTAAAAAAAATTCATACTTATTCACACCTTTTATGCATACATGTGTGCGTGTTTTAAGAGAACAATTTAACTTACATTTGTTTAAAAGTCGAGCATTTAATCTGTCTCAAAATCATTTCTATAAGCTTTTAACTTTCACTACAGTTATAATTTAAAAATAAACCCCTTTTAATTACCCCCACGGCATATACAAGTAGAAATCACTTATTGAGATTTAAAATGGCATATTAGTAATACTTTATATTTTATTTTTTTAGAGAATATTATTATAGTAGATTATATGAAAGCCTTAAACTATTTAATCAGAAATATTAATATTTTATTTTACAATGTATTTTATAACGCATTGAAAGAAAACTACATTTATTTTTTTTATCATAAGTTGAAAGTGAAAGAAGAAAAAAATATAGAGTGTTTACATTGCTCGTGTGTGTGCGTACATACCTGTACTGACTTTGTCTCGGTACATATCCCCGCGATCCGTCTAAAATTAAAATGCGAGGCTTGGCATTTTAATTTTCACAATAAAATTCCTTATTTTTGACCCTGCTTTCCCTCCGCATGGTGAGGGGTTCGAACTTCATTTACTAATTTCAAGGCCCGGGCATTATATGTCCCAATCCTCCGGGTCCCTTCATACAATATGAAGGCATTGTTCCCATATGCACGTCCTATGACATAAGGTCCCTCATATAAGGGTTGAAATTGTTTATAAATGGCCTGTTCTGGCCGACTGACTGGGTTTGTCCGTACCATGACTCTGTCTCCTTCCTTGAATATTCCTACCACGATTCCCTGTCTTTTTTTTCGAACTTGGCTCATTTTCTGCAGTTGCCGTTTAGCTTCTTGGGCATCCCTTGTCCGATTTATTTTCTCCCTTTGAGGCCAGGGTCCTTGGGCATATGGGTATGGCCTCCTTCTCCCAAAGTGAAGGCGGTCGGGTTCAAAACCAGTTGACTCATTCCGGGTTTCGTTTATCATGCTCACAACCCGGGGCGTTTCCTTTACCCACGCCTTATGGTTTCCATGCACATATATTCTGAAAAGTTGACCCAGTTCCCGCATCACTCGCTCGCATGGGTTGGCTTGAGGATTTCGAATAGACGTGAGGGCATGCTTAATATTATTTTTTTTGTCCACTGTGCCCATTCTTTGGATACGAATGGAGTTCCATTGTCTGACAAGATTCTTTTTGGTTTTCCCACTTCCCTAAATTGCCGATTTTCCAGAACTCGAATCGCCTGCTTTGCATTTGCTTGACTGATCGGAAACGCCGATACCAATTTAGAGTATAAGTCATATGCCACCAGCAGATATCTCCTCCCATTTGACATCGGCAGTGGCCCGTAGAAATCAATAGCTAGTGTGTCATTTGGCTCATACACGAGGATGGGTGTCGATACTCCCTCATTCGATCTATTCATTGGCTTCGTTTTGGCGCATGTCATACATTTCTTTATTTCTTGTGTCACATCCCGGTGGAGATTTGGCCAGTAGAACCATTGTTCAATCCATCCGGCGGTCTTGTTGCCCCCGAAATGTCCTCTTTCATCATGTACCTGGGCTATAATATTCTGTCGTATTGCCCTCGGTATTATCACCCAATAATTCTGCCCATTTCTTGTTTGTCGTTGGAGAAGTCCATTTCTGACAACGCATTTCTTTCGATGGGCCCATAATGTATTTCCTCGACTATTTGGTATCGCGTGGTATCTGCAAAAATCCATGACCTGTCTACACTCTCTATCTTCCTGTTGTGCTTCCTTAATTTTCTGAAGGCTATAATGCTCGCTGCTTTGGGCTCGTGTCGTCGCTATGTATGGCCCCTCGTTTTCCTCAAGGCCTCATCCTATGGGATATCGGCTAAGGGTATCTGCTATTATATTGTCCCTCCCCTTACAGTATTCTACCGTATAATCAAATTCCTGAAGGGTGAGGCTCCACCTTATTAGGCGGCTGTTTGTCAGAAAACTCCTGTTCAGAAACTCTAAGCTTCGGTGGTCGGTCACGACCACCACTCTTGATCCTACCAGGTATTGCCTCAGTTTCTTGAAAGCCCATACGATGGCCAAGGCCTCTCTCTCTGTGATCGTGTAGTTCTGCTTGGCCTTCGTAAAAAGTCTACTTATGAAGGCGATTGCTTTGGGGGCCATTTATCTACCGTCCCCTTCTCCCCTTGCACCGGCTCCCTATTAAACCGTTCCTAAAAGGGATTGTGAGCTCCAAAACAAACATGATACAGCGTAAAGATTTATTTATTTTTTCTTATATCAATAGTTGTTCATTATCAATACAAGAGGGCGCCAGATACGATGATTTGATTCACAATTTAATTCCTCGCATCATCTTACGTCATATCAAAACGATTTTGGAGTCTAATCCCTGCCCATAAGCTCGAACTCCCAGCATGGACCAATAGGGGTCACTCAGGGTCGTGATATAATTGCCTTCAAGACTATTATTCTGGAAAATGATGCAATATTAACCAATGGATAAGAAGATCGGTTGATTAACAGATCGGTCCCAGCATTGGACGGGATCATTGGTTATTTATAACTAATACGAATGTTCAGTTGAGGCATCATTAGAATAAACAATTAGACACTTATAATATCATCCCCCCTTTCATCATACAGTCCAATAGAATTATTTATACTAGCTCTATTGACATTTACTTATATTTATTACTAATAGGCCCTCCCAACTCTTAAACCTATGTTAAGTACATAATAAGTAAACATCGTGACTTACGGCACGATGTTTATGAATGAAAGAAATAAAAAAAACAAAAAAATATAAGAAAGACAAATTTAAAAGTAAAATAATTAATTGCATGAATAAATGCTAATTTTAATAAAAAAAATATATTTAATTATAGAAAATGATTTGAGGAATGCTCGACTTGTTTAAATTTAAAAAAATTTATTGATTATAAAAAATGAAACATTGATTAATAGCTTTATTTGCACGCACATACGCGCATTCTCGCACTCGCACAGAAAAGAACATATTATGCATAATAAACATGGATGATAAAATATATTTCCGCTTTTTACATTTTTGAAATTAGGTGTGTGTTATAGTTTATCTGCGAAAGAAATTAATAATTAGGATCAAAGTTCATAACTGGAAAGGTCCTAAGATTTAAATATGAGGAACTATGTAGCATCTGATATTTTTATTTACGAAAGTTGAGATTAAAATAATAAGGTTTAAATATGAGGGATTACGGATCATTTTATATTTTAATTTACGAAAGTCGAATTTAATTAATTATGAGATTGCCTTTTAAGTTTACGTAAAGAATGAATGGAAGCATTATAAAATAAAGTGTTTACCTAGGATTTTGCTTAGTCTTCTGCTGCTTCTAATTTGGTGAGGGTTCGAACCTGATAGATGATGTTTCCATAATACATGGTTATTCATTTCACATAAGTTCAGCGTAGTATGTTTGGACGATTCTTGTATATTAAACGGAACAACGTCCTTAGACTGATTGGAGCACTATGTTCGGACGGTACTGTTGTTGATCATTCATAGCTGTGGAGATGTTCTGGCGGTGGAGCGTCGGTCAATCACTGAAGGGTTTCCTAGCCCATCATGACGATCGACGCTCTAAATGTTAATTTCACAGTGATCATATTGGATAAACCGGATAGCAAAAAAAAAGAAAAGTTCTAGTTGTAGCTTCCGGAGGATTCTAGAAAAAAACTATAAGCATAAGCATAAATACAAGCAAAAAAAGAAAGGAGTGTAAAAGCCTTTTTTTTTTTTAGATTTAGATTCATATTTATATGGGTTGGTTATTATCTGAGGATCGAATCTCCACCCAGAGTTCAATATTCTTTGAGTTGTCATTGGGGTCCGTGTCCTACGTAATGTCCACTCAATCCATATGCTTGAGGCAATCTTAGGTTTATGCAATCTCACATTGCAATCTCAGTTAAAAAAAAATTCATACTTATTCACACCTTTTATGCATACATGTGTGCGTGTTTTAAGAGAACAATTTAACTTACATTTGTTTAAAAGTCGAGCATTTAATCTGTCTCAAAATCATTTCTATAAGCTTTTAACTTTCACTACAGTTATAATTTAAAAATAAACCCCTTTTAATTACCCCCGCGGCATATACAAGTAGAAATCACTTATTGAGATTTAAAATGGCATATTAGTAATACTTTATATTTTATTTTTTTAGAGAATATTATTATAGTAGATTATATGAAAGCCTTAAACTATTTAATCAGAAATATTAATATTTTATTTTACAATGTATTTTATAACGCATTGAAAGAAAACTACATTTATTTTTTTTATCATAAGTTGAAAGTGAAAGAAGAAAAAAATATAGAGTGTTTACATTGCTCGTGTGTGTGCGTACATACCTGTACCGACTTTGTCTCGGTACAATATATTAAAAAAAATTTGTGACAGCCTACAAATTTTACATGGTTTCTTTTCCTTTAATGAGTCATGGCATTAATTTTAAAAAAATATATTGATTTAGGTCAGGTATATCCAACGAGTTGATTGATGGTCGATCGCCAAGAAATTTTAAGTCGATCGCGCAAGCAAAAATAACATTTTATATAGAAAAGATTTTATCTTTAAAAACTAAAATTTCAAATTTTTTTTTTTTTGAAAAGCAACCATTGAAATTTGGGATTTTAAAAATTTTAATGCGAAATCCAATTTAAAACTAAATTTTTAAAAACTATAAGCTTGTAAAAAAAACAGTCAATAAAAAATTGAAGAAAACAATCGATAAATTTTCTATCGTTTCATTATATCTATTTTGGTTATAGCTATACAAAAAAAAAAAAAACCATTTACAGTATTTTTGCATTTTTATTTAAGTAGGCAGACTTGTTTTAACATTTTGATTTTTTGAAATAATTTTGAAAAAGTTTTTTTTCAATTGTGAAAAGTGGTTTCAATACGTAAATTGCATTAATTTAATATTATATGGGTATTTTTTATTGATAATTCTTATTTTGTGGTAAAAATTAAATTATTTGATTTTTTCCCATATGAACAATAAAAAAGCAAAAATATATCATTTCAATAATGATTGTGAAGAATAATTTTTTTTATTCATCGTGTTTAAAGAAAAGTGTTTATATTTGTTGTGTAATACTACATAGAGTAGCTTTAGCAAAAAGAGGTAATCTAAACAAATATTTTACTACTATTTATCTAAGTTTTGATCGAGACTTTCATCCGAAATTTTAATAAGAAAATCTGAAGTACAAAAATTAAAAAGATCTCTAAACTCACAGCAATCTTCATTCAAAAAAGTTGTTATAATCAACAATGACAACAGAAATCAACAATGGCATGGTGGCATCTCTCTGTGTGTGTCGAATTTTTATAAAGCACAAAAAGCCTTTTATAGATGATGATATATTCAAAGAAGCTTTTTTGGCTGCAACAGATAGCTTATTTCACAATTTTAAAAAATAAAATGGGAATTGTTGATGCTGTCCAGGTATACAACTTTCCAGACAAATTGTAATAAGATGAGTTAAAACCATGCCGATGGATTTAAGATCACAACTTAAATGAGATTTTGAAAATTGTTCATGTTTTTCACTTCAATTTGATGAGTAAGTTGACAGTTGTAATATGTTCCAGCTTAGTATATTTATACATTTAGTATTTCCTGATTTGACTGTATAGGAAGAATTTCTCAAAATCCTATCTTTAAAAAAGCAAACCAGAGGAGAGGACATCTATAATATTTTTAAAGCTTTTGTAATATCTGAAAATCTTCTTAAGAAGATCATTTCTATTACTACAGATGGTGTTTGTTCTATGACTGATTGCAAAAATGGATTTTTAGGATTTTGTAAGAAAGCTATTGATTTTCCTAATTTTATTTCTTAGCACTGCATAATTCATTAACAATCATAAACTTTGATGATGTTATGAATACAACTATTAAAATAATCAATTTGATTAGGGTGAAAGCACTGCAAAGAAGATTGTTTCAGTCATTTTTAGATAGCATTGATACAGATTATGGTGACTTAATTCTCCATAATTCAGTCAGATGGTTGAGCGAAGCTAATGTTTTAGAAAGATTCTGCAAGCTGTTGCCATATATAAAAGATTTTCTGGATGAAAAAATATCCTTGTGTTGTTTTACTTTACAACAAGGTGTGGCTGCAAAAGCTAGCATTTTTAACAGATCTAACAACTTAATAAATGAATTAAATTCTAGATTTGCAAGGACAAAACAAAACAACCGACATGATTAGCTCCATTGATACATTTAAAATGAACTTGGAAATGTGGATTTCTCAAAGTAATAAAAAAGATTTGAAACATTTTGCAAATTTAAGAGAAGAAATTGGGTCAAACATAGAAACATGTGATTACCAAGAATTTGGAAATATTTTGCAAAACATTCTTCTGCTATTTCAACAACGATCTCAAGACTGAAAAACTTTGACCAATCACTTCATTTTTCACATCACCATTCTCTAAAATAAATATAGAAAATCAAGCTGTACTAGTTGCAGAAGTATTTAATGTGGATATAGGTAGTTTGGAAATTCAATTAATTGAACTACAAAATGACATTAGATGGAAATCGCATGAATTTGATGTATGAAAGTATATTACCACTGAAAATTATCCACTATTGAAAGATGCACATCTTAGACTTCATTCATATTTTGCATCCACATATTTATATGAATCATCATTTTTTCATATGAACTATATAAAATCTAAATATTGTACTCATATGACTGAAAATCATCTTAATGACTGTTTATGCTTGGCTGTTTCTAATTGTGAACCAAATTATTCAAAAGTAGGTAATAATATTCAATGTTAATCATCACCTTAAATAAATTTGTTTAAAATTTTAACTATATGGGTTTATTTCATGTATAAATTGATTCATTTTGTTTTTTCCCCTATTTACTCGATCACCATTTATTTGGAAAATAAAAAGTAGCTCTTTGGTTCTAAAAGGTTGGGCACACCTGATTTAGATTATGTAGATACTGTACCAGTCAAAAATATATGTCCATCCAACAAGACCACAGGTCAGGAGCAATCATGAATTCTAACCTGTTTGCCCATTTCCTAAATCTATAACCCTACAGATAACACATACGGTGATACTACATAAATTCATTATTTCTGGACCTGGTGCTACAATGTTTTGCATGAGAACTCAGTTGATGATGATGATAATGAGAGATTGAGTGAACCCAAAATATAAGTTAAAATATACATAAATATATTAATAAGATTCGAATACACTGGATTAAGTTTAAAATATGAATATTTGTTTTAACAAAATTCAAGATGACTTTATATATATAATGAACTTCACACAGTTTAAACTTTATTTTAATCACAAAATATTTGACAATCTTGAGACAATTATTTTGACAGATATCAATTTAGTGCAGCATTGCAATACAAAACATATATTTGGAAATCAACTTTATTTAATGTTACATAAAAAGATTGATCTGGGTGGTTGGTGGACGTTTTATACATTTAGAAAACACTTGTAATTATAAGATAATAGAGTTTCACTGTTTATACAACTTTAATAGAATGCCCTTGTCATTTGCTACATAGCTTTATTTTTATTTATTTATAACAATTAAATAAGGATACAGTATGATCCGTAAGTATACTAAAACATTTATTTATTATACATTTTCGTCATTAAATGATCAAATATTGTGAAACTCTATAAATATGGGAATGGCTTATTTCAATAAAAAGGAGGGCAGCTTCAGAGAGGTTGGATCTAAAACTCCAATGAAAAATATTTAAAGAGAAAAATGTTTCATTATCACACATCATTACGATTTATTTTGTTAAACAGGCTAGGAAACAAAATATAAGAAATTGCAGTACTGGCATCATGTCAGTGAAAAAGAGAGTGGCAACTTTGGCCAAGAAACTGTCATTCTTCTATTTTAATGTGGTACACCAGCTTCAGGCCAAGCAGTACCTAAATGGAAAGGTAGGTAGGAAGTTGCTATGGGTCTGGATTATGGTAAATCCATGCAGAGCTTCAACTACACTAACCCCTGTTTGTTCCAGGGAGTAGACTTATACCCCTGTTTCAAATGTGAACAACAAAAGATGGAAGATTTCAAATCCTTTGGAATGAAAGTGCAGACCAATACAAGCAGTATGGTAACATATACTTTGGGAGAAAAATGACAAACAAAGAAGGATCAGGATTCTCCGGAATGAGGTACAGACGAATCCGATCAGAGCCCTATGTGACTCATTAATAATTTGACATATATCAGCAATGCTATTATCAAGATATAAAATTATTGGATTTAAATATTAAAATAAAGTCTTAAGTAGTTTAACAAATACGTGATGATATGCTAAAATAATGACTCATATAAGATAAAGTCATTAATCAGAAGTTAAAACTATAATTAAGAAAGCATGCATTTCTCCCCCTTCTTGAATCAATACTATTTTTTTTAACATATATAAAAGAAATAAAATTTGCGCACTTGGAGTGCAAATGACAAAATAAAATTAGGTCACCAGCCTTTTGGCGATGATGATCAGTAAAGAAATCAATAAACTTAACACACACCAATATTTATACATTTTGTATAAATTTACGATAAAATATTTTTAAAAGCATATATTCATTTAAAAGAAAAACTCAATCTTACGAGCTATTTAGAAATAAAGAACCTGAACTAATTAATTCTTCACCCCCCCCCCCTTTCTATTTCATAGTGGGATATAGATTAAACTCACAAGACTGGGTTTGATTGACATTTACAAATAAAATTTAAGTGAAAAATACAAAAATGTCACTAATAATAAATTCTAACCGCACGAAATTATAAGAATAATAAGAAGCATGAGTTGGATGAAAGATTTTACAGTGAGATTAAGTTAGGTTATAGAGAATCGATACACAAAAAATAATTATTAATTTGACATACTCACCGATTAGCGAGTTAAAAAGAGATTCAACATAAAGAAAACATTAATTTTTAAGAGTTAGGAGTTAGAATTCAGGTAATGCGATTATAATGACTTTGGGATTGTTACCTCATGATTCTCTGGAATGAAGTATGGATGAATCTTATGAGGAAGGTGGCATTCTTGGATTTTCATGGTAGGCAGATTCTGCTTAAGCTAAAAGCATGTTTATTGGCTTTGGTGGTTCTCTGGTGGCACGGGCATTCTTGACTGGTAAAAGCTACATAGCTGCATGATGAAGAGTTGGGCTGAAGATTGAGGGAAAGGCAGCTTAGGTCCCTCTACTCAAAAACCATTTCAAAAATCCAAAGGACGTGAAGTAGGTTCGCAGCAATTGACCAAACTCTAACACAATAGATTTTCAGCCCTATTTATACAAGTTTTTAGTTATTTAAAGAATGCTTTTAATTGAACTTCTTAACTCAAATGGAATCCTGAATCTACAGAAATATTTTCTCTATTGTTATTGTAGATGCAATCACTAGATAACTGTCCAAAAATAAATTCAAATCAATTTCCAGATTGGAAATAGTTGATAAAAATGTTAACAGCTAACTTAAAATTTATTAGCTTTGTTTTAATTTTACTTTCATTAAACATTGATTTAAAAATTCCTTTTAAAACCATGAAACAAATTAATGTTCCCACCCTTTAATTACTCTTGGACAGTTAATGGTTTATATCTTCCATCTTGAATTTTTTTATGTAATTATATAAAAAAATAAATAATTGCAAACTAAATAAAATATAATAATAAAAAAATACAAAATTATTTACAATATTTGTTTGTAATTCTATATATATATATGATCCGTTAATATGTGTATATATCTGAGTCGCATCTAGAGACATTAATATTAAAATAATTAAAGAAATTTTTATTTAAAATTTATATTTATAAATTTTATAGACGCTTCTCAGAAATACACATATAGTTTATATACATATGACAAAAGGAGCAGGATGAAATGTGAGTTGAGCAGTAGAATAGTGAAGCTCAATCTTGGGCTAAGATTGACTGCTTCAATATGAAATATTATTTATTACTAGATTTTTTCTATTCACAGCTAGGATTAGTCTGCCACAACATTCATGGGTTAGTGACTAATGCATTCCCCTGACAAGCTCATAATGTGGAATTTAAATCCAAAGTTTAGTTGGATCTTGGTTTGAGAGGTAAATATTACAAGGAGTTCCACTCTCACCTCCTCCCAGTTTTTTTAATGCTAATAATGAGATTGTTATGCAGAGTATTCTTAAAGGCTTGCATAATTGGATAACAGCTTATGGGAGATGCATAAATAATTTGAGATATGTTGATTTCATTTTGATCTTGACTGCTGATGAGGAAAAGGCAACAAATATTATGTAAAAGCTATCAGATGAAAGCAAATAATATCGTCTTGAAATAAATATTGTAAAAGCAACAGTTATTATAAATCACGCCAATAACAATTCCTTTCTAAATGAAAAGGTTTTCAGGTTTTGGAGTAGCAGGCAAATTTGAATACATGGATTCCATCATATGCAGAAAAATTGTGATGACAAGAAAATCAATAACATATTGAGATGATATATTTAAAAAAATATGATACACAGTGGAAAAGAAAATGAGATAATGTAGTACAAAGTCATTTTTTCTTATCTAAAGTCCCTTAAAAAAAGCTATACTTCAAAATTTATTTAATTTAAATCAATTGAATACAAGTAAAATTATGCTTTTTTTTTTAAATGAGTAAGAAAAATTATGGGAATATATAGATAATTTTAAAAGATGATCCTGAAGAGGAAAAATATTTCATTTTTATTTTTCCTCTTTAAAAAACACAAGAATATATGATAAAAATCAAAATTGTTAAATATTAAAATAAAAAAGATAAACCATTATTTTTATGGATAATTCCAATGTACAATGTAAAATATACTCAAGGGGACCCAAAAGAATTGTGTAATAAAAAAATGTGTATTTATTTTTAAGTATTGCAAATTGAATCATTTTAAAAAGTATAGTATATTTAATGCAATGAATGATCTAAACCAGTTTGTCCCTATTTAAAGTAGTCCAAAAACACTCACAAAGTGATGTGTTTTAACATTCTGTCATTTCTCTCTCAGTTCTAAGTTCGTAAAAAAAAATTGACACCATTTGTTCATTTGAGAGATTTAGATCAAGCAAATATGGCTGATAAATAATCTGGGTTATGCTGAATTTAATTTAAAATGTTTCACATTCAAGCTTTGAGAGATGATACTGTTGAGATGGTGTTTGCACTTTTTTCTTCGCCCAAAATGGGATGTTTACAATTTACCATATCTTGTAATTGTTTAAGAACTTGCAAATAAAATACCTAACCATTATGGACTAAATTTGAGAGAAAAATGCAATTTTCATTAAAAAAATCAATCTTAATTGTTAGAACATTTCGGCCATTATAAAAAAATTGACAAATACAGGAAATGCCCTTTACTTGCTATGTGGTTCCACAATTTGACACAGTGATATGTTATTTGGAAGATTGATGTAGCAGCATCTCTGCAAGAAATATGTAACAGCTAAAGCATATACTATAACAGGCACACAAACCAGAGAATCATTCCAGTTATTTTTGGGTCCCTCAATGTATGAATAGTAATTTATTATGAAGAACCTATCCTAAAATTTATTGGAAGAGTCTTATAAAATGTTAAGTGCTTCTTCCTAATTTGATTTTGTATCATACTGGGAAAAGTTATAGTACAAGATACGTATGTTTTTTATACATGATGGAAGTTTTTTAGTAATAAAATCTTCAAAATCTTTATTGGCATTTGGATTAATGGAAATAAATCTCTAACAGCCATTTCTTTTATATTTTCTACTCCTTCTTTCTTGAGAGCTATACTTGCTTTCTCTTGAACATATTTTTTCTCCATCATCAATAATTGAAGATCTAAAATCCCCTTATAATTTGACAGAGAGCAACATCATATACTTATTATACAGAGAGCTGCATATTATAATGAGAAGATTGGATGATACATTATTTTCGTTACTTTTTGGCACAACCATTATGGATAAAATACAAAATCAGAAAATAAATTCAAGCCTCCCATTCAAATATTAAATGTATTCCTGAGATCTAACTTTAATAATTTTATTTTGGCTATATTCCAAGTCTTGTGTATATTAACATTTATGTTTATTGGTGATTTAAGTCATTTTTTTCTTGAATTTTTAATAAATCTCATATAAGAGTTCTCTTTAATGTCATCCTAAATTGTGCTCCTCTGCAAAGACTAGGATTTATTTTTATCAAGAATAAAGGAAGATATTTAGTTTAACTTTTTTTTTCCATATGTCAAAGCATCGGCAGGAAGGCGAACCCACAACAACTGTCTGCAAGCAATTGCTTGCTTGCTTACAAGGCAGCTGCACTGATCTCTTGGCTATCAACGTTTGAACTTTATTAGGTTTAATATATACATTGGAGATTATTTACAAGTCTTATTGAAACAAAATAGATTTCAAGTAGAAAAGCAATAAGATAGATGTTTGTATAATTGAGCAATAATCAATATATATCTAATGCATATTAATTAGTATATTCAATAACCATGTCATTGGGTTGTTTTTAATGAGGTCAGATTCCATATAGCTCCAAAAATATCAGCTGATTCATGGGTTTGATCTTTGGTCTTAATGTTATGTAATTTTTTTAGAAAGAGTGATTTAGTATTGTAAGATGCGGGATAAAAGCTTAGATAGCATCTTACGAACCAGTGTGTGAAAAGAATGAATGTAGTAATTCTTATATTGGGAAAAAGATCAGTTTGTATATTTTTTATAAGATTGTTGATTGTTAGTGAGTTTGAATGAGTCGTGTTTGTGATAAGAGCATGACGAAGGAGAAGTGAATCCATAAAAAAGTGTTCCAATGTTTCTTCATTTCTATCAAAGAACACATAATGGATTCATATTTGTGAAATGTCACTTGTAAAAGAGAAAATAATTAGTAGGAAGGGCTTTGACATTTATTTTAATTAAGAAGTCCAGATATTTGATTCCAGGTGCCAATATCTGAACTTTTTTACAATGTATTTGTTACTACATAACAAGAAAGATTGACTATTATTTGTTATACTATTATTATTTTCAATTTCATATGTTTGCCAATAGTTAATTTTATTTAGAAATAGATTATAAGATAGAGTAAAATTATTGTTAATGGGTGGTAGAGTATCAATAGCGCTAACAGGAATTATTCTATTAACACTTGGGAAGAAACTAATTAGTTTAGTCATTTCATTAATGGCTTTCTTAAGATAAAATGTAGAAATGCCATGTAATTAGAGGCCATTGAATTTAATATGTTTTTGCATATTTTTTATGTTTAGAGCTCCAGATTAGTTTGGTATTTATTAATCCAATATGAATGTGTTTCTAATGTATAATCTATAGGATTATATACATGAATCACAGGAAGTAAGAAATTAGTTTATTTAGCTCAATATAAGTATGAGATACTTTTCTATGATGTTTACTTTTGTGGATTGTAAATAAATGAATATATTCTTTACAAATTCTATTAAGATTAATATGGAGGGGGGGCGTTGATGGTGAGTCAGAGAATTATTGTTCATTCATAGGAATAATATTGTCTGCAATATTTCTGGAAGATCAAAAATATTGTTAGCAGTCCTATTTATAGTATGTTGATAAGATACCATTCAATGGTAGTTTTCCTGTAACCATATGGTTTTGCATATGATTTAAATATATCATTTATATTGGAATAAAAAGATATTCTGTAAATTGATTTCTTCTGATTTGGAATCATCTAATAGGTATCATATAAATAATAATAATTTAGAATGAGCTATCTAAGCTGGAAAAAAAGATGCATATTATTTTGTCATTGATTAATTTTGAATCATTTGGATTGGAACCTGTATTCAAATGTGAAACTTCACTTTCAGCCAAGCACTGTCATTTTTTTTTTGTTTATATTTGTGTTCTATTAGGCAAAATACTGTGTGTTTACTCCCCCCCCCCTAGTCAAACAGAATCTGTTCATTTTTAAATTATACTCTTCTACTTATGTATATTGTAACGATCTGGAGAAATAGAGCTTAACATCATCTTCACTACAGAGCACCATCTAGGCATTTGAACCTAGAAAAAATTATAAAGTAGGCAGATACGTAAGTCAAAAAAAATTTTTTAATTTTATTTTATTTATACATTTTGATATCCGGTCGTTAGCCCATTGTCACTAGCTCAAGGAGTAGCAGAGATTAAATAATATAATATAAATTCTTATCTAAGAATATATAAAAAAGAATAAAATAAGCCACTGCCAGTAATTAACATACAAAAATTTATTTACGCACACATATATATATATATAACATTTAACATTTTTATTTTAATATGTTTACTTTAACATTTAACTTTATTTTTAACTTTTATTTTAGATTTTTAATTTACATTTTAAATTTTATATTATTATTAGTTCGCACAAATGGATTTAAAAAAGTTTGTTTTAAAACATGTTGAGTATTGATCGGTTACATAGATTTCACGGTTAAAGACATTTCAAAATAAACATAAACGATCAAAATATAGTCATTGATACTGTCAATTGCAGAGGGAAATTTATAAGTAACCCATTAGCATTCACATATAAGATGCTTGCATTGACACCAATAACTTAAAAGACATCCGAATAAATACATTTTAGATACTCACCATAAGGTATCATTATTTATCGAATGTCTATATATTTTGATCAAATATGAATACCCAAAACATAATTAACCGATAACCAATCCATACAAGCGTCTATAAACAACTTAAATTTAATGCATTTTTATTTAGTGTTGTGTATGAATAGACTACATAGATTTGCATTTGAAAAGAAAATATTCTATCCTTATTTAACCTTAGGCCAAAAGTTCGCAGTCGAACTAACGCCAATTCATCTGATATATCGATGTATTCAATGTAATACGAAATATGGCAGCACAAAAAGTTAAGAGAAGAAATTGCCTCTCGTCAGATAGGAATACTACATCTATCAGATAAGAAGAGCAATAAAAAAAACTCCATAGAAAGGAACTGCGGTCTCCGACTTATAATTCCTTCCATAGGCAAACAGGTGAGTGCGGAGTATACAAACGATTCTGCCTGTAGCGAATCTTGCATTACATCTACTAACTACACCAATATATCCAATCCATTGACCCAATTTAACTACGAAACAAATAACCTAAGATTACCCTCTCTTAATATAACTTTACAAATCTATATAGCCATTCATGCTTGACTTAAGTTTAACATTGATATATTTTAATTTATCGGAAAACAGAAATCATAATAAACTTAAAGAACAAAAAAAACAACTAAATGGAAATGATTTTACAAAAGAAATACATTAAATAAAATTATAACTAATTAATAAATAACATTGGTCAGATAGGATTCTATTTCTTATAAATTAAAGACTGAGAAAGTTTATATTTTAAAAAAGTTCTTAGTGTTTCAAAATGTTTTTAAAATTCTTACAATTTTTTTTCAACGTTCCTCTTTATTCATTGCATACCGTTTGGAATCCACATTAAATCCACCGATGATCCTTTGTCCTCAGTATAAGAAAAGTGATGTTTCATTTTTCCATTTTTTATAACAACTGCAGGAATTGAAAGTGCGTCTTTCAATCCCTTCACCTCCAACTCTCCGACTTAACACATCTCAGTCCTCTCTTAATAATCCATAATAATTTCCAATTTTTCCTTTTATATTAATCTTAAGGATTGACTCAACATTACATCCGATGATGGTGGCCATTTCGCTGAGGTCCGATTCCATAGGGATTTCTTTTTATTTGCTAAAAGTTTATTTTGTTTTCCTATCTGACCATTGTTTATACATTTAAATGCCCAAGGGCTTGTTCACTTGGACTAATTAAAATAATCATTTCCATAACATTAATTAACCTGTTTTCCAAATCTAAAGATATATTTAAAGATAAATTTAAAGATGTAATTTTATCTCCAAATCTTTTTAAAATTTAGTTTTAAAATACTTTTTCTTTAATAAATTTTTATTTTAATAATTTTTCTCATCTGTGCGATTTATATATATACGAGTTTAAGGTAGAATTTATTTTCAATTTTTCTGTCTTAAAAAAAATTTTTTTAATGCAAACTTATTATTTTAATGTTTAATAATAAAAAAAAATAATGTAACGTCGTCTGTGCTCATTACAATATATATATATTATGTAATTTCATCATTTGTCCTCTATTATTTTCATAACTGCTCCATTCTAATAATAAATTACCTACTTTTTTAATCTCACACACACATAATAAATTATATTTTGCTTTATTTCTTAACATGTTTTTATTATTAGTTCTGCTATTATCGTAAATATCTTTAGATTTAATTTCATCATTGATTTGATGTTGTTTGATATTATTTACAATTTATTTAACTTCTATAACATATTTATTTTCATTTAGTAAGTTGTTTATCCTTTTATCTTGCTTTTTATCATATTTTGTAGATGTAATTATGTATATGTATCAGTATGTGTGTGTAAAGTTATTTATCTGGTGACAAATAGAATAATTAGTCAACAGAATGTACAATTAAATGACCACATTTGATCATCGTCAATGGAAACTTATTGTTAAAACAATTTATTTTGACTTCTCAATGTTAGACCTACATTATAAACTCCTAATAAATCCTGTATCAGTTATGTCAAAATGTATTAATCATCTCATATTTTTGCTTTTATCGTAAAATAATGTAAAACAACTTCTCCCTAGATAAAATCAGAAATTATGACTATTAATGATATTTACCTAAAAAATGAGTTATCAATACATTTTTAAATAACTTAAACACTTAACACTTTTAATACTGCTATTTAGTCATATTTCATTAGAAGAATAGATTTTTTTTCTTTTTTATGTGCACATACTTATATGTTCTTACATGTATATTTGTCCATAGATATCTTATGCTTGTCGTAGCTTAATATTAGAAAAAATATAGAATAATGTATATATTTGAATACAAAATATTGTATTTCATCAATATAATTTTTTGGTCTTTAATTGAATTTTTGAGAGCTTTCAATTTGTTCAAAATACAAAATATTATTTTGATAGTAAAGTACATAAGAGAATGATGAATCCGGTATACATAAGCAATTAATAATCTATTTAATTAATATATTAAATAAGAGTATTGTACACCTCGCTATTAGCTCATTATTCAAATAAGATATAAGATGTTATATATAACATCCAACATCTGAATTGTAAACTATGATAATACAAGAAGCCTAATCCCGTTTTAAGGGCATTTTCTCAGCTAAGCCACGTTCTTAATCACTAAATATAAATCAAAATAAGATTTTCAGAATTTTATTAAACATATGTTGTTATTTTGTTGTAATTAATGAATACATATAGATTTATAATCTTATATTTTAGTTAAATAATGAAATAATAGAGGGCACTTAAATGCTCCAATTCATAATGATTAATTAAAAATGATTCTAGATTTTACTTTTTCTCTTAAGTGACATGATTTTTTTACTTTAACTATTGTTAATATATATACATATATTTAATATTTAAAACATAGTTACATTTTTAGAGATATATGACAAAAAAGTTTTTTTTTTCTTATAAATGCCAAGCATTTTATGGTATCATGTACCGTTTTCAGTTTAATAATCTTCAAAAATTCTCCTTGTTATCTGAAAATTACAAAAAGCATTATCTCAATATTAAAAAAAAAAAAAAAAATGGTAAACATGAAAGGAATTGACAAGTTTGTAATTTATTTATAAAAATTTTGATTCCTCATTCAGAACAGATCTATGATCTTTATATTATAAAACCAGCATAAAATCTCTGACAGTGTTTCATGATTGGATTCAGATCTGATCTTGAAGATTATATAAGTTTTTAAAGAATTTTAAAGCTTCATTTCTGTTTTTTTTTGCATTTTAATGATATAAAAGCTTATTAAAGTACTAGAAGAAATTATATTGAAAGGCTGAGTAATGGTAAAGTACCATGATATTAAATATTATCATTTGATTGTAAGTATTGTTTCCTGATTATTTTAGCCTGTCTTCAAGAAAACTACATTTATATTTCTTGGATAAAACACATATATTATTAATTGAACATTACATTATTAAATCAAGTTGCTATTTCTAGAAAGTGACATCTACCATTAGAAATTTTGAATTTAATAAGGAAAAATTCTTTTTTTTTTTTTATCTTCTATAAATAATTACATTCCTTTTTGTATTACACTACATTGCAAAACAGATTAAACTAATTTAAAATGATTTTTTAAAAATACACAAATCCTCTATAGTATTATATTGACTACCTATCTCTTGAATTAAGTTTTTCAGAGTGTGATAGCTTTATACATCTCACTTAGGGATGTATAATAGGAGTCCAAGGAGGGTTGGTCTAATAAATAACCAGTTGAGTTACACTCAGTCTATTGGATGCATAGGTTGGATCTCTCAACTGAACATGGCTGCATTATCTGGGGATCCAGAGTTGTAATTCCCCAGCTAGACATTCCCAGTTTGTTGCATTATGGGCACCCAGGGATAGTCTGGGTAAAGATGCTGGCAAGATCATATGTGTGGTGGCCTACCTTAAATGCTGACAAAAGCAGTAACCAACTTGGGACAAATACATCAAGCAGGAAAGACAAACATCAAAGTCAAGGTGGCAGAAAACATCCAGGAACAACTTCTTCAAGCAAAGAAGAAGCCAAGGACAGTGATGAATGGAAGCCACTGACAAAGCGGAAAATATGTCATCCCGTGCATCTTGATGACTACATTCTCCAGGGATAATTTTAGTCAGGGGGAGGGATGTCATATCTGACTTTTTGCCTTTATGAGTGGACTATTCCAGATTCTTTGCCTGGCTGGCTAGCATCCAGTCGCTATCCTATGGGGATAAATCCTTCGTTGAGTTTGCACACATAATCCAAGTGTTTCCAGTAAGGTAGGGGATCTGCCATTAAAAATCAGCCTTTTTGGAGGCAAGGAAGAGAGAACAATTACTTCTGTCAACCTGAATGACTGGACATGCTCTCTAATAAACCCTCTGCTATCAGCAAAGGTATTTTCTCTATTCATTATTGCAACATCCACGCAGTGAGGTAGGTCCGCCTAAGGACTGGAAACTGCTATGTCTACAGCCGACTTTAGCAAGCTGTCCTGCACAGCTGGAAGAGTCTGAAGTAGAGTCGACTCAAGGCAAGCTGTACTGCATATCCAGAAGGGTCATATTTGAACTCATGAGGCAGGCTATTATATAGTTGGAAGTGAGTTCCATTACTCGTCATGATTACCTCAGCATTAAATTGTGTAGACCATATTTATATGTTTTATGAACTAACATGTGAGTATATTTTTGTCACTAATAAATTATACATATTAATTGTTAAGTAGTGTTATCATTTTGTCTGTTGGTTTGGAACCAAACCTGTAAATTTAGCCAAACACAACAGTGTTCATCAATTGAGATTGACTTATTTGCTTCTAAATTTAATTAAGTTTAATTGCAAATATAGGAATAACAATTGTAGACATTATTTTATGACATTGCAAAGTTGCAATAATTATGATGAATACATCACAGCAGGTCTAATCACAAAGTACCTAAATTTATCATTTGATTTTTGGTTTCATTCCTAGATAGCAGGCACAAATTATCAAATATAGCTCTAACAAGTTATCATTGCACAGTTGGTGAGCATTGTTTGTGTTATATTAATTAAGATGAAAGACTCATTTATTTCCAAAGCTAATTCTTTTGTTTTTACTTACACTTTCATTTTTTTTAAATAATATTTTTAATTGTAAATATAAAATATATTTTGTAATTATTAATGTGTTCCAACATATTGAGAAACAATAAATTTAAAAAATTGACTTCACATTAGAAAAGACATAAAAATACGAGTTTTAAAAATGTTTTTCAATATATTTTTGAAAGTATTTAATTTTTTTTTTTAATTTGAAAAATATCTTTATTTATGCTAAATTATAAATTAATTTTGCTATAAACTCCATACAAACTGAAGATATATGAAAAATTAATCATCTGCTTTATGATTCGGTTTAAATATTCTACACATTTAATGTTCTAAATAAAGATTAATGAGATTTAATTCAATATTTAGAACTTTAAACCAGTGTTCTTCAACCCTTGGTCCGCGGCCTGGTACCGGGCTGCGGAACTTTTCTGCAGGTCCGCATGCTAGACGGGCAGTAAAAAGTTTGTAATAATAAATAATAAGAGTTTAAACTTTTAATTAATATAGCCAATTTTTATTTATTTTTTCATCTCATTTTTACCCAATTAAAAAAAAAGAAAACAGAATGAAAACAAAATCTAATCAATCATTCATAAATTAATTTGTTTTTCTAGTTATCACAGATGTTTATGAGGGGGGGGGTAGAATTAAATTTTTTATTACTTTTCTAAAAAAAAATTAAAAAAAAGTTTTTTATTATATAAACTCCATGTATATAAAACTTTATCTTATATATTTAACTTTGTTGTTTTGATCAGTTATAACAATTATGCTTATCTTTAAGAAAATTTATCTATAGACTTCTGTTGGTCTGCGAAATCTTATCCTTATTTTTGCTGATCCGCAGAACCTTATCCTTATTTTTACCAGTCCGCAGGTGTGAAAAGGTTGAAGACATCTATAGTTCAATTATAGATGCAGTTATATTAGCTGTTGTATAAAGCATGTATTTTCTTTAGTGCTTCATTTAAATAATTTACCATAAGTATTTGTAATTTTTTTTTGAAATCATATTTACTTTGAATATCTGAAATTCTTTTGTCTTAAAATTTTGTAGAAATTATTACAACTATGATTTTTTGATCTGAATTTTAAATATTCTGCTGCATATATAAAATAATTTTAGTCACAAGGCTGAAAATCTTAGAATACTGATTAATACTGTATGAAAAAAAATTCAAGCAAAAAAGCTATAAAACTGTCAATGAACTAAACTGCTATGATGAACATCATTGGTTGATATTAGTTGCATTTTATGCAAGATGTTTCAGAACATTTCTAAAAAGCTGAATTAGAAAACTGATTACTTGTATGAAAAAGAATTTCCAAGTAAAAAAGTGAAAGTATAGGATTTTTTATTAGAATAAGCTTGATTTTACTTTTAGAATGTTGCAAAGAAAATTATGAGGCAAAAAGTCTCATTATAATATAAGATTTAAGAAAGAAAAAAAGTCCAAATAAAAAATCTGTAAAAGTGTCTTTTAATGAAAATACTATCATCAAAGTCATTGATTTTAAACTGAGAAAGTAAAATGTTCTTTTATTAGGATAAGTTTATTTTTAATTTTGAAAGATCATTGTAATTTTAATTATGAAACAGAAAACAGAATTAGAGTTGAATGTCAAGAAAAAAAATTATTTAAGTTGTAAAATTCTTTTAATGAAAATATTACAATGAATTTTATTGGTTAGCATAGAATGCACATTCAGAAGATGTTTTACAAAGCCTTTATGAAAAGCTGAATACTATTGGAGAAAAAAAATTTCCAAGCAAAAGTAAAATGATTTTTCATTAGCATAAATTTATTTTTACTTTTAGAAGATTGTTTAATTTTCACATTGAGGTAGAAAACAGATTTTAAGAAAAAATAAATTTCCAGCAAGAAAGTATACTGCATCTGAGATAAGTAGTCAACATTCTATAAATATTTATTAGATAAGTTCATGTAAATGAGATATTTATTATATATAGTGCTATATTTTATAAACTGTAATAGTAATAATCAGCCATTAAGCTAATGCATATGTGCTTTGTGGATTTTTAACTATAAATGAATACTCTCACTTCATTTATAGTTAAAAATTCACAAAACACATGTGCATTAGCTTAATAGATAAGTTTATTTACATTTCTATTTTAAACTTTTACTTTGGTTTTTATTAAAATTAAACAGCAATTAATTTTATATATATTTTAACTTGTATATGGTTAGTTGTTTAGGATGATAACTTTGATCTAGTCCAAATCTTAGAATGGGTATACACACACACGTAAATATATATATCAATGTAAGACTCGTTAACAAATGATATAACAAAAGCTCTGGAAACAATTAATTTATTGTATCAGATCTCACTGTTTTTATGTAACTGAGAGACTAAATTGCTTTTCATTTTTGTATGACATCAGTATACGTTTTATATACTGTATAATTTTTTTTGTTGATATTAACATAAAAATAATTAAAATTCTTACTTTATTTATAATGGATAAGATATTCAAATTTTAAATAATTTTTTATGAATTAATATAAATTTGAAATTGTAAAAATAAAAAAATTTGAATTGCAGAATATTAAACCATTTATATTGAACCATAATTAATTACATATTTTTTGCTATTTTATTAAATAAATTTCATTCACTATTATGCAAATTTTATTTCAAATATGAAGTTTTTCTTTTTTAAAATTAACTAAGAAAAATATTATAAATCAGCAATTTTTTTAATGCCAAATTCAGCAGAATATTTATCAAAATGGAACAGGAGTGATCAGATTATGAATATTAATACTGGTAATTTTGTAATATAGAGTGATTCTTTAATTAAGAACTATTTTAGTTTTACAATAAGCAATTTGCAATGGGGAGTTAAAATAGTACAAATAAAGGGAAGATTACTTAAAATCATCTAAACTTTGCAATAATGCATTAGTCTCGTAAATATTGTTTTAGAAAGTATTACAAAAGGTATAGGAAGAAAACAAGAGTGTAGGACTAAAATGTTTTTTGAAAAAAGAAGAGAAAATAAAAATTGATAATAGCTTGACCAGTTTATTAATATAGATAAAATAAATATTTTAATAAATGTATTTTCCATCTTACTTCAAATCAGATATCTGATCTCCTAATAGGAGAACAATGCAGAAATTCTAGATTGCTCTTAGAAATATGAAGAGATGTATGTTCGGATTAAAGAAGAGGAATCAAAATACATGGGTGAGAGACCACTAATTATCACTGACATCATTGAAAGAATTAAGACAGTGAAATGAAGTTGCTCTGGATATGACATGAAAGACAGTTGAAGATTTCAAGAGATTCTGTACAACCTAGAAAGTATTATGTGTGCTATGGATGAGTGAGATAAGAGTTGGCTGGAATGCTACAGAAAAAAAAGTTATGGATTGGAGACATTGGTTTAAACTTAAAGAGATTTTCATCACGTAGTGAATTAATAATGTTTGGAAATGATGAATCATATACTTATATACTCACACATAAATAATATATACAGTATATGTAAAAAAAATCAACTTTTTGTGAGTTATAACTGTTATCAGCAGCAAACATACTAAATATTTTTTCTTACGATCAGTTTAGTTTTTAACGGATTCTTTATATTGAGAATTAAGCAAAAATGTTATTTGTAGAAAGCAATTAAGGTTGATGTTTTGAAGAAAATCTAATCCTGGAAAAATCAGGCAATTTCTTAAAAATCAATAATTTTAATTGACTAGAAGTATTTTTGCAACCATTGTTTTTATTTTTTAAATGCTGAAGTTGATTAAGATTCTAACCTGAACATGGGCCAAAAAAGCAAAAGAAAAATCTTTTTTTTTTTAATAGAAAAAAAAAGAAAAGAAAAACACATAGATATCAAATAATCAAAAGAAATAAATTAAAATTCTTTGTCCAAATTAAAAAGCAGACGGCATTCCGTGTCCTGTTGCAATTTTTGTTCAAGTATCTTTTTTTTGTAAATTATTACAAATAACTGCGTTTTCAAATTATTAAACATTTGAGCTAATGGCATATTCAAGTAAGTTGTTTGTTGGAAATATCAGGATGTCTATCCACATTTTGTGATAGTGGATACTCAAACATATACCAGGTATATATATAAGGTGAGACTAAATAGTATTTAGAAGAATATAAAGCACAAAATTTGTACTAAATACATCTATAAATATTGTTATATATATATGTCAAGCATTGGTGGTCGAGAGGTCAGCGACAGCTGCTTTACAAGCAGTTGTCCCGAGATAGCGTTTTCGCTTTCCGGCTGATGCTATGACACATAAGAAAAAAAAAAGTTATATATATATATATAAATTTTATTTAAGAATTAAGTATATTTTCAAATTAAAAAATATATATATCTAAACTTATTAATCATTTTAAGTATAAATCAAAATGTTATTTATCTTTTAATAGTTTGAATATGTATATGAATTGATAATTTAAACCTATTTAACACGTGCTAAATAATTGAATGTGGCGCACTATGTTGTTTAGTGAATGGCAGAGGAACAGAGTCAAGAAATAAACCATTCTTGAATCAAATCTCAGCCAATTTTAAGTCAAAAAATGTCGGTCATCCGATGAAAATGTTGTGCTCAAGTCATCAGTTTGGTGTCCGAATGTTACACGACCTCCTAAGAAACTTACTATATATTTTTTTGTTGTTGTTCAGTAATAAGGATAATTTATCAATAATAACAAAACAAATGTGTATAAATATATAGTAAAATTAATATCTTATAAATGTAATTATTTGAAAAATAAAAAAATGTTTAGTAATATGTATGTGTATGCTTACATACACTTACATATATAGGTATAAACTTTTTTTTTCATATGTCAAAGGGAACCCGGGTCAGCTGCTTGGAAGGCAGCTATGCTAACCACTAGGCCACCAATTCTTGACCGGTATAAACTTAATGAGAAAAACTAAGTTTAATAAATTAAAGAATTTTAAAAGACTGATTCTTTTAAAATAGTAAGTAAAAGATTTATAAATTTTAAGATTAGAAAAATATTATTTTCTAAAGGTAATGTTTAATTAATGAGAGAAGAATACATCGTTAATGAAATAAAAATTAAAGGAATTCGAGTTAGATTTCCTTTATAAGATTAATTAAACTCAGAAAAATAAAAATGCAAATTTTTGTATGGAGATTAAAATGAAGACTTACCTGAGCGGATGGACGGGACTATTAGCCAATCAACTGCAGGGGTTAAAACAATGAATGCCTCAGTAGTAATTTGATGAACAAGACTACACTTGATTCTTGGAGCTTCACCTGTGCACATTGAACATATATATATATATATTGGAGCAGATTGCCTCCCATGGAACAGTGACTTCAAGTGCAGACAGCTGGGTTCCGAAAGTGAGAACAGTCAGCTAGGACTCTTATAGGTTGTATTGATCTAAATTATTATTTATGTATACCTTGGATCTTATTATGTTAAATGACTATATATGTAAGTAATTAAAACACTACTAAGGATCGTTCATCAAATTTTTTAAATATTAACTGTTTAGTAGTGATTTATACTTTTGGTCAGTGCCCTCTTAACAGCTAGACCTAGCAGTTAGAAAAACAAATTTGAGTTTGTGTAATAATTCTTATAAGACATTATTCTCATACTACTCCTCCAGTCTTATTTTCTATTTGAAAATGTTGTAAATATTTTTGTGTTTGTTATGATTCTGGCAATAATACATAAAGTCCATTGTTAACAATGATCATATATAGCTTATTTGAGAGTGTCCCTTGACCAGAACATTCTGGAACATGTTTATGACTTAGTCTAGAAAACTCCTCATCTTTAAATGAACTAAGAAAGATGATTGCACCATATCATCTAATGCCATCATTAGAAGGCAGCACCAATGTTCCCTCTAATTTTTTTTCATCAGTGGATTTTTTATTAAATCGAAATAATTTGTGTGCCGTAATACTTGCTTAATTGATTTTACAATCAATTATGTAAGTAAAAATTTGTAATATAAAGATTTTAAATTTTAATTTCCAAAAATTTTATTTGAATATTATTGTCATATAAATCTATATGCATGTATGTAGTTATTACATTTAATAGAATGCTAAAATTGTTTACAATAATAAAATTATTGCACGATTTAAAAAACTAAAAAATGTGCTAACTGAATTATAGTTGTCATATACAATATTACATCTTTTCTATTTTTCTAATTTAACCATTCCAAATATACATGGTATAGATTTATAATGTTTCCATTGCTTTAATATGATTTTACTCTCATCAGCATATCCAAATGACTTTCTCCTAAATGATTTCTTTGTTTATTTTTTTATTAAATTCATCAAACTGAAACCTAGTTCACAATCAACATTAGTTGCCAAAAACGTTCCACTAATATCCAGTAATTTTGAAAGGTCCCGAAACTGTTCATTTTCCAATGAAAATGATACTATATCCACAAAAGTAGTTATCAATTTACATTTGATTTTTTTCTTTCACAATGAATTTAAAATCATTATAGTGTCTTATTATAGATGACATCGCTTAAATGGTTTTATATTTTAATTAAAGAGAGTCAACATCTACTATGCCATAATTAAAATCACATGTGGGAAATGTTGTTAAATCAAATGCTGTTCATTCTTATATGTCATTTTCAGGAAATTTATCTTCCACATGAAAACATAGCAAATTTATAAATGTTAACATGGAACTTGTGCTAACTTCAATATTGTTCTCCTAAGCTTTATCAAAAATAATTTTTACTTTATTGCTCCATGATTAATTTGTTTGCAATATTGTTCTCTAAATTTATTAATTTTTCAACAAAAAAATTGGAATGCATCAAATGGTGTTAGATGGTGCCATTGGAAAATTTTACACAATGCATCAAGTTCTTTCTAAAATTTCATTCAAAATTCCTACATTTGCTTGAAATTCAAGATTTTCTAATTTCTTTACACAAAACTTTGAAATAGGATCATCCATACCTTCTTTAAAGTATTCAATCAAAGAATTATAATTTTTAATTAGTATTTTAAGTGCAAAATGACTAGACAACCATCTAACTTCATTTAAAGGTTTAAAAGCAATCGCTTCATTTTCAGAAGCTTGGGCAATGTCTTGAAATTTGCCTCTTTTTTGTTGTAGATCTAGAAAACACTGCATAAATTGTTCTCAATACAATTTCAATCTCTTTTACTAATTTAACTTTTTACCAAGTATCACAAATGCTAAATCATCACGATGTGCAACACAATGTTGTTGAACTTGATGCAATATTTTTTCTTTTAATTTTGCTGCTACATTGTTTATTTTACCCAACATCATGGATGCACCAACAGAAGTAAACATAACCATTTTTTGTAAATCAGTATTATCGTTTATATAAAATTCATTTACTGATACAATTGAAGTTGCATCACATGTTTTCAACTGAATTATTCTACCAAAAATAGTTTTGCATTGGTTAGAAGTTTTATATCTGAATTTAAATTATAAAGTTAAGCATGTGATAGTACTAATATCAGTACTTTCATCAATAGTTAAAATGTGAATGTGAGCTCTGTTTATTTCTTCCATCATTTCATTTTTTACAATGGAATTAATTATTTCCAAAAACGTAAAGATGCATTTTTATTGTGCTAGCTTTTCTGCATTTTTATGTATTTTGCTATGGGTTCATTAATATCTTGTACAGAAAGTAAATAAATATTCATTTTAACTGCTAATTGTATATTATCAATTAAAATTTTGACTTCTTCAGGTTTGCCTTTTGTATCATTAAATAAACATAATAATTCTGTTGCCGATAATGAAGAATTTTTATTTTTTGTATGCTGTTCAAATATGATTTACTAAATAAGTGACATTTTAAAAAATCTAATTTTCAAATATCATTCCATTTTTTCCAGTTACGAAATCATTTTTTCCATGTCCATCATAACAGTAATTGCAAATTACACCACTTACCTCACAGAATTTTTTAATTTTGGAGAATCTGTTTTTATAATTTCATTAAGCCATTTGATTTTAAGCTCACTGACTATTTTCTTTTTTATCAAACTTTTTGCCAAAGCCATAGTTGCAAATAAATCAAGTAAAAAGTTAAACTTAACAATATAGTTTAAATAATATAGTATATAATATAATAATATAAATTTATTATATATAGTAATAATATAGTTTTATTTAACAAAACTAACATACCTATAATGTCTTACTGATAGTGATAAAAATGAATCAAAATGAAAAGTTTACTATCATACAAAATATAAAGATAGAGAAAAACACCTATGTTAAAAGAATGTATGTGACATACTGAAGAAAACTATACATTCAGCATATGCAATATCAGTAGATCATTTCAAGGTCAAGAGTTGGAATAAACACTATGTCAAATGCAGTCTGATCGTCAATGTACCAGTACAGAAAAATATATTTTTAAAATTTTTATTGTGCATGGATGTATTTTCTTCATGCACTAATTTTTTAACCACTTCTCACACACAGTAGCACACATCTTAGATGGAACACTGGTAATTCTCATTGTTTATAATTAATTAGTTAAATTTATTAATAAATGGGGGTCAAATTTTTATAAAAATATTAATATCATCTAATCAAAAGTGTAATATAATTAAGAACATATATACATTAGATCAATATTTTTTTAAATAAAGAATATACTATATTTTAAAAGAATTTTTTTTTCTTGTCTAGGTTCTGATTTGATTAAGATTTAAAAATATAAAGGAATTAAAAAAAATCATTTCTCAAAAACTACAATAAAATACTTAAGTTAGGACATAAAATGTCATTTGTTCTATCTTTTCTTTTTATTGTTTTAATAATTGAGAAGTTGTTGCCTTTTAATTTTTAAAGTCACATTTTTTAAATTTGATTTTCACTATTAAAATATAAAAATTATTGAATAGTTCATCATTTGAGAAGTCCTGGTACATTTAAACACCAGATGGGATTTTTATTTATTTAGCATAAAAGATGTATATATAATTCATCACTTCATGAACATTTATAATAAATTAAAAATTACTGGAAAAAATACAAATAATTTTTTTTAATAAAATGTATACATACCCTACCGTCACAAAATATACTCTAACCACATAACTTCAATTACATGCTATCCAAAGAAAAATGTAAAACTAACACAAATGTAAATAAATGAGGGGGGGGGGCAATTAAAATTTGCAAATTTTATGCTATTTGGCAGTCATTTTTCTTCCATGGCATCTGTATGTGATTATATATTTTACTAACATTTATTCAGTTTATGTTAAAAGCACATACATTTTATTCTTTTATTAGGCTTTTCTGAATTTGGTATGCTGCACTTTGTGAATTAAAATATGTTCTGAGCATAAGTGCTAAAAGTTTTAGAAAATATTAGAACATACTAAAAGTTGAAACTGTTTTTAAAATATCATAATAATTAAAGAGCTCATAATTTTTTGATAACAAGATCACTATTATATTTCTATAAGAGAAAAAAATACTGAAAAAAAAAAGAATATTGCCTAGAACAGCACATTTAATAACTACAAAAGTCAGACATTTTGCTATTTGCTTTATTTTAAAAATTAAAATACAGTTGTTAATTTTCTTTCTTATTCTTCTTAGTTCAATGAATTTATGAGACAAAATACACTCAGCAAAATATATGTGTGTCTTATCAATTTCTTATTAATAACTATATTATTTTGTTTATATTATAATCTTGATTTATATTACTACTATACACATAAAAAGCATCTGTGTATATGTGCATGTTAAAAAGTATTGTATACTTGTAGTTCAATAAACAATACACATTCTACTCTAGTCATTGTTCACCAACAAAATAAGAGCTTTTATGCACTATATATACTAAACACCCTTTGAACAAAATATAACATAGTTTGTGGCTCCACTGTATATACATTTTAATAATATATAGACATGGTTATGCTATTTATATTTCTTTCATTTTTATTTGATTTCAGTTGAGAAATAGGTGTTATATTAATTGTCATTAATATGAATAAATTTTATTTACTAAGGCTGTATCCTCAAGAATATGCACATAAAAATGAGATAGTAGAGTCCTGTACAGGTCTTAACTATAAGCTTATATTTTTGGAAGAAAAGAGGGGAATCTTCTTTACTTCAGCCTACTTTCTATATAAATAGGTGAAGTTGAAGCAGTTAGATCTGAGAGCATGAAGCTATTCAATACTTCACTGATTAAGTCCACATTTCTTATTACACATTAATACTCGTGAAATCTTTCAATTTACAATGAGTCAATGGAAAGATCTTATAGTTAGAAATCTATTACGATAATTTAAAGTTGTAATTATAGATTTATTTAAACGCACATTGATTATGTAAATAATATTTACTAAGGCTGTAACCTCAATAATATGTGCATAAAATGCGATAGTAGGGACCTCTACAGGTTTTAATCACAAGCTTACATTTTTGGAAGAAAAGTGGTTAAGACCTGTAGGGGTCCCTACTATCGCATTTTTACATGCATATTCTTGAGGTTACAGTCTTAGTAAATATTACTTACATAATCAATGTGTGTTTAAATAAATTTATAATTATAAATAAGTTTGTAATTCCAAAAATTAAAAAAGCTTATTTTTATAAAAATTATTTAGGGTGGAATTAGATGAATGTTGTTCAATTAAAATGATTTTTTTTTTTGTTTAATATACATTAAAATATATTAGCCATCTTCTATCTTAAAATAAATTTTTAAATATTTTCTAGGGCTTGCCTATCTTTCATATTGATAGAAAATGGTTGCTATATTTTTAAAATTATTTCATGCATTTTTTTAAAGTGAACTAATGAAATGATTTTGGTTTGTAAATTTTTATAAAGAAATGGAGAATTTTTTTATACAAAGTTTTACAATCACTCCAACAAAATTTTATGAATTTAAGATAAATATCAAATAATATATTATCTTTAAATACTTCATATATTCAGACCTGTTTCATGGGTTTGGTCCACCTGGATGCAAAATTATGTTTTTTTTTTATTTGATTTGATCTAATTGTAGGGTAAGGTTAATTAATGAACCAGTCACTAAATGGCTTTCCACAGCGATTTTATAGTATAAATTTCTGACATTGTTAATTATTCTATAATATTGGCTGCATATGCATGTATAATAAAAGTGATGATAAAATGGCTCCAAATACAATAAAGTTATTTATCTCAAAAACAGCATATACATAAAATCACAGACCTATTATAATTGATAAAACTATACAAACACATAACACCTATAATAAAATAAAATAGTCTGTGAACATCAGTCAAATCAAGTATTGAAGCAACAATTTTTTTTAAATTATTCTTTTGATGATCTATTGATTTAAATTTTTTATTAAGGCAAGTTGTTTGTGCTGTCCCTACATGGTGCTGTTTGTCTGCATTTCACCCTTTGCATCCTGGGATGGAAAGGACCTGCAAAATATGGCCATAAGGAATTTATAATGTGTGGGATCCTTTATAGTCTAAATGAAAGAACATCACTGTGACACAATTATTATTAATAGAACTGTCTTCTAATAAAATAAAACATTCATGACACATATAAGAAAAATAATGATCAAGGAAGAAAATATATTAAGCCTTCATTTAATATAACATGTCAAATGATATTATGTAATTTCTGACAAATAATTTCATGTTGCCATAAAGTATATTGTGAAATAAGTACGGTTTTAAAATATATTGTATATATATTTTAAAGATATTTCTAATAGAAATTTGCACAAATTATGCACAAATGACAAACATATATATATAAATACAATCACCAGATACATTAATTCAGTGAATTTATATTACATACTATTTTAGTATTCGAAAGTTAATGTTTAATATTAAAATATATAATTCTAAGGCAGTATATAATTTCCGTATACTAAATGTTTCCTATTTACGTAATCAGAGGGATTTGGACTCAGGATTTTTTAATCTATTCATCCTCCATTCTATCTCAAGCAACCAATATACATAACCACACATGTGCAAAATAGATACATGATCCCCAACCAATGAGTGCTAATTCTGCACAAAATATATTAAGAGTCATGTATCTTTTTTGCATGTGTGTGATCACGTGTATCGATTGCTTTAGAAGGAGTGGAGAATGAATAGATTGAAAAATCCTGAGTTCAAAGCCATCTAATTATATGTAATGTTACTACTACATAATTAGAAATTCTGTTATCCAACAATAGGTTCAGCTTTAATTCTTTGCTCATAGTATGCATTTACAAGCAATAGTGTTTTATTATGAAACAGGTTTTAATCTCTGTTTTTCTTTAAAGGTATGTCAAAAGATTTTTTTTTTTTATCAATAATAAAAATCATGAAGTCTTTCATTATTTTTAAAGCATTGATCTATAGCAGTACTTTGAACTATTGCATTGTGGTATACAATCGTGTATCAACTCAGTAGAAATTAATTTATAAATGGGATTCTTAATTTGATAAGTAAAAAAGTTATAGATTGAATCTTCTTGTTTTAGTCAGATCTCACAATATATATATATACTCAGATGCAGAAATGTCCAATAACAAATTGTTGAACTATAAAAGTAATTTTTTAATATATATTTAAAGAAAAATTTTTAATTATCTTTTTTTAAAAAAGGATTCATAATATCAGAAATTTGTTTGATGTATTATGATGTGAAAATTAATCTGAATGGATTTATTATCCTTAATTTAATTATTGATTAGTTAATTTCTCAAATAACTTTGTTATTGAATGTTAAATTATTTTTCAACGGAGAATTTATTTTAAATAATGTAGAAGAATAAAAGAGTTACCACTGAATGAATATATCTTTCTGATGAATGTTACTTAGCAAAAAGCAATAAGCTATCAAATATTCTGGCGAAAACACAGGATAGGGATTATGATGCATAATCTTCTAGCATCTCTTGAATAGGCATTATCACATGGAAAAATTTTGCTACTGTTTTAACAGCTCATGTAAACATAAGAATTGGTGATCATGTGGTTTTAAAGGATACTTAGCACGTGTGCGTGTGTGGCGCAACTATTCCCAAAAGCTATAAAGTGTTAATATAAAATAGATAACTAAAAACAAACGAGCTGAGCGATTTCAAAGGATCTCGCCTTCATAATCATAGCTTGCTACTACATTTAATGATATGCAAATATGCTAATTCCATTTCTTCGATAAAGCATAGTACGTGTCCTTCCTATTTAAATGTAGTAGCAAGCTATAATTATGAAGGCAAGATCCTTTGAAAGCGCTCAACTCGTTTGTTTTTAGCTATCTATTTTATATTAACACTTTATAGCTTTTGGGAACAGTTGCGCCATACACGCACACGTGCTAGAATATATATATATATTTCCCAAAAGTAAAAAAATATTTGACTTAAAGGATACTTAGTTAAAAATTTGTCATAATGGATTAACATTAACACAGATTAAATGTAAAGTTGCCATTTGTAGCCTAATGCAGTAGTAGAATGGTAGACCCTGTTGATCAAAGGCTGTGGATTGTAGCCTACTTCTATTATTTCCCAAAATCAAACCTTTAAATATCACATGATCACCATTTCTTATGCTTGCACATAACTGTTATTAAAACAAAAAAAAACTATCCATACAGTAGTGCCACTCAATGCCAGCTAGAGTGATCAATGGATGTCAGAAGGCTTGTGCATAAAATCCCCATCTAGTGCTTACTCATCCATATCCCCAGACTAGTTTCTGGCTTGTGGCCTTCATCAGTGAGTGCTCTCAGATCCAAGGCTCCTCACTGACAAAGGCAACAGGCTAGAAATTAATCTGGGGATATTGGATGAGTGTGCACTAGGTAGATGGGGATTTTATGCACAATATTTCTGGCATCCATTGATTACTCTGGCTGGCACTGAGTGGCACTACTGTATGGAGAGTTTTGCCTGTTTTAATAACTCTTATGAAGTCCTGAACAATAACTATTTTTATTTAATGTGAGATAAATAATCGTGTGTTACTCACTTTTAATATTATTCAAATGGAAGTCATTCTCCGATAATGCGCTATTTCTTAAATGAAATCAACCTCCAATAATGTGCTACTTCTTAAATATTAGCACTTTATAATAATAGATTCACTTTTAATATGTTTTTTCATGTGTTTTTATATAGGTTTTTAAAAATTTAAACTTTATCATTTCAAATTGTTTGGCTTGGAAAGACATCTGGATTTCTCAATTATTATTATGTTATTAATTATGATAAAATGGCATATGAGTATAGTAATGTTAATGATAATTATGGATTTATTGGTTATAATTGCTTAAACTTTTTACTATCCAAGTAAACTCTGATTTTTTTAACCTTTTTGCTGGCAAAGAAGCCGTATTGAGTATTTAAAAAATTATGTTAAGCCACAAATGTTATTATAACTTAAGTTTGTATTATTCAAAAATGATGTAATTTATATTGTTTGAAACATAAAACACCAAAGAATGTAATTAAGCTGAAAAAAAATACAGCCATTGATATTCAAAGTAATAAAAAAAAAAATTTTTTTTTAATACTTCTGATAATTATTTTCATATTATTTCATAAATTCTAAATTTTCATGCATACATTTTAAAATTATACCTTTGTTAGTAGATTAGTTGCATTCATCATTAAATTTCTAATAAATTAATATATAATAACACTTACCTAAGGTAATCCATCACTTGAACACTTAGTAGAATAAGATATTAATACCTTTCATTTTTCCTAGTAGCCCTTTAAAATGTTTTTTTATACAGGGATTTGCAATGAATATGTCATCCCTAATAATAAGTAGTTAATATTGATCAACAATTAGTATAATTTGAATATTATAATAAAGAACTTCAATAAATTTTGTAATTTATTAAAAATTACTGCTACAGAATAAAATAATAAAACAAAATAAAAAGTGAATAAAATACTAAATTCATTATAGAGTTAAATTTGAGGTACCTAAGTTAGTGATTTAGAGTCAGTGAAATATAGTATTATTTATCCTACCTCTATAGGTTTTGAGGGCTCATATTGCTTCATGCTACTATGACTAGTAAATTTACTACTAGCTTCATCAACTACCACCTCTCTGCATTTGATGTGCAGTTTTGAAATTTACATTGCAGTAGTCCTTAATCAGTCTAAGTTTATATGCTCTGTCAAAATCTTTACTTTTAGCATTTGGCATATTTTTATTATTATTAAAATGCAAACAAGACATTATAGAAAAAAATTGAAATTGGGTCATAACATTTGCAAACTATGTTTGTCTTTGTCTTATATCAGAACTCCAGATATCATCTAATTCATATACTGCACATATTGAGCAAAGGCCCACTACCATGCCAAAAAATGGAGATAATTCACAATATAAATTTACGCAATCACGAGCTATTTTTTTTATCAGCAAATATGTTAGTTTCAATAATATTTTTTTCATATATTTTTTTATCAAATATAAATTCAAATAATAATTAAAATATATATAATTAAATACTTACCAGTGGAAAGATTCTCACAATAACGTTCACTCAATATACAGACTAAGAAGATTGGTAAAATCGCGAATTTTTTCCAGTATAAATTTTTGGGCAAATATAATTCCATTAAAAATGAAAAAAATTGAATGAAAGGCAAAAAAATTCAATTTACTTGATTACAAAAATTTTCATAAAATTTTTAATTTTTATCATAGAAAAATGAAACTTACATTTTCTGAAACTAGAAAAAAAGATGGAAACAAAGGTGTAAAAAGTGCATGTGCAGACTGTGTAGATTTCTGGAAGTTTTAAACTGAAACTGGATGTTGCAAATTTGAAAATTCAAGATCACAATGTGTGATTGAATGCTGAACATTAATGGAGAAAGTTAATATTCTAAAATATTTTGCATCATTTGATTTACATTTTGCAAGCTTCAATGTGCACAGGATTGGTAAAGGTTATGAATATACTACTTTTAAATTATTTTCACATTTCATTCTGTCTATATTTTATCTGAAGTTTCATAATGATGGCCTTTTATTTATATATTAGACTGTTTTCAGCATTTAGTTTAACTGTTAATTGTTTTAGAAATGGAAACTATATATCTTTTGAAATACATTTATGTTTTAGTAATGGCATTGTGTTTTATACTAATCCATTCATTTTTACTGACATTTAAATATATTTAGAAATGTATAATTAAATTTTTCTAAAAACATTTAAAATTTAATTAAGTAATGAAATAATCCAACATATAACTATAAATATTTTGTCTACATTATAAGTTCATGATCAAAATATGTATATATAAGAAACCAATGAAATGATACTCCTTGAACACTATGTATATATATCTGAATTGCACACTAGCCATTATAATTAAATCAACTTTTAAATAAGAAAATGAGTGTTCTTTATGGAATATCCATTATCTTATATGTAAAAAAATTCTTCAATTACAGCAGCTAGAGGAGAAAATGTTAAATCAGTTGTGATATTTAAGCAAATTGATTTGAATTAATTGATATTTAAGTTACAGAGCAGAGCTATTTCTACTTATTTTAAAACTGCAATTTCTATAAATTTAGATATCACTTGTTTGCACTCACTGCTGTGATTCAAAAAATTTGGTACTTATGTATTTTGCCTACTAGAAAGCTTGCCACCTATTTTATTTTAAATTATCCATTTTCAAGAACTCAAGAGGTTTCCACACATAGTATAATCAGTATGGCTGACTCTAAGTTATCATATTCAATATTTACATTTTTTTTTATTTATTAAAATGATAAAGAAACACAAAAGCCCAAAGGGTTGTAATTAAAAACTTTTTAAATGTAAATACAGTAAGGAAAATAAAAATAAAACATGATTATCATGTAATTTTAAAAATATTTCACTGAAACACATAAAAATCCAAAGGGTTATAATTAATTTTTTTTAATAACGTACTTTTTTATATATAATTCACTACACCAGCTGTAAACTAATCTCGGTGCACTCAAAAACAATGTTTTGAAGCCTTCTAACCAGATTTCCTTTCAAATAGATATGTGTTTTGAACATGTTCACACATGACACTGCCACTACATCTCCATTCACACATAAAGTGTAATTTCATGCTCATTATTACATACTTTTTAGGTGGGCACTATCCTGTAATTTTGAAAATATTCCACTGTATCTTGTTCTGTCAATGAAAGATTCCAAATTTTAATCATATTTTCAAAAATTATGAGGCAAAAAAGAAATTTTTTGTTAATGAATGACAACAAAAAAAAAATGTTAATTTGAACTACATGTTATCTGTTCACCTCATGATAACATTTGGACATTTTGTTGTGAATGGAATTTATTAAAAAATGTATTCAAATTTTTTTTGAAATTAACATTCAATTTAACATACATTTGGTAATATTGTTTAAAGTTAATAAGCTATGAATGTTTGAGAAAATAATTTCGAGAAAAAAAAATGTAAACAAATCCTGAAAATTGCTTACATTTTTTTTTCTTGAATATGTATAGCTTGTTAATTAAAAAAATTATTAACAGATGTATTCTAAATTGAATGTTAATTTTAACAAATTTGAATACATTTTTTAAAAAAATTCCTTTCACAACATAACATCCAAATGTTAACACAAGGAGAACAAATAACACTGGTTAAAATTAATGTTATTTTTTGTTATTGACATTCATTAACACATGATGATTTTTTTAACATTTCTTTTTTGCCTTATCATTTTTGGAAATATGACTAAAATTTGGAATCTTTCATCAACAGAACAATGTGCAATGGACTATTCAGAATTACAGGATAGTTCCTGTCTGAAAATATGTGATAAGGGGCTGATATCCACTTTATGTGTAAATGGAGATGCAGTGGTGGTGTTATGTTCTAAGTATCTATCTGTTTGAAAAAGCTCCAAAACATCATTTGTGAGTGCACTGAGATTAGTTTACAACTGGCATAGTGAATTTACATTAAAAAAATATTTAATTACAACTCTTTGAATTTTTGTGTGTTTCAGTGGAATATTTTCAAAATTATGGGATAATCATGTTTTATTTTTATTTTCTTCACTGCATTTACATTGAAAAAGTTTTTAATTACAACCCTTTGAACTTTTATGTTTCTACATCATTTTTAAAAATATATAAATATTGAATACAATAGCTTAGAGTCAGCCATACTGTTTGTGCCATGTGTTGGAAGCCCCTGAGCTCATGAAAATAGGTAATTTAAAATGAAATAGTTGGTAAGCTTTCCATCAGGCAAACTACATGAGTACCATATTTCCATATAAAATCATAGATAAGTAGAATGGCAATATTTTTATTGTAAAAAAGTTAATTGAATGATGATGCCTAAAGAAACTTTCAGTTATTTATATTAATAATGCTATAAAATGCACTACTTCATTTGTGATATGTAAATAATATTATACTTACCTGTTATGCATATATAAGGTAAATTAATCAGCACTAAACAATATAAAATTTAGTCAGAAAAAAAATCACTTAAATATGCTTTGATATTTTAGTACAATGCCTCACAAAGTTCTGATACAATGAATGGAAATGAAACTTTCATTTGTTCCCCAAGTTCATATATGGATGTTTTAAGTATTCTAACACCATTAAGCATGAAATGTAAATTAATAAAGATATCCACACACACTCTTATTCAAATTTGTTTCTGTTAACAAAAACAATCTGTTAAAATGTGTAATTATTTTAAAATCACTTCATGTTATATTTTGTTCTGAATCTGATTGAATAAGAAATCATGAAAGAAATATAAATTATTAAAATAAAGAAAAAAACTAATTCACAGAAATTTTTTTGTTCATCTACCAGAAATTAAATGCCTTATTTTTAATTATTTAATAAATATCTTTTGTTTGTTTTATATAAGCATTAATTACTCAATAGTGCTTTGTCTTGTGGATGAGTTCAGAGAAAAGTCACTTAATCAATTTATTTATTTCTCCATTCTGTTCTATTTGATGTACAGATCTTCAATTTCACATATCACTTCCCATTGCTTATATCATCCAACAAGGTAAATTATCTCTGTCATTTATTCTTATTTCCATTCACCAATCTCTCCAAAATATCCTTCATTAAAATTATTTTATATATATATATATATATATATATATATAGAAATATATTATATATATATATATATATATATATATATATATATAAGTATTTCTATGTTTAATTTTCTCAATTAGTCTTTTTTTTTCATTTATTCTTTTTAAAACTTTTTTTTTGTCATTATATTTATTCAACTAGTTGTCTCCATTGTTTTTCACACCCACATCTTAAAGATCTCCAATTTTTTCCAAATTCTTGTACTCATTATCCAATAATACACCTATACATAGCACTTAATTAATCTTTTCCCTAATTCTCTCTTCAAGGGTCACAAAAGATTTTCTTTCTTTTAATAAATACCTCTTTTGCCTATGCTATTCTTTTTTTAACTTCATTTCTTTTATCCTCAGTCAAACAGCTATCCAAATATCTAAATTCATTCACCTGTTGAACTATATTGTCATAAATATCAATTTGCATTTTTTTTGTATTTCTTCTTATTCATAACACTTGGACTTCTCAACATTAATATTTATACCATATTCCATATGTCCTTCCTCCAATTTAGTCAACATATTCTGGAGATATTTTTCATTCTCAGCTGTAAGAGCTTTATTTTCTGCAAATCTTTTACAATTTATTATTCTACCTCCAATATTAGCTCCTCCATAATCTAAATATTTATCTATCATATTTTCTAAATAGACATTAAAAACACAGATGACAATCTTGTTTAATCCTTCTTTCTATACTCAATTCTGTAATCTCATTATTCTCCAATCTGATTCTCATTCTTTAACCCATATACACATTTTAAATTAATCTTATCTCTTTCCAAAATATTCTTTAATTTTTCAAGATATCATAATTTTTCCAATGTAATCTACCAAATGTTTTTTTCTAAATTTATAAAACATATACAAATTCTTTTATCTTTTTCAATATATCTCTCTGCAATCATTCTAGCAATGCAATATAACATCTCTTGTATTTTTTCCCTCTCTGAAAATCAAATTGTATCTATCCAATATAATATTCTACTTGCTCATAAATTCTTCAAATTAAAATTCTCAATAATATTTTTGAAGCAGGAGATAATAAAATTGTCCTATACTTTTCATGTCTAACAGCATATTTCTTTTTAGTAATTGGAATCATTATAGTCTTCAAGAAATATTTAAATTAAACCTAACTATTATATATCAAATTATCATAGTCCTGAAATCCCAACTCTTTCAAAAATTCTATATGTACTGGATCAATCACTTTTCAGCTCTTTAATCAATTTAATTATTTCTTTCTATCAATATTTCCATATATTGTTTATCTCTTTCAACATCTTATTCATTTTCAAACTCATAAATATGTGTATTCTTTTCCAAATATATATTAAAGATTAATGTCTTTCCATTTTCCTCAGCTATTTTACTCACCTCCTCCCCCAAGTTACATTCCTAATTCTATAAAATAGCAGATCATATGTTTTTTTGAAATATTTCATATATTTCTACATTTTTGCTCCAATCACTTTTCTTTTGCTAAATTTTTCTTAGTTTATTATTAACTTTCTGTATATTTTTGTCCTTGTTCACTTTTGACATTCTTTCATGTTCTTCTTACTTCATCTTTTTCAATGTTTCTTTCCTCTTTTTTCAATACTTTTTTAATTGCATGGTTCCTGTTATATTTTTGCTGTTTTTATTACTTCATTTTTAGTCCTACACAATGTTCATCAGAATCATTCATATATTCCTCATCTTTACCATTGCTCTTTATTATTTTTTAACATAGAAAACCACATCTTCTTTTCTCTATTTTTTCAATATATCCCAAGTCCTATCTTATTCATATTTTGCCATAACCATATAATCAGATTTTATATGAGTTGTCAGGCCAAGTATATTAATCCTTAATAGTATTCTTGTATCTAACATTTATCTATTTTATATCTTTGACTATCATTAGGAGATTTTTATATATACAATTATTGGATGATTTTTAAACAAATATCAGCAACCACAAAAGTATCTTTTTATAAAATTCAACAAGCCAACAATCTCTTTCATTCTTTTTCTAATATCATAATTGCCAACAGATTTTTCTTTTTTATCTGTTCTCAAAAACATTTTAATCCACTCATTGTCCTTCATATTATTCATCTATTTCTACATTATAGCTTACATAAATACTAAATTTTTAAGACTTGTATTTACTCTTATCATTATAAGTTCATCATCAACTCAAACTATCTTTGCTACACTATTCCAATTTTTTTTTCCATTAGTAATACCAACTCCATTTACTGTTCTATCACTACCATAATAAAGCAACTTAACATCCCCAAATCTCTCATCTCACTTTGCTTCAGTAAAATTATTTATTTTCATTTCTTTTTTCAACTTTTCCAATTTCTCAGCACTTCTCTATGATCTTAAATTCCAAGTATCAACTCTCAATGCTTCTTCTTTTAATACACTATCTTTTTAAGGATTTTGCAGATTTAGAATATGAGTATCCCCATGACCATTCCTTCCAGGCAAGAAATCAAAGCCTTTCTTATCTAAAGTCTCAATACCAACCTGAATTAATTGTGTGTTTATTCTCATAATGATAAAGCAAGGAAATTATAAGGTAAAGTAGATTCCCATGACATTTTTGCTCAGTAATTACTTTCATTACAGGCTTAATATGCACTAGCAGTTTTTTATAAAATGATCATCCATCTATCATTTTCCTCTTCATCATTTCCCCATATAGTAATTTTTCACCCATTTGGAAGAATGCTGATGCTGAACAAGCACCCAATGGAGTGTTGACATATTTAATGGTCATTGACACTCAGCATTACATATTCTCCACTATAGAAATTATGGTATTTTATAAAAACAGATATGTCATATCTCCTTTTCATTACTTCCTGATAGCAAATGCTATACCATTGACAGTGACTGCTTATTTGCATTTTCTTTGCTTATTCACTCACAGCTAACCTTTATTTAATCTGAAGACTATTCAGCTATCTGCTACCTGAAGACATTGTGGATAGCATAAGGTCATACTCTGATTTACAATATAAATTTAAAAATGTAAAAACTAAACATACACAGAATTATTTATATATGTATAGGCAAATATATACTAGTATATAAAAGTAAATATCCCTGTTTTATTGTGATATAATTAAACCTTATCAATATTATTTCTTTGTGAAATTAGCTTTATTTTTAAATTTAAAAATTTGATTTTTATTGTTTGAATTGATAGTGGATAAGAGTGATACCATACAGTTATTATAATTATTGTTTCATTATATAAGCTCTGTTAATTATTGATCTGGAATAAATGATATTCATCTTATATAATGATGACCATGTAACTGCAAAATATTTTATATTTGTAATAATAGTTTAATATTATCTATTGTATTTTTGAATATACTGTAACTTTCACTACATCACTCTCATGCGGGGAAGGGACTGGTTTTTGTTCCCTTTTAACACATTGTGGAGGGTTATAATAATAAATATATGATCAAAGGCATGTAAAAAGATGTATGATCCCCAAGATGTACATTTCGTGCTGAACCAGCACTCAATAGGTGGCCCTAATCATAATCTCTTACATATATCTTTATCATAACTAGTTATATATATATATACTGAATAATGATAAAAATATATGTGAGAGATTGTGATGAGTGTTGGTTCTTCATGAAATGTACATCTTAGCAATCGTACATCTTTTTCACACGTCTTTGGTCATATATTTACGATTATATCTTCCACAATACGTTAAAAGAGGATAGAAACTCGTCCCTACTGAGAGTGGTGTAGTGAAAACTACACTACAGAAATATTATTCATTAAGTAGATAATCTCTAGTCTGATGAATGATTGATAAAAATTATATATATTATATAGCTATGTGTGCAAACTAATTTTCTTTTGTTTATTTTATTTCTAAAGCTATCGACATTTAGAATTACGTATGCATTATTAATCTTTTTATTTATATAGTTCTAAATTATTAATTATAATAATGTTAAAATAGTATTAATATTCTTCTCCATTATATTGTTTGAAACTCTCGTTTCTTTCAATTTGCTGGAAAGCTCAAGTTTCATTTGAGTGAATGAATAATAAGATTGAAACAAATCATATTTAAGTTAGTAGAAGGATTTTCTTATTTCAGTTTACTGCCATTAATCTTTTACATTTTTGAAATACTAATAATTAAGAACGTTACTAATAATTGAGTGTAATTTGCTTCGTTCTTTGTTCATATTACACTTTTTGAGAAATATTGATTCTTTTTGTTTTTGTAATTTAATACAGTTATTTGATGTAGTTTACACGAATGGACAATTTTGAATTATAGTTTCGGAAATTTATAAGATTGGCATGCCATTTTCAATAAAATTCCATAATATGTCATTATTGATTAGTTATGATTACTCTAAATTGAATCCCGAATAAATAATAGATTTTGAGACAGATACTTTGAAAAAAAAAAAAAGAATTTTTATTTTGACTGAACGTATTTCAATATTGATTTGATGTTTAATAGAAATTGAATTCTGTTTTATTATTATTTTAAAGAAGCGTATTATGTTTTTGTTTTTATTTTTAGCTTTTAAATTAAAAAAAAAATAAAAAAATATTTTGGATATTGAAAAATAAAAATAAATCTGAATTCAACTTCATTTAAATTCAGACTTTATGATATTTGTTTCATGATTATGTGAGTCTGCATAAACTTTTGTAAAAAAACAACAACTCTTTTTTAATAAATTGACTAAGAAAGATGACACTGATGAATTATGACTTTTGTTTCTTCTTTAAAAATGCAATATCTTGTATATATAAAGATTCTAAAGAAGAATTTAGAAAATGCCTTCGAGATGTACTAAATTAGATGACTGTGGCTGTGGAATTCGAACCTGATTGGAATTTTAAAAATTCAGATAATTGAGAATTTTGAGAAAGCTTCGTGTATTTTTTTCATGTAAGTAGGCACACTAACTCAGCTAGCCATCTAATTATTGGTCAGTGAATGGATATCTAATTATTTTTAACTGAAATTAAAACAAAAAATTGGAATGGCATTATCAAAGTAACAGATGACTAGCCTGGTTTTATTGTCTCTAAAAGAAAATAGCGAGGCACACTAATTTAAATCGGCTTTACTTTCAAACTATTTTAGTCTTTATATGCATAACTACTACTCTGTAAAGAAATGTATAACCAATCAAATTAATTCACAATGTTCCTAGTTTGAAATCCATAATGATGTTAGCTATTGATCAGTGAAAAGAATATCAAACCAATCTCTCTCACTATACAAGTATTTTTTGATAACCTCCAATCATGAATTTAGCTAAAAGCATAAAATGCCAGAATCTTCCCACATAAACAACTCAGTACTATGATTAAGTTTACATATATACAGTATTGAACCTTTTTATGCTATACTATAAACACTTCATAATAATAGATACTTAGCATGATTTAGTGGAATAGTAGGGTAGCAGATTCTGAAGCTCAAGGTTTGTATATTATGACTTCTCTTTATTACTCTCTGCACTCATAGTTACTGTGAACTCCTGGGCAATAAACTATTTGAGTATTTGTGGTGGAAACAATACAAATTCACATTATAATATCAAGTTTAATATTATACACACACTTTTAAGCAAAATATGTAAATATTACCTCATAATCATGGTATTCAATTAAAAATCCAGGCATTTAGGTATTTTAACTCCTAATTCAACTAATGATTAGAAGATATATAGTTGAAAGTGGCCACATTGATATCTTTTTCATAAATTATATAACTTATGAAGCCCAAATATGGTATAGTACAATTTAAATTTTTAATGATGTTCAGTATTCTAAAGACTGGAAATTTGAGTAAAATAATGCATTGGTTAGATAAAATATATATATATTTAAATATGCTTTAAACAGTTAGTTGAATATATGAAAAAAATGTTTTTGAAAAATATTTCCAGTTCAGGACATGATTGAACAAATGAAAGAGAATAAGATGATGGAACAAATGAAAGAGAATAAGATTATTGAACAAATGAAAGATAATAATTATTTGATCAAATGGAATATAATTGTTGTGCTCCACATATTACTTAATTTTATAAGAAATTATCTTGATAATTATACAAAGAGAACATTTGGCATGTTAGCATTATATTTTTGGTATTGTATCACACATAAAAACTGAAAAGAAGTGATAATAAATATCTGATTTAAAAAAATTGATTATGGTTTTATACATACGGTTGTGGAAAAAATATTAAACCTCTCTAAGTTTGTAGAAGATGAAAATGATTCTGCATAATTAGTTCAGTCATTGATTCTCAAAGCTTGTCAACATTTTTTTAGACAACATTCTGTTAGGAATAAAGTTTGTTAGAAAATCAAAAATCAATTTGAAGGACTGAAAGTCATACTATAAAAAATTAGACCCCCCCCATTCCATATGATGGAATATCTCATGGAAAAGTCTACAACATGTGAACATTGCAATATCTACATTCTTGTGCACTTCACTAGTAAAATATTTATGGATAAACTAGCATTTTACAATCATTGTTTTTTTAATGTGAATGTTATGATGTTGAAAAGGGACTGTTACAAGTAAAATAATTGAATTATAGAAACCTTTAGAAGCATATTATTTAGTGACATAAATTATTGCTTATTCCCTTTTCACTGAATGAAGCACACACTGAAACTTCCATAATTCATTTAGCTATATTTATATTTTTGTATTGGACTATTTCCACCATCTAATATGAGTATAGAATGTCTTTAGAAGAATTTAACTTTATTTAAATATTCCAAATACAACAGGTTAGTATATGCACAACATTTTGAGAAGTATTATTCTCACCTCTTCTTCGGGTATTGATAGCCTGACCAGTGACAGTATTATCATTGAATTCAAACCTGGACCTTTAGATTCTTGAGTACTAAATTTTAAGATAATGCTCTAACCAAGTGAGCCATCATGCCAAAGGCAATAGTCAGTAAAAATTTCATATACTTATCTATATATGGAAACTGCTAATCAACTTTGCTCTTAGGAAAAAGTAAAGAAATTAAGAACCTCATAGATAAGTATATGAAATTTCTACTGACTGTTATCTTTAGCAGGATGACTCAGTTGATTAGAACGTTAACTTAAAATTTAATACTCAAGAATCTAAGAGTCCATGTTCAAATCCCATGCTAGTATTGTCACTGGTCAGACCAGCAAAACATAAAGAAGAAGGAAGAATAATACCTCTCAAAACATTGTGCATATACTAATAGTTGAATGTATTTGGAATATTTAAATAAAGTTAAATTTTTCTGAAGACATTCAATACTCATATTAGATTATGGAAATATCCAGTATAAACATACAAGTAAAACACCATCATCACAAACCTTCCAGAAAACATTAGCTATGCTGTTCAATTTTCAAGATTTAATCATTACTTTGCATTTGCAGACTATTTGTATATTTTGAAAAATCTAGATTTATTTTATAGCAAAATGTTATTTTGAGCTTCCAAGTAAATAATCAAGTGCTCTGTATTAAATCCTGAAAACAATCAACAACAAAATCTATTTTTTCATTCTGTTATGTTTTTTGTTATAACTTTAATTAACTCCATATTTCTTTTCTTATCTTGTACATCATCCAGGAAAATCAATCTTCTCCTTTCTCCTTCCATAACATCTTTTATTAAGAAATTCTTTTTTTTTTTTTTTTTTAGCAATACAGTTTCTCTTTCTATTTCCAATTTCCTTAATCAATCTTTTTATTTTCATTTAAAACTTCTCAATATGTCATTTTATTTATCCAACTAATTTTTTTCCTTTTCTCTCTACATCTACATCTCAAAGGCCTCCAATCTCTTTTTTATTCTTTTACTCATTGTTTATATTTTAAAACCCTACAGTAATACATCCACATATAGTACTTGATTTTTTTTATCTGTTTTCTTCAAAGATCCACAAAATGTTTTCTCTCTCAATAAATGTTTCTTTTGTCAGTGCTATTAACTTTATCTTCACTTTTTATTATGAATATTAGATTAACTTGTATTTTTTTTTTTTTTTTAAAACTATTTTTCCCAACAATAATCTTCATTTCATATTCTATACATTATAGCTCTAATTTATTCAAATATATTTTTGAAATTCTTTCCATCCTCAGCTACAAGAGTCATAACATCTTCAAATTTTATACATTTTATTATTCTGCCTCTAATATTAGCCTTTCCCATAGTTGAAAATTATATAATGTTTTTTTAAATAAACATTTAAGCACACCAGTGGTATGCAACATCTTTTTGTGTATTCATTTTATCAGTTTTATTATTCTCCATAATGATTCTTATTTGTCCACATATATTCCAAATCAATCTTCTTTCTTTCCAAAATACTCATTTAATTTTTAAGATGATCATAATTCCAGATTAATTTCCAAACTACAAAACACATACTAATTTCTTTTTTTTCTCCAATATATCTTTTGAAAACCAAACTGTTCCTCAGCAATGTAATATTCTACTTTCTAATATAATCTTTAAGTTAAGATTATTGATGATATTTTTAAACCATAATGTAGCACATTTATTGTTTTGTACTCTTGATATCATTTTAGTCCTCCAGAAATCTTTAAACCAAATTTCGCTTCATTCATCAAATTGCAATAATCCAACAATTTTTTAAATAATAGTCTCTGCCAACTCTTTCAAAAATTTTATAGTTATTGGGTCAAATCAGACAGCTTTATTATTATTTTTATTTCTTCAATTGATTTAATTACTACTTCTATCACTATTTTCATATCTTGTGCATTTATTTCAACATCTTCATTTTCAAGTTCATAATTATTAGCATCATTTTTTATAAAAAGATTTTGAAGATATTCTTTTCACCTTTTGAATATATCATCACTGTCAGTTAATCTCTTTCTATTCTTGTCAGCTATTTCATTTATTAACAATTATTTTTTTCTAAATGACATTTCTAATTTATGAAATATCAAATTATATCTTTTTGGCCATTGAAGTACTTCTCGCTCTCTATTTCTTGTTCTATTTTTCCTTTGCTAATTCTGTTTCTCTCTTTATTTTATTATTAATTTTTCTATATAATCTTTGTCTTTCTTCACAATTGACATTCTTCAACTTCTCTTCACTTCTTTCTTTTTCAACATTCTTTCAGTTATCCAAGGTCATTTAGTTTTTCTTAATTGAATCAATCCTATTGTATTTTTTACTATTTTTAATATTCACTTTTTACTCCTACACTTACATTTATAAGAATCATAATCTTCATTATTTTATCATATGTAAAATTAAACCTTTCTTTCTCTATTACTTTAAATTTGTCCCCTATTTTAATTTTTCCATTTTATGAGTTTATATCAACACTAGACAAAGTATTTAAGCTTTTAAGAGCATTCTTATATTTATACTATATTAATATATAGTCTAGTTGATGTCTTTATTTATTACTTGAGGCTTTTCACATATAAAATCTTAAACTGCTAAACATCACATCATCACTATTTCTTATGCTAGCATATTACTGTTATTAAAACAGGCAAAACTCTCCATACAGTAGTGCCAAACAGAGTAATCAATGGATTTCAGAAGGCTTGTGCATAAATCTCTATCTGGTGCCTACTCATCCAATATCCCCAGACTAGTTTGATTACTCTGGTTGGTACTGAGTGGTACTATTGTATGGAGAGTTTTGCCTGTTTTTATAAAATCTTCTTAGAGGATTTTTAAACCATATATTAGCAACTATTAAATTATTCTCTTTATAAAATTCTTTTTTCCAGTACTATTTTCCCTAACATTTTTTTCTTCCTTATCTTTCTTTACAATAGTATTCCAGTCACCCAAAAGCAATGTACATCCATTTTTACAGTCATATTATCTCCTATACCTTTTACTGATAATCTATTTGTATATCATCATGACTATTAGTTAGCATATAAACCTGTTTGAATACCATATCTTTAGGTTTTCAGTTATTCTTATAATCATAACTTTATCATCAACACACTGTATCTTTGCCAGCCTATTCAGTACTTTCTTTCAAACTGCAATACCAACTCATTTTACTGTTTTATCACCACCAGAATAAAACAATATCCTCAATGTATACCTCTTTACATTTCTCCCACCTCACTTCACTTAATCCTATAACAATTAATTACATTTATATTCATTTCCCTTTTTAAACTTTCCAATCTCCTAGAACTTCTCAATGATCTTTTATTTCAATTACTAATTCTCAATTTCTTCTCTTTCCATAATTGTCTTTATGAGGATCTCACAATCTGAATATTCCATTGTCAATGCCTCCATAGCTGTCTTAACATCTATCTGTTCAATTGATTTTATGAATGCAGTATCTCCAAAATCTACATTTTGAGGGAGATATTCTTTGAATACAAAATATTGTATAAGTTTTTCAGACATATCCCAATCAGTAAAATCATTGCTAAATGTATTGACAATAACTTATTTAAACAATAAAGCTTCTGCTGTTGTTCATAAATCAAATTATTATCATTTAAATTGTCAACTAAACTTGGGAATAAGTTATATTAATTATCTATTTGAATCGTATTGCTCATATCAACATCTGATTATGGTAAACATGAAAGCATCAATGAAGGTTCTAGAAATTCCAAATTTAATGTCTTATACAACTTCCTCAATCTTTTTTTCATATAATTTTCAGTTTTCTACTCCCTTAAAATATTATTTCATGATTCCAAAATATACATTATTAAAAGTAAAAAATAAAATATTCAAATTCTTTATATTTTTTTATTATTTAAATTTATTTGTTATTCATCGTTTTTTTAAAAATATTTATAACTAAATGTGAAAAATGTATCTTATAATTATCTTTTTATTATTTAATAATACAGATACTGATTCTATTCATATTTAAATTTAAATATTTATTAAATATACCTTTTATTGTCATCGATATGGTAATATCAAAAGCAACTCCTATTTGAATTGCAGTTGCATAGATTATTAACAAACAGTTATAAAATATGTAGCAGAACGATAAATCAAATAATCATATGCACAAAATGTGAAGGTTTTACTATTGGAATATGGAGGTAAATTGGAATATGGAGGTAAATGATTTAACAATTATGACATGTGTAATTCATCAACAATTCTAAATATTGTAAACAATGATATCAAAAATATTAAATAATCCAAATGCTGTTGATGTTATTCCATGAATCATAAAACTTTTATAATTTATAGAATGATTTTATGATAAAAATATCTTAAAGCAATACTATAAAGGATAAACAAACAAAGTCTGGTTTTAGTTATTGACTTGTCTATAAAATCTGAAATACACTTGAACATTTTATTATGCCATTATTATTATTTTTTCTTCTAGAATCTGCCACTGATGCTAAATGATCTGAAAATTGGGTTTATTGATTTCAAAAAGTCATTTGGCTAAAGTCAATGTATTATCAAGCAACAAATCCACAAATTGATATTATAAGATGCATTAACATTTTTAAATACTGAATCTCAAAACTTTAAAATATATCAGATAAACTAATTATATTTTTAAGAGGGGGGGGGCATTCTACTGATTGTAATAAATATATAAATGCTAAAATCATCAGTTTCTATGGATTTTATTAGTTCATCATTTTTCTTTCATAAACAGATTCTTTAATTGATTAGTTCAGAATTATTTTGATTAGATTTTTATGAATTAATAATCAGTAAAAAAATACAACAATGATTATATTTACCATTTTAAAATAATCCTGTCGTTTTATTAAACTGGATAGATTTTTCAGTTATAAAAATCATAAAAAATTGAGTATTGGAAAATTGAAGTCTGGTATGGCGTTTGAAGAGTGAACATGAACTGAAATCGTTTTCAAAAATCCATATATTTAGAAGATTTTTATTGCTATCATATTTTTTCTAATTAATTTGAGAGAAAGTAATATTCATTTTAAAATAATTTCAGAAAATATTATTGATCCTAATAAAAAAAAAAAGTAGAATGCTGATAAGCGTATTAAAGATTTTGTAAGAAAGTATAATTAGAACAAATTAAACAAAAGCAATAAAACATATAGTAAAATCTATTCTTATATTTAAAATAATTCTTGAATATATTACACATTTAATAAATTTATACATTATAAAAGTTTATGATGCATTTAAACATTGAACTGCTATAATAAATTGTATTATAGGAATGATATGCAAAGATAACTATCTTTGGGTAGATAACTTACCTACAAACATGAAAGATATCGATTAATAAAAAACATTTTTCAATTTTCAAGCAGTCTTGATTATCAGAAAGAATTGTGTATAGTATTTTAATATAACTGTAATGTAAATAATTTAATATCTGTTAACTTGGACAATACATTGAAAAATCAATTGATAATTTTACTATAAAGATTCTGACTGGTCTAGATAAGATATATGATTAGATGAAGATTGGTTTTTGTAATTTCAAATGTTTTTTTAGTAAAAATAAATTGTAAACATGATGTATGCATTTGATGATGATCATATATATATATATATATATTTTAATGATTTAATGATGATCATATATATATATATATATATTTTAATGAGGTAAGGATACATCTTTATATTTTTTATATATGTTATCAAAATTTGAGATGCTAGAAGGAATTGTATTAAAGTAAGGCAAATAATAGCAAATTATTCCCTGGAGGAGGGCATAGCACTTGCTTATAATTTTTTTTGTCTGGTATTCTGTTCTGACTTCAATCTGAAAACTTAATACATACCATTAGTATTGAAATATTTTTAAAAGTTTGCAATTATAAAATTCTTTTTAAAACTTTTTTTAGTATATATTCACTTGTTTTTGAATGGAATTAAGAATTCACTCATTTGATTAAAAGATACAGTCATATGATTTGATTCTTCAGTTTTATGTTTGAATAAAGTTATATATTTATCGATACAGTAATTCTTTCCAACTCCAAGACTCAAAAACATAAAGATTTGATGGAGATTAGAAGATTTATCTACTTATTTGATAAGCCAATGATCAGATCACTTCTATCTTCAAACAATTCAAAGGATTTGGTAAAATGGAAGTAATGCTATATCTATATATACTTTTATAACTTTCATTTCAGAATAATATAGAAATACATAAAAATATAATGTGTCCATATTATTTCTATATATGATATTAAAAATCTATTTCATAGTTCAAACAAATCTCAATACATTACTAAGACAATTTACAAACAAAATTCCTAAAAAATCATTTTAATAAACCTATAAATAATGTCCACTCTTTGTTATATCAATTCCAATCTATTTTGTCAGTTAAAAGGTTTTGTATGTGACAAAATAGATGGCACTGATATAACAAAAAATGGGCTTTGGTTACAATTTTATTTAAATGATTCTTTGGAAATCTTGCTTGTAAAAAGTTTTAGTAATGTATTTGGACTTGAATTTCTATGAAGTATTACAACTTTAATAATTCTTTATAGCATTGCCCAATTTATCCAATATTAATATTAATCACTTTACTTTATTCATTTTTTTTTACAATGCATTATACACTTATTTTATTATCATAACAGTTTTGATTGCCTTGGCAATCGTCTTCAGATTTTTTATGTTTCATGTATCCATTCATAACATATATATTCACAATGTTTCTTCTTTTTTTATATAATTTTCGGTGTTCATTATCTTCTTTCTGAAGTATTACAATTCTAATCTTTCTTTATTGCATTGCCCAATTTATTCAATATTAATATCAATCACTTTTCTTTATTTATTTTTGCACAATGCATTATACTCTTATTTTATTATCATAACAGTTTCAATTACCTCAGCAATCATCTTCAGATTTTTTATGTTCCATGTATCCATTCATAATATATATACACAATGTTTCTTTTATATATATAATGTTCAGTGTTCCTTATCTTTTCTATGAAGTATTACAATTCTAATCTTTCTTTATTGAATTGCCCAATTTATCTAATATTAATGTCAATCACTTTTCTTTATTCACTTTTGCACAATGCATTATACATTTAATTTACTATCATAAGAAAGATTAGAATTGTAATCCTTTACTGAGAAGATAATGAACACTGAACATTGTGTGTAAAGAAGAAGAAACATTGTGCATATATATTATGAGTAGATAAATAGAACACATAAAATATCTGAAGAAGATTGCTGGAGCAATCAACACTATTATGATAGTAAAATAAATGTATAATGCATTGCAAAAAAGTGAATGAAGAAAAGTGATTAATACTAATATTGGATAAATTGGGTAATGCAATAAAGAAAGATTAGAATTGTAATACTTCATAGAGAAGATAAGGAACACTGAACATTGTGTAAAGAGAGGAAAAAGAAACATTGTGTATATATATTATAATGGATATGGAACATGTAAAAAAAATCTGAAGAAGATTGCTGAAAACTGTTGTGATAGTAAAATAAATATATAATGCATTGTAAAAAAATGAGTAAAGAAGAATGATTGATATTAATAATTGATATTTGGACTTGTTTGTTCCATAAAACAAGTTTATATTCTTAGTGTTATATATTTGATAAGCTATAAAATAATTTAAATACTCATTAAATTATAAAAATATTTTTTATAAAGAAAAAATTATCTGTTTTTATTTTTATTTTTTTACATCAAAAGCAATATTATTTTTATACTTAATTGATAGTTTTATTTCACTTTCAAGAATATTTAAAAAGGGAAAAATATGAAACTACTTAAATTGTAGTTAAGCCCAGGTAATAGTGTTGGAACTTTTATAATCCCACATTTATCTCTCATCTTCAGATTTAGGAATAATATAATCGTCAGGAATTCATGTATTCTTAAAAATTTATTGGAAAATGATTTGAATTCAAATTATAAACAGTTTGCTTTTATTACCAAAATCGTAAGTTATGTAATTTATATTTTGCTGTTGTTGTTTTTAATTCAAAGAGAAAATGAAGATATTATAAAAAAGTAGGAAAATAGATATATTGAAAATAACAAAGAGTATAGAAAAGGAAATGGATAGGTTTAAACCAGATTATCATTTCTGATGTATATATGAAAATTAAAGAACTTAAACGAGATAAATTGGATGCATAGTAAAAAAAAAAAAAAAATATTAATGAGAAAGTTTACAAGCAGAAACTAAAATATAAGCATTGTAAGTTCAGGAAATAAATTGAGAAATCTATATTTTACAGCAGATTATCAATAAAGATGAGGATTATATTATTTATGAATGACTCATAACTATTAATATTTTAAAACAGATTTTTTAAAATATATGTATAGTTCATTAATGTATAGGTGTGCTGCATTGATTAATGTAATAGTGAAATCACTGATTCAATAGTTGAAAAAAACAAACAAACAATGGCTTAATTGAATGTAATGGGTATGTTTAATCTGAAATTTGGTATTCAAATATCATGAGCTCTCAAAACAATACTTCAATGGAGGTATTATATAAAATATATCTCTATATTGTGCCGGTCAAAACATGTTTATCCATCTAACGTGAGCTGGAACTCACAAAATGTACTTCAAATCCAGTTAAGCCCAAGATTTAGGTCAGGGACCAGCCTGGATTCGAACCCACTCTCTAAGCCCCAGATCTAACACCTAATGAATAACATAATAGTGATGGCACATGAGAATTAATCTTAATCCGGCCGACTAGCAAAGCTGAGAAAAACAATGAGACATCTATTAACTATGATTATATTAAAATATACATAAGCATTGCTGTAATATGTGGAAGTGGAGGAAAAGGAATTCAAACTACTCAAATAAGTTAGACAATAAAAATATAATTTAATATACTGACAAATTATTATACATTTAGAAATTAAGTACATTAATATGTGCGTGAATGAGCAAGCGGTAGATAATTACAGTGTCATTCATGCTATTCTTTCTCATATGCTCTTTATTAGCTAAATAATATATTACAAAGAAACACGCATCTTTGGTGGGTCCAATATTAAAATGCCAATTGAATATAGAAAGAATTACATAATACTGCCATTAACGCTTTGATTTACAGTTCTGAAATGTGGTGACTAACATATGATTTAGGGGAGCGTTCTGAAATTCATTATACATATGATATAAATTATTTTCATGCCATTGAGGTCATGAAAATAAACAAAAGACAGTTAAAAGATTATATTTGAACTATGACAAAAATATTTATTGAAAAATTATTTAAACAATAATAAGACGAACATTTTCCCCAAGGCATGTCGATACTCTTAAATATAGATATATAAATTACGACGATGAGATTGTATATGATTTAAATAAACTTAATTAATAAATAGAAGTAATTGGCATTTATATATATATATCTTTTAAGCAAAGCTTAATTTTAATATTAGAGCATTAAAAGTGGGTCATGAAGCAAAAAAAAAATAAATAATAATACGAAGAAGTTTGCGGTGCTGATATAATAGCCTAAAATAACTAAGAGGAAAAGGTCGTGCTTCTGGATGAAAAATGAAATGGATGGGCATAGCATGTGCCAAACTTAGGGGTCACCACCAGAGGCCTTTTTATAGGAAGAAATGGATGGGCATAGTGTGTGCCAGACTTATGGGTCACCGCCAGTGGCCTTTTATATGAAGAAAGAATATGCATAGCGTGTGCCAAACTTACAGGTCACCGCCAGAGGCATTTTTATACGAAGACTTGAGAAGAAATATATGGGTTCGAACTTGTCGCAACCCCCAGATTAGAAGCACGTAATATATATATATATACAAAGATAGGCTAAATGACAGAAACGCAGTAATGATACATGTCTCTAACAACATTGAATAAATTTTACTGCTTTAAAAATAAATGACCCTTGTTTAAATACTATAATACACCATGCAATTATAATATATATAGAGAGAAATTTAGATTTCATTTACTAAAATATACTTGAAGATTTTATTTAGCAAAGGAAACATTAAGATTTAGATTTCAAATTAATAAAATATACGTTAAGATTTGATTTAGTAAAAGAAACATTAAGATTTTCCCCCATCCCTTCTTCTGCTAGTTAAAATAAATCAATCTCACCTTCATTGATTTTACAATAAATGATTTATTTAAATACAAGATTTGAAATTTTAAGAGTATGAAAAATGAAGTAAGATTAGCAGTTATATAGAAAACAAATAATCAGTCACCTTTTCAGAAATGAATAAAGAATATTTTTATAAGATTTCAAAGCATTAATTAGCTTAAGTTCTGGATTTACACCAGTAGAAAATCCAGAGTTAAACAAATATATATATATATATATATATATATATATATATATATATATATATATATATTATATTAAAACATAAATAGAATGTTGGCTCGAAAAACAATCTGGCGAGTATATTAATTAATAATGCATTGTTTTAAATGGACGTTTATAACTTGCTTCGTGAAGATTTACTTAAAAAATGACAAAAAAAGATTTTTATAAATTAAGCTCACCAGTTTGTTTGAGATTAGCAAATTAATAAAAAAGCATATATATATAAAAAAATCAAGTAATAAATAACTATAAATAATTGACCGCACCAAAGTTTAAAAAAAAGTTAGAGCATATGAAAGAGAATTAAATTTAAAGAAATCATTTGAGAGCAAAATTACATTCACAAATATATATAAAAAAGGCAAAGTTAAAGAATACATGAAAAGAGATCTTGATAGATTATTTAGACTAAATTGACTATTAGGTGGCGGCTTGAAAATTTACCTTGCAATTTTAAGAGTCCATTTTAAAGTATGGCATGTGCGCGGCGATTGAAATGCAAGTACTTCGGTGGCAGGAAACTTCTATTGGCACACTGAAATTCTTTTTAGACCTTTCTTCATTTCAGGGCAGCAGGATATTATGGTAGTGGCAGAGACCACTGAAGAGTGGTGGATTTACTGCTACATCATTTTAAGTTTCACCGCGATGTTAACAATCATTTTCACTAGAGTAGCTAATCTCTTTCAATAGTAGTTAATCTCTCCTGTGATTCAAAATTCAGTCATTTTATACTTTTTCTTTTATCAGTTGTTTTTGAAGATGCAATTGTAAGATAACGTCCAAAAATAAATCAAATCTATTTCCAGATTAGAAATAGATTTGACAACATGTTTTTTAACAAAAGTATTTCTAATCTTAATCCCCTTTTAAGTAAAACTTTAATTAAAAAATACCTAGCCCAGATTAAAACAATAGTGCTTCCAACCCTTAATTATTTTTGGACAATTAACAACAGTCACATCTTCCATATTGGATTTTATAATAAATATACAGTTTAATAGAAAAACAAGCAATTTAAAAAGAAAAAGCTAAAAATGACATATAATAAATATTTAAAAACATCAATATTTTGTTAGTAAGTTTTGCTCGTATATATGTATAGTATATTTTGCTCGTATATATATATATTTGAGCCGCATTTATAATACTTTAATAAAAAAGAACTAATAATTAATAAAAAGAATTAATAATAATTTTAAAACATGTTATTGAAACATTAAATTTTATAATTTAGGCACGTATCTCAAATATATACATGAAATATATATACACAACAAAAGGAGCGGGATGGGAAATAGGGATTTAAACACGGGTTAGTAGGTAGAAACATGAAGCACAATCTTAAGCTAAGATTTACTGCTTCAATATACATATCAACAACCTATCTCCATGAGTTATCATTTTATCATTAAATAACTATTAATTAAACAATCTTTTATTATTTTTAATTAATGTATTGAACAGTGGTTCTTAATTTCAACTTTACTACATCAACTATTTACCAAGCATTGAAATGGATAATCTTCTCTCACTAGTTATATGTTTTGCAAACAATTTTTACTCATCAGGTAAGTTAGTAATAGGAAACATTTGAATGTCCATTTCTGTGTCAACATTTCAATATTATTCCATTATACCACTTTATGTAAGGTAAGAATTGATTTCAATCCACTTTTAGTAAAAATAAATTATCATTGCACTACAGAAATATTTTCAAATTTGTTTTGATTTTTGTCAATGCTCCCCTTATCTCATCTGTAATCAAAGGCAAAACTCCCCATACAGTAGTGCCACCCTGTGCCAAACAGAGTAATCAATGGATGCCAGAAGGCTTGTGCATAAAATCCCTATCTATCCATTGATTACTCTGTTTGGCACAGAGTGGCACTACTGTATGGGGAGTTTTGCCTTTGTTTACAACAAATTATGTGCTAGTACAGAGATGGTGATCATGTGATGTTTGATTGTTTAACACTCATCTGTAATATAGCACAGCCTTTCACCAATGCAAAAACTCATATCACCTTCTCTCCCTATTCACATATTTTGCAAAAAAAACTTTACTGAAAAGGGAGATATTGGTTTCTACTCATATTTAACACCTTGTGGAAGAATGCATTGCTAAAATATTTTTAAATTTATCTGTTTTTTATGGTGTATCTCTTATGTCAATTCTATCATAACTATTTGCCAATATTGAAACTCAGATATTCTCTCATTATTATATCTTAATTTCTATCAAATTAAATCTTCCTTTTTATAACGAATCACCTTATTATTTTAGAAAAATGGTATTAGTGTTGATATGATTATAATTATTTAAGTTTGCAGTATTAACTGCAATATCCAATTTGACACACACACACACACATATATATATATACACACACACATAAACAATATATATAAATAGAAAAAAGTATATATATATAATGGAAGCAGTAATAGAAAGAAACACATTGAATATGAGTTTTGAAGGGAAAAAATAGGATGATTCACGTGAAAATAACAATAAAAGACAACCTGAAAATGGGCAGAACCCATTACAAGCAAAATAAATTTTAAACAAATTGTCAGGTATAGGATAGCATTAGATAGCTAAAAGATAAAAAGAAAGATAAAGAAGAGAAAAGCTTAGTGAATTTAAAAACTGTTATTGACTATCAGTCTAAAGTAAATCATAGATCCAATTGGGAGAGGCTGAAGCTGAAAATTGTGATATTTATAATTAACATTAATTAATTGAATTTAACTGTCAATGAATAATGTTTGGTATGACTATAAAAGAATCTGTCAGAATGTTTTTAACTGTCATTTTTCTGCATTGACCAAAGAAAATAAATATTTACATATCTATAGAAATGCATCCTTTAATTTCTCGATCAATACAATAGTCCTATAGAATTGAGATCCTAATTTTTAATAAAAATCAACAGAGGTTTTTAATAAATGTTAACATTTAATTTTTATATATATATAAAAAACTAATGTTAAACTCAACCTTTTGAGAGATTGAATTGAGTGATCTATAATAATATAAATGTGCACGTTAAAAACTGTTCGATTTGTTTACTTCTTTTTTACGACAGATTTTTTTATTATAATAACAAAATTACAAAGCAGACTTTTCTCAACCTGTTAATTTGTACATTGCATGTTGGTTTTTTTTTTTTAATATTAAAGAATGTTAATCTGTTGACTGAAATACTTTTTATGCCTTTGTAGATTTTACTGCAGTTGAAAGAATTTTTTTCTTCAATAACTTTGCACTGAAAATTGAATAGAAATTTTCTCACAGAGTGATATATATACGATCTACTTAAAAAAGAAATCTCTGTTGAATTTTTGAATCTATCATTACTGATATGTTTAAAATATCTTTATAGAATCTCTGTTGATTTATTATTTACAAATATCTTTTGATCTTAAAATCGTTTTCAGGTTTGTTGACATTTATAATCTAACAAATTGTAAATAGATTAAATAGAGTAAAACATATATATATATTATTTTTTAAAAAGTAAGTTTTTTTTTTTAAAAAAAAAAAAGATCTTGTATTATATTAGAGCATTAATCAGCTAAATCTGATTTTGAGTTCACATCTAGATCAAACTTGATTTTTTTTAAAAAAAAAAAATTATATAAACTGGATAACTAACTTTTCTTAACTAGATTGTAAAAGTATCCAAAAAGTTGGAGTTGATTGAGTTTTAATGCATAAATTATAGACTAGTGTCATTAGCAACTTTCTTTATTACTAGTAAGATCAGAGATGATCCAGAAATTTGTGATGCTGTAGTCAAGATTTAAGTGTGGAGCCTTTTTTTTAATAAAATGAAAATTTTCAATCAAAAATACAAAAATATATCATAAAAATATTTTTTATTAAATAACAAAAGAAAAAAAATCAAATGGTTAGTTTCTCAGGAAGTCATGTGGTATTTGAACAAGTGAAAACTTGATTTTTGATCCCGAAAGCTTCAGCTTCCTAGCCTATCACTGTACATTTATGCTAAACTGCATAGGACATTAAAATTATATTATCTTATATAAAATTAGTAATTTTTTTTTAATTTTTGATTTACAGTAAATACTTTTTTTCTTGATTACAATGCCTACTTGTTGGTTTATTTTTACTGCAAATTAATATTTTTTTTAAAATTTATGTAATTAATACATTTTTGAATTTTTATAAATATAAATTTCATATGAGTTTTACAATTATAATATAATATTATATATGCAGACTATAACTATTAATGGCATCAGTCTAATACTGTAACCCTAAAATGTTACAGATTGATAAATAAGTCCTGACAGTATATGACCATGTGCTCATTCAATGCTGTCATAGTCCAATGCCATATACTATATATATATATGATATACTACATCTTATTTTAATTAATGTTATACTTTTTGATAACTTACTATGAGCAGATAATAATAATGCTTGCATCATTGTTACACTAATCAAATAATAAATTATCCTCATACATAATGAATTAGTACCTATATATTGATGGTTTTTGAAGACTGCAATTATGTTTATCCAGTTTTTCTATAATATTTAATTTTTATTATAGTTTTATAAAATTTTTGTTTGTTAAAAATCATGTTTGAATTGAATTTTTAAAATATGGTGAGCAAGTACATATCTCATTAAGTACTGGACTAGGTAAAGTTTCATATATCATATGCTAATCATTTCTTGAATTGTGAGCAACTGTGTAATTTTGGTACTTCTAAATCAATTTTTATGCATTATAAAATTTAGTCACTCATATTTTGAATCATAAAAATATCTGCAAGTCAGGAATTAATACCTAAAGATAGAGGGAACTAATAGTCCCAGGATTTTGGACTTAGGATATGCCACTTACAATTGAAAATTACTTCCACGTGATGCAAGATTTTATGAATTAGAAAAATAATTATTGCATATAAAATGAAACAGTGTTATATTAAAATGCTTTAGATTCATCTATATATTTAGAAATTAGGTCAAAGATAAGAGTGGCCACTCTTGTCTTTTAAAGTCATTAATCTTGTGTTTAGATTTGTAGACATCCCTCCTGTCACATTTTAGGTACATAGTCTTAAGGTTATAGCCTTAATATATATTATAAAAATATAGTGGAGTAAAATTTATTTTAACCTTTACACTTATGAAGCAGCCATATTGAATATTTAAAAAATTATGTTAAGCCACAAATTTTATCGTAATATATGTTTGTATTACTAAAAAAATGACATAATATATATTATTTTAAAGATAAAAACACCAAAGAATGTAATTAACCTGAAAAAATATAGTCATTGATATTCAAAGTAATAAAAAAAGAATAAAAGTTAATATTTGTAATAATTATTTTCATATTATTTCATAAATTCTAAATTAACATGCATACAACTTAAAACTATATTTTTATTAGTAGGTTAGTTGGATTCATCATAAAATTTCTAAAAAGTTAGTATATAATAACACTTACCTAAGGTAATCCATCACTTGAAAACTTCGTAGAATAAAGACATTAGTACTTTTCCTTTTTCTCTGTAGCCCATATGTCATCGCTAATAACAAAACAAGTCATTAATATTGATCAATAATTAATATAATTTGAATATTATAATAAAGAACTTCAATACAGTTTGCAATTTATTAAAAAGTACTAATAAAATAGTCACTATATACAAAATAATAAAATAAAAAGTGAATGAAATACTAAATTCATTATAGAGTTAAGTTTGAGATTCATAAGTTAATAGTTTATATATATTTTCAAAATCTTTACTTTTAGCATTTGCATATATTTATTATTATTAAAGTGCAGAGAAGATATTATAGAAAAATCTAAGTCAGGTCATAATATTTGAAAAACATATACCCCTGGGTCTCTTTTTATGCGGGCTTATTTAACATGATTTTGAAGTTATGCGATTCGTGTTTCACCGGAAGTGTGTTAAATAAGTCCATGTAAAAAAGAGACCCAGGTGTATAAACTCCGATAATGCGCTATTACTTTAAATAATAAATTTTGCGCACTTACATTATATTGAAAGTAATAGCACATTATTGGAATTCGACTTTCATCTTAGTAATTTCAATATTTTCAGTGCTTTATAATAGTAAGATTTTATGCAATAATGAAATTAAAATCATAATTTCCACATTTTATGTATACACACATTAAATTTTACAAGATTATAATGTAAATTTGTTCAAACATTGTACGTGTTAATTTTGCATTTTAAATCACATTCTGTTTTTGCTTTTTAAAAAAGAATGTAATCAATTATTAATCATTTAGTGTCCACAAGTTTATTTTTAAAAGGTCAGTAATAGCAGTGGGCATAATTAAATTTGACAATTAAAAATTAAAATCTGAGTTTTAATTGTAATTAACAATTTAAAAATTACTTATTGTGACTTGAAATTAATGTGAAATTTGATTTTTAAACCGAATTGAAAATTAAAGACAAAAATAAGAATTTAATTTTTAGTTGTTAGTTTCATAAACAATTAATAAAATCATCATCTTAAAGATTAATTACTAATTATGTTGTCACCAGAAAAACACTGTTCTAACATGAGTGTGAAGTTGGCGCTAGTTGTTTGCAAACAAACGTGTTTTTCGGCAAATAGCTGTAAATTATGCATAAAAATATATTATTTTGAATAAAATTAAATATTATAGTTAAAAAAAGTTTGTCTTGTATCAATTTTTTTCAAATTTGAAAATTTTTATTAGTCATATTTTTTTTGTGCGAATTTTAAAGTAATTTTACATTGGTGCTTTGCTTTTACGCGAATTTTGAAAAATCACAGACCGCATCCCCTCTTTTTCAATGTAAGTTATGTCTATTTTTGCACGATTTCATTTGTGCATGTTTTCTGAGGAACCTATCTATCGTGTAAAACGAGACCCAGGTGTATATCTTATCTGATATCATCTAATTCAAATACTCTACTATCATAGAAAAAATGCAGACAATCACGATCTTTCCTTTTTTTATATATTAATTTCAATAATAGTTTTTTCGTATATTTTTATCAAATATATATAAAAAAATAATAATTAGAAAAATATATAAAAACTAATAATAATTAAAAATTATAGAAAAAATTAAAAAATATAGAAAAATAAATACTTATTTTTGGGCTCTCACATAACTTTGTTTTCAAAATATATCGGAAAAAGTAAAAGTTTTTACCGATATATTTTTCAGGGTGAAATATTTTCCAGTAACAATTAAAAAAGAGAGAGAAAGACAAAAAATTTCAAATTACTTGATCACAAAAATTATCATAAAATTTTTATTTTTTTATTGTAGAAAAATAAAATTTACTTTTCTGGAAAGTAGAAAGAAAGATGGAAACGAAGATGTAAAAAGCGCATGCATAGACTGCATACATTTCCATTAATATGATGTTGAAAACAGATGTTTACATTTTGAAAATGCTTGAATGCATTTTAAATAAAAAACAGAAAAGAATGTCATGGAGTTTAGTGTTTTATCTGCTAATGTTACTTACTAATAAATATGTAATGCAGATATATCAGATTTATGTTCACCAAATTCTCATTTTAAGGATTACATTGATGACTTTTATATAAATGTTCAGAATCTTTTTGAATGGATCAACAATAATTTAAAAATTTTATTGGAGATTATAATTCATGATTAGAAAACATTTAAAAATGAAAGGCAGTATGTATATTAAGATGTGGAATTAGAAATAGAAAAATATTCTGACATAAAATCTTTGCAAAGAAAGAAAACTTATATAATATGAATTATGAATTCTTTATTTTAAAGCAACCTAAAAGAAATTTAAGTTATTGAGGATTTAGATTGTTTTGACTAATATAATTATGCATTACAAAATTGTATTGAAGTGATTATCTAGTAAAACTAGAGAGATAAAATCTGTTGAGAAAATAGTTAATACAACTAACCTACAGTGATAGAATGAGTGAATCTGGAACTGAAAATCCATCATTCACAGTTTTGATTTATCATTTCTGATGGTCTGAGAAATGAACCAATTATTTATATCAATAATTTTCAAAAATATTCTATTGAATTTTAGCTATATTTTACAGAGTAAATAATATTATATGAATAGAAGGAATAAAAAAAAGCAAAGACTTGTTAAGAAGTTGTCTAATGAAATGAAAAGTAAAGCAACAAGGAAATTTATAGAATAGGGTAAAGTTTAAAAGATATAAAATCTCATCTTAACATTGAAAGGAAAGTTATTTTAGCGTCTAGAAGAAAAGATAGCATCACTAGTCAAAACAGGATAATATGAAGTCAATGAAATTCTATAAAGAATGGCTCATACAAAAACAATAATGAAATATTACATATTCTAAATGAAGAGAAGTGGCATACCATTAAATCTATAAAGAATGAAAAAGCTCCAGGAAATAATAGAATTATTTATAGTTTTTTTTTAAGGTGGGTGAAAAAATAAATATTTGCAAAGCTTTATAGGAAATGTTCAAATGACAGAAATATATCACAATACTGAAATAGTGAATGATCAAAGTGATATTTTAAAACGATGAAAAAGAATATTGAAAAATGGGATTATTTAAGTTTTTGTAGCATGTTTAATAAAATCAGAATAAATCATTCATAGAAAATTTTGAATTTGAGTCGAGTAAAAGAACAAGCCTAATTTATTTATTTTAATATTTAAATGTGATCTATCAATAAGTTAAAAAATTGCCAGTTTCGTTGGATTTATAGATTTTGAAAATATATTTGATTTTTTAAGAATTTTTGCTTTGATTGAAATCTGGGCATAGAGATATTAAATTCTGAAGTATATTTATTAAAATGCATCAATCATGATAAGATGATTTTTAAAAAAAAGATTATGTTGGTAAAGAGATGATTTCATTTCTCCAAACATTTTACAATAGTTTTAGAGAAGTATTTAATGTTTAAAATAGGAAGCAAAGAAAGTAATAATAAATGGATATAGATTATAACATTTGAATTGTGCAAATGTTTTTTTTAATGATGTTTTGGAGATATAATAAACATCTCCATACTTCCCATTCTTTTTAAATACATATAAATAAAGATATAATAAAAGACAAATGACCCCCAAGATGCATTTCATGCTGAACCAGAACTCATCAGTTGGCCCAGGTCACAATCTCTCATATACATCTTTATAAATAACACACTGAACTATCAAGTGAAAATAAAAAATAGAACTAATAATAAATAATATGAAAAAAACTAAAATGACATTAGTGCTGTCCTTTCCCCACCCAAAAAAGGTGAAAATGAAATTCATAGTAATAAATTAAAAGTCAACAATAAATATCTTAGTCAGATATTTTTGTAAGTAGATGAAAATATTCATAGAAATAGTTAATATACAATGAAATATATCTATGATTGTAAAAAGTGAAATTTTTTTTAAATAAATGTATTGCTTACTTGCTAGTCTAAGACTTGTATAGTTAATTGATGTCTTTTATGAGATATCTATATACTCTTTATAGAGCATAAATAGCACAAAATATATTTAAATTATTAATGTGATATTAAAAGTAAAATACATGGGTGAAAGATAAAAAAGTATCATTGCTACCATTAAAAGAATTTAGAAACTGAAATGGAACTGGACTGGATATGCTATATGTTGAGATAATAATAACTGGTCAACTGTATCCCAAAAGATTAAAAAATCGAGAAAGAGATCATACATTGTATGAATGGTTAAGAAAATTTGATAGAATTAATTGAAAAAAAAAAGAATATATTGGATTAAAATTACTGAAATAATCTCTGATACATTTTGTAATAGATGGACAATTTTTGATAATGATATTGAGGAAATGATATGATCAGATATAGGAGTGCATAGAAAAATAATTATTAAATGAAAAAAAAGAAAGATAACCGTAAAATATAAATGTGATTGTTATTTTTTAGGGAAATAGAGCTTCTTAAACTATAAATATTGAGGATAATAACTTATTTTTTTGAAAATGAAAACAGAAAAATTAAGGAAATGCTACTAAATATTTTGGAATATTATAATTGTTATTAGAAAAAAGAGAAACAAAAGTAAAAAAGCAAGATTGTTGTTAAATATTTTGAGCATTATGTTGTTATGAGAGGAATAAGAAGAAAAAAACTTCGTAAGAATATGTTGTAACTTTCAAATAAAAAAATAATAAGAAAACTGCAGTAAAAGAATTAAAATATATTAAAAAAATATTACATTTAAACAAGTTGCTAATTGGCATAGATTTTTTTTATTTAATACAATGTAACAAGCATTACTAATGTATAGTGTGACCCGATTTTGCTAATATGAATCCAGGATAGCAAAAAAAATTAAAATTTAAGAATTGTATTTGCCTTTTTTTACTACTACTACTACTACTACTACTACTACTACCACCACCACCACCACCACCACCACCACCGCCGCCGCCGCCGCCGCCGCCGCCGCCGCCGCCGCCGCCGCCACCACCACCACCACCACCACCACGACGACGACGACGACGACGACGACGATGACGACGATGTTCATCTATTTCTATTGCTAAAATGAGCCACACACATCTGAAAATAGACAGTAAAGGTAAAAAAATTTAACATTTGACATCACAATTTTATTTACAATTATTACATTTTTTATTTATATTGCACAATAATATTTTTAATTATTACAAGGTAAATATAAAATTAGTATACGTAAGTAATTAAAATTTGAAAAAAATAATATTTTTCTGCAGCATGCACTTTTTTTTAATAAATCAGTGTTGTTCTTAATTGTGTTAAAACTCTTTGTAAGATTGGGAAATATTGCATTTGACAATAACCATTACCTTCAGCATGTTCATTTTCACAATGTATTTTTCTGGAGTTCACATATTATTAATAATAGAAAAAATGTTTTGTTGCCTGGCAAGCATAAATGTAGTTCAAGTAAAATTTTTAAATTTTTGTAAATAATATGATTCTTTTAAAAATGGGTAAAAATTTCAACTAATTTTTGATCAATATTCATTTTGTTTTTTGTCCAATATGTAATTTTTTCCTGAGTTGTATATTGTTTTAAATAAGAAATCTCATCAAACAAGTCATTCACAGATAACCCTTCTTCCTCAAAATACTTTTGAGCAAATGTTATACTTTCCTCTACATTCCATTCGATTACATTTTTTAATGTAAACCATAATAAATTTTGTAATTCATCAAATTGTGTGATCTATAAGAAATGCAATTGGATAAAAATTAATAAATTGAGCCACAATAGCTTTTATTTTTGAATTATTACTAAAAAAAATTTTATAGCGGATTTTAAAACAGGAGAAACAAACTGAGAGGAAAATCTGTTCTTATATTTACAAATTAAATTGTATAATTTTATAAGAAATTTCCATAACTGTTCTGTTTTTACCTTCTATTTTTTGAATTGAAAGAATAACACAGATTGGTTATGCGAAAACAGTAACAATTCATCAGAAATTTTATTTTGTAAAATTGTTAGACATTTATTGGTTGTAAGAAAATAATATTTAAGTGGTTTAAACATTTTTGTAATTCTTTCAATAGTTGGGAGTAATGCCAACCATCTGGTTTTTCCCACTCTCATCAATAGATAATATTGTATTTCTGCATCATCACAGAATTGTTTTAATTCTTCTACTCTCTTAGCATAGATATAAAAATGGGAGTATATTTTTACAGTTTTGCTTTTGATGTTAATTGGAAGCATGTCTGCTGCTGTTTGCATTGCATTATGTATAATGTGAGTTGCACACCCAATATCTATTATTGATCTGTTTAGTTCAGAATTTAAATGATAGTAAATATTGTTTTGTCCTTTTTTATAAATCTCCAAAATTTATGTTAGCATTGTAGACAAACTTTTTTGTCAGATTGTTATTATTCAAAATGTTCAAAATGGATTCTGTATTTAAAGAAACTGTATCCAAAATTTTTATTTGAATGCCCTGTTGTTGATCAAAATATCTTATTAAATAAGGAAACAGTTTTATATCATTGTGATTTGAGACATCAAAATACAATATAATAAATTGAATATTATCGTCATTTTCAATTCAGAAAGAGAATGAGGCAATAAAACATTTTTAACCATTGCTTCAGTTTTAATGTGAGTACAGGAAAAATTTGGATCAAATGATGTTTTTATTAATCTAGAAATACAATCCATTGGCTGAATAGACTGGTTGTAATAAACAGAATGAAATGAGAAAACAGTTTCAACTAATCCAAGTTTTTCCCTTTGGTATTGAAAGTTTTAATATCAGTAAATTGAAGAATGTTGATCCAGAAGCTGATTGTATACATTTTTTTTGTTTATCAATTTGAACGTGTCTCATGATATCATTTTTCCTACCATAATTTATGGAAAAATCAGAATTGCACACAGTGCAGTGAATGTCTAAATCTGAATCCTTTTTCAGTTTTTTAATGAAAGGAAATTTGTTTGCCAGGTCATTATTAAATTTATAACTTTGTTTTTTTGAAACCATTCTGATGCTAAAAAATAAAATAAAAGTAATTTTGAATTTAAAACTCACTAATTTAAATATCACTAATTTTATGGTACATTAACATTATTGAGAAATTACATTATTAATATAAATAGTCTATTTTAATTGAAACTATAGTTCTTTTGGTGCCATTCATATATACATTATTAAATATTTATAATAAAATATATTCATATAACCTATAAAAGAAGTCTACTCATTGTTGGTTTAATTTAAGGAAGTGATTTATAGTTACTTGATGTGAGTTTTATAAAGTTGAGATATACATTGTTCCCATATTTCTTGGAACAACAGTCCATCACAAGAAGACAAAACACACTGATTTGACAGATTCCAAATCATGGTAATGCACTTCACACACAGACACTATCAGGCAGTGTATATGCTTCAATTTGTACCACCAGAATTGCCGAACTTAGCATGTTACAATAAATATTATGACTACATATGCATATTCAAATCAGATCAGCCAATCTGAGATAAATTGGGATAATTTACAAAATCCAGGACATTACTGGACAAATACTGATGCAGGATAGTGTACTAAAATCTGGAACTGTCCCATGCAATCCAAGATGTCTGGTCACTCTATTAATGTATATATTGTCATTACTTAACTATTATTTATTAAAGGATATGGCAGAATAAAACCTAAGACCAGTGGATTATAATGGTTTTAACCCCTCATTTTGGAGTTTTAATGCAAAATCACTAGGATATATCTGATTGGAATTAAAAAAAAAAACATGAAAAACACCAATCCATTAACAAACATCATGCTTTATTTATATCCTTTATTACTTCATGCTGGATGAAAAAATCTTTGAAAAGCATTTTATGGCATATGATATTCTTATTATAAATAAAAATATTCATGCTATAATAATGAATGATAGTCAAATCAGATATAAAATCTGAAAATACATATTTTAAAATAATTGTCTATATTTTTTTATTTATATTAAATGGTATAATCACACTTGCACTACATTTTGATATTATTTAGTTCTGAAATTATAGAAGTACATGCATGCAATACATATGTGTGTGTCCAAAAATAAATTTAAGACTTTCATAACATATTAGTTTTTTACTTCTTTATATGTAGGGACATGTATTATTTGTTAGCATATATATATATATATATATATATATATATATATATAAACGTATGAATATACATATATATATATATATATATATATATATATATATAAATTCATACGTTTTCAAATAACACAGAAGATACTCAGATTATTTAAAATAAAAGGAACTGAAATAATTAAGAATTATCGAAGGAGAAAGAATTAAAAATTAAAAAAGATTTCAATACTTTTTACTGTTTTACTTATATTAGTGATTCTGTTATAGTTTGATTAGCATTATTTGATTCATTAAATTTGCTCTAAATAATAGGATTTATCTATTAATAACTATTAAAATCTAAATGTTAAATATATCAGATGTTCTTATTCCTTCTGGGTTAAAAATTGGGATATATACAGAAGAAATAAGTAGTGAGTTCTTAGTGCAACTGCAGTTAATCCAAAGAAAAAACAGGATTGAATACACTTCTATAATCTGAAATATATAATACTCGTAATGTAACACCAGTATCTTGTACACAACTTGAATAGTAAATAAAAATTGCTTGGGTAAACCAATCAAATATTTCTTTTCTCATATTATCAAGGATCTGTATATAATTATTTTATTTTTTTAAGTCATATATCTATATAAGAAATAAATGCAGTTGACTTTTTAGCAGACTTATATTTGATCCAAAAGGAAATGCTGCTGAAATTAAGTTAATGTTTGGTAACAGTAATCTTTTAATTATATATACATATACACATATAATATAGAACTAAATAAAATTGAGAGAAGAATTTAAGGAAGTTAGTAATAAGTTTTATAAAGATTAAATGATAGGAGTGTTTGAAGAGTAAGTTGCTGTGTAGGACCATCTTTTTGACAGATTACTGATAATATATACTGTGCATAAAGTTTTCTAAAGTTTTTTTTTTTTAAATATATAAACTTCAATCATTAGAAGCCAGTCAACACTTAGATAAAGCCAATATAGATAACAATCAATAATCTCAAACTGTTGTCAAGGCAACCTTCTTTTAACAATAAAGGTGGAATCCTATATATATATATATATATATATATATATATAAACCATTATACAATATATATATATATATTAGTGTTTACTTGTTAAATAAAAAAAAAGTCAAATAGCTTAATTTCTTGGGGATTCATTAAAAAGATCAAAAACTGGAAATGACAAATTTGGTTTGATCCATGAATCTTAATCACCAGAATCTGTCATTCTATAATTGCATAACCACAGTGGGTATTTGTCAAATTAATATAAATTTTGTAAGCATTTAATTAGAAAATGCCATAATAATATTTTTTACTGACATAGATATTTTAAATTAATCATAATAATTGTATGCAATTAATTGTTTTCTTGTTAATTGAATTTAGTATTTTTTAATGATGTAAAATAACTATAATTTTATAAGGAGCTTCAGGAAAAATCATTTGAAGTATTCTATTTGTTTCAGGAAAAGCAAACATTACCCTAAAAGACATTTTATTTCTCATGCCAAATACATCAACCCATATTTCAAGATCATATTTAAAAAATTACTTGATCTAATTATGACTAAAATGATTCAAATAATCAAACATTTTGGATAATCAAACATATATGATTAAAAAATTTCTCCACCTAAAAAGTATCAAAGGTGATCTTGCATAATAAATAAAGCAAAACCAAAAAAAAAATATTCAGTAACCTATAAATTAATATATCTATTTGCAATTAGTCTGTTGCTTTATCTTATCATAGTTTTATTCCTACAATAAGGGGATAAAAATAATCATATTTAAATTTCAAAAAAAACTAAATTTAAAAAATTCTGAAATCAGAGATTTTGGATTAATGGTACTTTACCTGTAATATCCAGGTAATATGAAGCAAAGTATAATTGTCCAATGTTATTTCTATTTGTATTTTGAAATATGACACTATTCTTTTAAGATTACTTTGGGAAATGGTTTATAAGTATTAATCAAATTTTTTGAGATAAACTGAAATTTTAGTTCAGAATTAAAGACGTTCAAAAATTAAGTATTAAACAAAACAATGGGAAATTTAACAATGAATAGAAAAAAGAATTAATTAGTAAAAAAAAAATATAATACGTTAATATAATGTAGAAGTTGCAGTGTATAATTTATTATTCAAGACTTTTCTAAGCATAAAAATATGTAATTTTTAACTATTAAGTAATAGTTTTATAAAATTATTATACTATGGGTAATTTTATTTTCAATAAATAAAAACTGCTCTAATCTCATTTTAATTTAATATCTTATCAATCAATAATAATGTTTTGAATTGTAAAAAAACAGACAGAAAACGCTTATCGTTATATTATTTAAAAATTTATTATCCTAGGACATTCTTCTTTTAGCACTTAAATTGTAAAAACTATTCATTTGAAGGCCAGCTTTTGATTAAAACAGGAATTGGATGGCACCTAATAATATATTTTATAATATTTTTAATCAAATATTTGCATTATTTAAAATTTAGCAAATATTTTTTTATTACTATTATTAATCTTTAGCTAAAAGACAAATTGTTTGCTAGAATGATAATTAGCATTTTAAAATTATTAATCTAAAAGTAATTTCATTAATGAAATTGTTGTGATTAATTACAAATTTAAAATTAAGATTTTTTGATTAATAAACGTGTAAATCAAAATAATTATTGAACTCTATGTATGCATATTTATCCACATGTGCTTAGCAACGTATCCTAGAACTGCTTTTATATATATATATGTATTATTATTTTGATATTGATTCATTAATGATAAATATTTTTATAAGGCCTTAGAACATCAAGTAATATTTGAGCATCAAAGTGTCACATTTTAAATTTGTTGTTGTTGTTGTTTTTTAATTGGGAATTGGTTCAGAAATTTGTTACTTTTGAACATGTCTTTTCTATAGTGATTCTATTCCTCAAGGGAATAATAAATGTGAGAAACTACAAAAGAATTTTTCCAAATTTCAGTATTTTGTATTATTCCTGCTATGATGTATTATTCCAGTGACATATTATTATAAGTTTGTGATATGGTTAAAATAATTCCTCCAAGGAATGTGCAGACAAACTTAATTGATGAAATTTGTCCACAGATCCCATGGGAGCATTATTTTAAACTTATCACAAACTTAGAATAATACATCATCAGGAGTATCATACTATGTGTAATATGAAAGTTCAAATCTAAAAAAAATAATAATGGAGATATATATTCATTATGTAAAAAGAAAAAAAGACATTACAATACTAAATAAAACAGGTACTTGTGAATTGTGTCTTTTTAGTACAGCACTTTGTGTCATCAAAGCCATTCTGTGCCATCAAAAAGACTTAGCACTTGTAATATCAAACTTCAAATCTAAAAAATAAATGAAAATCATAAAACATTAAGGAAAATAAAACAATAAAGTAAAAAAAAAGAAGCTAAACAGTATCTTCTTATGAAGAATTATTAGAAAATTTAATAGATATCTAAATATTTATATGATGACCAAGTAAATTCTGAAACAGATATCAATATTAAAACAGTCAAAACTCTCCATACAGTAGTGCCACTCAGTGCAAGCCAGAGTAATCAATGGAGCCAGAAGGCTTGTGCATAAAATCCCTATCTAGTGCCTACTCATGCAATATCCCCAAACTAATTTCTAGCTTGTGACTTTCATCAGTGAGGGACCACAAGCTAGAAACTAGTCTGGGGATATTGGATGAGTAGGCACTAGATAGGGATTTTATGCACAAGCTCTCTGGCATCCATTGATTACTTGCACTGAATGGCACTACTGTATGGAGAGTTTTGCCTGTTTTAATAACAGTTATGAGCAAGCATAAGAAATGATGATCATGTGATGTTTAGTAGATATCAATATTCATGTTTGATAATTAAAAAAAGTATTTTTTCATCATATTTCAGTTTGAAAAATTTATTCATACTTTTCTGTTTTTGTAACAAGTTTAAATAATTAAATAGAAAATAGTGGAATATTTATAATTGCTGCAAAACTAACTTATCCTGATTGATTAAAGTAAAGAAAGGTTTTCTTCTTTGTGATCTACTTTTCTAATAGACATATATCAAAAACCAAATATGCTATTGGTAAACTGACAATTTTACAAATAAATTACATAATAATATATATTTAAATTATCCATCTAATGAATACCCAATGCCCTTAGTATCAAAGTCTATTGTGAAATTATTATTTAGATGATTTAACAAAAGTTATTGTATAATTTTCTTATACATTTGCTAGTTTAGAATTAGCTACTTAGTTTTTTTATATAAATTTAATATGATAGTTTATTCACAAGATAGCTAAAATAATTAGAAATTTAAATCTGTTTTCTAAATATAAATAATGACTGATTTAAATAAAACTGTAAAAATATCTTAGTGTATTTAAAATTTTGCTTTAACAGTTATCAGTTAATCTACACCAATCTATATAAAAGCTAGATAGCAATTGAAAAATGAATTTATTTTTTTATTTGTTTATATATTGATTTTAATAATAGGTAGCATTGCACACTTCATCAAGTAATTTATTTATTTATATATATAATACTAAGTTTTAAAGATTTAAGTAATTTTTAAATAGATTACATGGTGGGTAAACACTATTGATAATATAATTATTACTTGATTTCAATAAGAATACAATCAGCATACATTTTTAAATTGTAAAACAATGAGGAAACAACATCCATTGATTTACTTATCCATAAAGTAAACAAAATAAATAAATAGAATTTTATATATATATAAACCCACAATTTAATTTTCCAGTTCACACTGAAAATATTGTCATTGTGATAAATCACAAAATAACATAATGGCCACCATTGTCTGGACCAAAAAAATTATGCTAAGATTAGAAATAATAATTTAATATCATTTACATATTATATCTTTTATATTTTACCAACACTAGTTTTCATTACAAGAAGAAAGAAAAAAAACTTTTTTTTCTTGTCTTATTGACCATAATTATCAATTTTAAGAAAATATAATTATAATATTTATATTAGGCCAATTGCACTATATTGATTATTCAAGTTTAGGGTAGATAGCTCTAGGATTGAGCAAAAATGGATGAATGTTTTTGGAAGTATATGAGTGAGAATATTATAATGTTAATATTAACTAGAATTCTATTTTCTTTTAAATTTTTTTTTATATAAATACTATTCAGATTGTCTACTACACAATGCTTTATGTTCTTGTTAATTATTTTTGTTTATTCTTAATGTAAATTTAAAAATATTTGTATCATTAGTAAAAAGCCACTGTATATCACTTGGTGGCACTATTTCTGTGCAAAAACACAGAAATATGCTGTTTATGCAGCCAAACTTACTGATATATAAAACAGTTCTGTTCATATTAGTCATTAGCAAGCCTAGATAGTGTAGCACACAAATATTATGGCCCACTGATGTGCTTCACAACACTATGAAAATAGCAAACCCTTCACAGATCGCTCGTATAATGTGAAGGTGTATGTAATTCAACTGGCCATAACTCTTTTAATGTGCATTTGAACTAATAATCTTAGACCCTAGCTGGTGTACTATTACATACTAATAATTGTAAGCTGTCCCATGCTTCCCTACACAGGTTGGAAGGTGAAAAGAATTGCAAAAGGGTAGGGCCAAACACCATTTCCCAGAACTCATGCAAATAGGCACATTTTTGCGAGAAGAGCTATGAGACAAATCATAAGCTTGGTTTGATCAGAGTAATGCATCTTTTGGACAATCCTTTGGATCAGCAAAACCATCATCTCCCCCCCGCACATTCCAGTGCTACGTGCCGCAATTTAATTGAATGGAAGTTTATTTAATTCGGGATGATTAGTTTATTAATCAAGTGGGTTTTTTTTAATTTTTGTTTAAGCCTTTCATTTACTATTAGAAGAATAATGTACATTTTTAAATAAAAAGAAAAGTGTTTTGTGTTATCTGGGCCAGGAAACATTATATTAAAACATTTTTGCACAGAAACAGCACCACCAAGCAATGTACAGTGGCTACTTAATAAGTACCTTAGTAAATATATACCTACTTTATAGATACAAATTAAAAACTATTCAATATTGTAGACTATTCTATCTTTATTATTTCCTTCATATTCATAAACAATTTGTACATTAAAATGTATTATGGATATATGTACACACACACACACTATATATATGTTAACATGTTTTTACTATTCTTATATGTCACTGTATATAAATATCTTTGTAATGTTTTATAATGTAATGTGTTGATATTATTGCTTAATAGTAACTATTGCGTGCAATAAAGGAATAGTTTGTCTTTTATTAAGTTCACTTTTATTATAGTCAGAGTATATAAGCATTTGACACTTTTCATAAATTTCTATTAGCCATGGGATGCTTGAAACTAGATGCCTTGAATGTAGTCATCCCAGAATATTGTACTTAACTCAAGTTCAAATTCTGAAAATATCAACAAAACAAATTTTATTATAGGAATCCTTTAACAACTGTAACTTTCTAATTTTTATATATTTTTATTTCTCCATTGTTTTTATTTATGCAATTAAGTGAATGTAGAACATTTCTATAATCTCTTATACTATAATATTTTATAACTTTTGAAATAAAATTAACACAGAATATATCAAAAACAAATTACTAATTTATAAAATTAGGTTTAGTTTCATGGAGTTGATCAGTTTCATCAGAAAATTCTGGCTCATTAATTGCCTTAAACCATACTGCAATCCACAAACAATGTAATATATTATAGATATGTCTATAGTGAAGCCTTGATTCATTATTTTTTAAGAAATGGAAAATAATAAAAACAATATATGCAGAAAAATATATAGTATTGAAAAAATATTAAAATTATAAATAAAATCAGTTTAATGACTATTATTCAATGAGATATATATAAAAAACAAACCATACTTTATAATACAGATCATTTCACAACTGTTTTTTGCAAAATGCTATATATAATAATAATAATATTATTGTGCATATATATATATAATAATCAAAAAATCAAAAGACTTTCAGATTATATATTTTTTTACATTTATGTTATAACAATCTTGATTTTAATTTACAAATAGTAAAAAAAAAAAATGGAAAAAAAATTCGAATCATGATTCAACGCAATATATCTTAAAAAGATTTTAAGTTATTATTTGTTGAAAAAATATTTCATTGACATTTATTTTAAACAATCTTTCCCCTTAACTTCAATGTTCAGTATTTTAACCGTAAATCATGCGCATGATCACTGTTATATGCACTTCATGCTTTTTAATAAAATTTAACACAATTATAAGTTTACCATATTTTCTTACTTTTTGTATAAAATAAATACAATTATTATAACAAGAATAAATATAATAAGCAGGGTAATGGTATGAAATTATGATACACACATAATAAATTAAAGTTCACAAGTGAGTATTCAGAGTAAATCCATGAAGAAGCTAATAATCAACACCAAATACTGCCCATTGTTTTAAATTAAAAACAACTTTTTATACAGAAAAAACATATAAAAATTGTGATTTGTCAATAAATAATGTAAAATGAGAGTTGAAAGAATAATTGAGTTAAAAAACAATCTTGATATGGGGCTAGTTCTTGAACTAAAAAGAACTGATGAAATATTTAGAAAAATTGAGAATATTATAAAAATGCAATAAGATTTCAATGTGTCAACAAGATTTTCAAATATGAAAATAATTATATGTTTATAAAACACATAATTTTTATAAACTATACACATAGAAATTACTTACAATAATAAAATTGTTAATCTAACCTTCCTTATAAAAATTATACTAAATTACATCTGCATAAACATAAAAACTTTATTAAATATAATATATTACACTACAATCTCTGTAACATATGAAATAAAATTAACACATTATTAGATATATTATCAATTATTTAGTTCACAGGATTAATCAGTTTCATTAAAAAAGTCAGACTAAACCACAACTCACAGATACGGTTGTGGAAGAACTCATTATGACACTAGTTCCACAAACTATAATATCATTTAATAATATTAGCAACTTGAAATTATATAGCATTAAAGGGATAGTGTATGGACATATATGTGATGATTCATAACCTAAAAACATTGTAACCTTTTTAAAAATATTTTCGGTAATGTTGGGTTATGTTTACTGTGGCCACAAGGTGATGCTGCAGATCCACCAAGAAGCCTGCAAGTGACAAATTTCTGAAAAAAAAAGAAAGAAAGAAGGGAGAGCCAATTTTTTTTGTAAAGAAAAACAAAGGATTTTATCTTCCATTCTTTAAATTTTGATTTTAAATAAAAAAATACATGAATAAATTTTATTTATAATAATATCAATTTCAAAGCATGTTTCTATTTTTGCTAATTAAAAAATATTAGAATAAAATATTAATTAATTATCCATCAAATTTTCTAATTAAAAATTGATATCAACAACTTCATAAAATAATGAAATGGCTTTATTGCACAGGAATTGATAAGAAATGACAAAACCTGATCACAATCCATGAATCTTAAGCTCCAAAATCTATCATTGTACTATTATACCAATCAGACAGGTCAACAACTCTATAATCCTCTTCTTATTAAATTGAAATTGGCAACTTATAATGCATTTTCAGATTGAAAAGCTGGAGAGAGAAAATTTTTTTATCAGAACTTTTATCAACTCACAACTTTGTTAAATCAGTAGTATGTGCTCTAATCATTTAAAATAGTGAACAAGACCTTTTAGAAAAAGTAACTAAAACATTTTGAGTCATCTGCCAATGATTCAACCAAGGGATCCAAAAAAAGCCATCAAATAAAAACTCAATTCAAGTCATCATTTTTAAAAAGCTGTTGAAAAATAGAATCAATATTTTAAATATGAAAAAAGCTCCATGACTAGTAACAATTTCAAAATCCCAAATGATTTCCCTGTCCTATTAGCAGTGAATTGAAACCTAAATATAATTGTGTTAGAAATGAATCTAATTGCTGTCTTTATAAATAAATAAAAAATTACTAATGAAAGTACTCAGTTAAAACAAAGATGATATAAGTTATAAAAATTACTTCGAGAAACAAAAACTTTTTAAAGTAGATTTAATAATTAAATTTTGTTTTATTTTTGATTATCATTAATAATATTGAATCTTAAAAAAAATGTATTTGATATTTCTGAAACACACACACATATATATATATATATATATATAATCATATTTTTAAAAATCTTGGATATATAATGCAAGCCTGACTAGTAAGTCAAACATGTGCACTGATATGTATTGCAAATCTCTCTAGAAATTAAACCATTCTTAATTAAATTTTTGTGTTATATAAAATATTAGGTCATTGTTCTTAATTAATATCTCTTCTATATGATTGATTAGCATTTGAACCTCCATTTGCATAATCGGAAAGGAATCAAATGTTTCCACTGACTTCTGTAGTCTATAATAGGAGAAATGTAAAAAAATTATGCATAATCATATTTTGTGTTTTCCTGAAGGTTTGTGATGATGGTGTTTTAGTTGTATTTTTATATTGGACTATTTTCATCATCTAATATGAGTATTGAATGTCTTTAGAAAAATTTAACTTTACTTAAATATTCCAAATACATTCAACTGTTAGTAATAGCACATCCAACAGTACAGTATATGCACAATGTTTTGAGAGGTATTATTCTCCACTCTTCTTCAGGTGTTGCTGGCCTTATCAGTGATATTATTAGCATGGGATTCAATCCTGGATCCTTAGATTCTTGATTATTGAATTTTAAGGTATCACTCTAACCAACTGAGCCATCCTGCCAAAGGCAACAATCAGTGGAAATTTTGTATACTTATCTATGAAGTTCCTCCTGGTTTCTCTACTTTTTCCTAAGAGAAAAGTTGATTAGTGGTTTCCATACATTATGTATAATCACACTAAGTTGGCTTACAGTATTGTTTGCAAATGACATGTGAGCAGCTTCTTTCAATTTTCTTCTTTGCACTTTTCTTCTCTATCCAATATTTTAGTATTTTCCCAATTGAACATATAATCATCGGCACATACATGGTCTATTATCTTAGACATATCTATTTTTTCTCTTCTAATCATCAGTTTGTATTCTTGCAAGTGCTTTTCAATGGAATGACTAGTCTCACCAATATATGTTCTTCCACTTTCTTGTGGTATTTTATATATGCAGTTTTTTCTTTTCCACATTTCAAGTTTAGGCTTTGTAGATGTTAGAATTCCTCATTGTGTTGTATGGATCTGGAAAGCTGTTCTGATGTAATACTGATTACAAATTTTTTTTAATTTGTCTGTTATTTTTGGAATCATATTTTATTGCTGTATCTAGAGAACAGATGTCACTTTAAGATAGAAATGCTTCTTCTAAGAATATGTATAAAGTTAAAATATTTTAGTTTTTTTTTTTTACTATACATATATGCTGAATACATGTTTTTCATTCCAATGCATTTTTGACAATTCAGTGTGAAAGTGCATGCCGAGGCCATCTTGCATTCCATAAAAAAAAAATTAATGTTAGGGATTTTATAAGAAGTTTGAATGCCAGCAATAACAAAGGAAATGATCCATGAACCTAAAACTCCAGACTCTGCTCTCTACCACTGCATTAAATCATGAAAGACCACTACTATGTTAAACATATTTGACATTATTATAATGAGAGAGCAACTCATACATCTACATTTGATCACATATTTTAATGCAGCAGCATGTGGTTTTTGTAAATGAATTCGACAGCTTCATTCTTTCATCTGTATTCCATTACAAGATCAAATACAGTATTTCATCTGTTTGTTTTCGAGCATGAAAGATATTGCAATCATAACATTTATAAATTCCATTATTTTTGTGAATAACAGATATGATGCAATTTATTCATATAGTAAAATAAATACTTTATATATAATTGTTATACATATATATAATATGATGATGTAGTTAATACTGAATCACATTTTATTTAAATTCATAAAAATTAAACTTTCTAATGACAAATAAATATTTCAATCTGAAAAAGAGAAGAAATAAAGAATATTATATAATGTTGTAGAATGGAGTCAGTAAAAAAACTGAATAAATAATTTTATTCAGTTTGTTTTCATATAAATATAAAAGAAGATAGCTTGAATAAAAGAGAATAGTAACTAAAAAAACATTTAGAAAAACAGGAAGAGCATGAAAGTTATTTTGCTGAACTCTATTGTTACTATCAAAAGAAAAAAAAAACTTTATAATAAACAAATAATAGTGTATTTAATGTCATAGATAAAATATTACAATAAGATAAAATAAAATCTTTGTAAAGCTTTTAAATAAGAAAAAGGTTTTTTTAGAAATACAATATAATATTGATATAAAATTATTAAAAATTGTAATAGATTGTGTTGGCTATAATAAAAAATATAATTTTATTTCAAAAATTAAATAATATTAAGAAAAGCCACATCATAATTAGCTACTATAAAATAAGCCAATTGAAAAATAACCCATTAAGATATATTCTAAAATAGTCAAAGAAGTTTAACTAGCTCATTAATGTATACAAAGTACTACATTTGTAGATGGCACTGGAAGTTCTTCAGCTTTCTATCACTTTCCTTATGGCTGCATACAGCACTATATTGTTGTTTTTACATTTATTTTGATGGCAGAAACTGGAACTAAAATATATTGATTTATTAGTTTTAAAAAATATGAAGAAGTCAGAAATCTGGAGCCAAAAGCAAGTCCAAAGAATTTGAACTCCTGCTACAATGTTGCTGATTGATAGCTTCTTTATAAAACTAATTATAAACTTTTTTTTTATAGCTGATAGTGATAAGCAAAAAATTGTATATTTTTTAAATAATAATATAAAACAAAAATATATACATGATTACACTTTTGTTTTAGCTGAATACATTTTCTTTTTAAATACAAGTTAAAGAAATTCACTGTAATGGTAAAATGGAAACTATGATTGATAATGATTTACTTAACACAGATTTATAGGGGATTTGGACTCAGACTTTCAAGCAACCTTCAACTATTCACACTATCTCATACTACTGATGCACATGACCGCACACATGTAGAAAAGATAAATAATTATGAATATATATATATTGTGCTAAACCAGCACTCATCAGTTGGTCCAGATTATCATCTCCCATACTTATATATATAATCGGTGCTCAGTTTATATTAAGGTAGCAAATCTTTATACTTTAATGGACAGGCTTCAATCTACTCCAACCTCCAACTCTTCAGCCATCCATACCATTGAAAATCTGATGAGCACAACAACAATATTGGCATCAGCATGGATATTGGTGATTATTTATCTTTTCTACCTGTATGTAGTCATGTGTATCAGTAGTATGAAATAGTGTGAATAATTGAAGGTTGCTTGAATATTTACAATTAAATTCCAGGTATAAGAATGTCTGCATTTCAAATCTTAAACACAGATTTGTGACATTTCAATAAGTATAAACACAGTTTTAGGTTTTAGAACAGAATTTCATAGATTTATGAATGATTATCATTAATTCATTTGTGTTTTACAACCGAAGTTTGACAAAGATTTTTTTAATTTTATTTTTTTCATCAGTTTTGCAGTAATCATCCAATAATAATAAAAAATAATTGTTTTCATTACTTATTTCACTTTATAATTTTTTCCCTATTGTACCCTGCCAATAGGACGATGACTCCTAGAAAATAAAGTCCCTAAATTGGACTATATTGTTATCTTCTCTAGGTACAATTTGATATTCTTATTTATTTCTAAGTTATGTTTAATTAGTATTAGCAATTATGAGACCCACTTATCCCATTAACAAGATAATATATTAAATAAATATCAAAGTATTTGTTCAATGGCATAAGAATATTAAGACACTCCTCCTTATTAAGTATCTAAATAGTCCCATGACTAACCATAACACATAAATAAATATAATAAATCATCTATAATTATTAAGTTTAAGTTAACCTAATTAATGAGTTTGATTATCATTTTATTGAATATTGATCTTTTATTATTATGCCTTTTATAGGATTATAATTAAGAATAACCATAATAATATTTTTATACTAAGGAGATTTCAGGATTATCATTAATTTTAAATTAGCTATTCATTCCACCTATAAGATATCAAGAGGGATTTTACTTAACTCTATAGGTAGGAAGAAAAGTCGTATAACCTTAATCTATAATTAAAATTATATTACTATTTTATCTTTATATTCTCTACTACTTAATAATAAATAATTATTGTTATCAAAATTGTAATTATAATTTATAATTCTAAATAATAACTAATTACTACTCTGATTTTCTATAAATAAACATACTTTAATAAATTTGCTATATATTTATCAATGTCTTAGGTGATGAAGGCAATTTCCAATAATTTAAGATCCCATTTAAGAAATATTTTCTCAGATAATTGTTATACAATATCTTGTACTGAATTAATTTCCCCTCCAAATCTCAAACTATATGTTTTGGTTGATGTGTATAGTACAATTCATACTCTCTGATGATGGTGTAGTGATGATGATTCCAACAAAAGAAATGCACTTCTAGATATTTAGTTTAACTTTTAAAACATTAACTTTAATAATATTATTTACAAGATCTTTCAACAATTATTTTAAACTATTAAATAACTTACTAAATAACAATATTAATAACATTGTATAACAATATAATACAGTAACATATATAATCATATGAATATTTCTATTCCCCTTAATTACTGTGAGAAGTTTAAAATAAAACTCCCTGCTCACACTATATTGTATTGTTGTGATATTTAATTTTATTTCTTTTTATTTTTTATTTTTTATATCACAAAATCATGTGTATTTATTTAATAATCAATCTTTTTTTTTGTGAATGTGATTTACACTCATTACCCCTTATAGATTATGCTTTAAACTATAAGAAGATTTAAAATATGGATTATTGTTTTATTTTTTTTAACTAAAATAATCTCATTATAATATTATGAAATATTACATATTTATCTATGATTATATTTTATGATATTCATCATTTGATCTCTTTCTTCACTTGCACTAATAAGCTATTACTACAATAATTATGAAATCATTAATTTGTTTTCTGATGTCACATTCATTTTACTTATGGTCTTATTATCAAACTCTATAGTAAATACAACAAATGAAACTTTTACACTGTACACTATCAAATGTGACAACTTATCTCTTCCTGGACTAATTTCCATTTACAATTTATGATATTAAGCTAAATGTTGATAGACCACTCTTTGGTGCATCCTACAATAAAAATCTTTATCTTCATTTTATCTAATTATTCAGCTATTAACCTCCTATTTGCAAGCTATACCTGTTTCATACAAGTTTTATAAATAATAGCCTATAAAGAATTATAAACTAAAATTAGCTATACCTCTACTGCATTTATATTAAAGCTTTAATAGTTAAACATAAGATCAAATTTTAAATATCATCATTTATCATTTCAATATTATATTCGGACACAGACATATCCATTCTTTTTATAATACATGCTCATTGTTCTTATTCATTTATTTTAATTATATAATAGTATTTAATAAAATAAAAACTTTAAACAATTAATCATATAGATAAATAAATCAAATTAATTATTAATTTCTTTATCTATTGACTTATCCCCCTATATTGATAACAATTATTTTAAAGTATAAAATTAAACTATATACAAACATCATGTTACTAGTTGTTTTTTTTTTTTAAAAAAGAATATAAGTTCATCTTTAAAAAAAAAACTTTAATTTTTAATAGTATTCCAATTTGTCCAAATGCTTCAGACTAGTTATATGTCAACATTCTTCCCAATTATGCTTCTTTTGTTCTCATAAGAAAATTATAAACGTACACAATTCCAATGTAAACAGAATATTGACAATTTCTTGTGTGTGTGTGTGGGGGGGGGGGGGCTGTGATAATCAAAGATCTTGAACTTGCATACTGTCTTTTATTCAGCTGCTTCTCGTGTTTACTGTGATATCCATTTTTACCGTTTCACTATTATGCTTCAGCCTTCTCATTATTTCTTATGTACTTTTTGTAGAGTTATCATTTAAGATAGAGCATGTTACATCTCTTTAAATATAGGCAGACATTATCTTCAATATACATTTTATATTCTCCAATAAACTTATGTTTATTCCATTGGTTTATTCCACTATTTCTCCTCCTATATATATTTATTCTTTATTAGTTGTTTTCAGTGATTATTTAATTTCTTACACTTATCTTGTTTTTTTTTTTTTCATAGACAATTTTAATAAAGAATTCTTTCATTTTCATAGCAGATCACTATGATTTATTACAAGTATAAATATAATCTTCATTTAACATTTTTCTTTTATATGTGCCTTGTATTATATCCATACATCCTTCTAACTTTTAATTCTTCATTTACCATATATATAACTCACCATAAAATTTTATTATACATGAAAGTTATACTAAACTAATAACAATCTGTTGATATCTTTTTTACTATAGAAATTTTCATTCAGATGCATGTTTATAAGTTCTATTTTAATACTAAGTACACTTTCCCAGATGTAAATAGTTCCATTATTATTCATTCCTACTTTAGTTTTAATTAACTTTAGAAATGCGCACTTAACTTTGTCATGAATAATTTTCTTATTATTCATCCATTGATTCCAATTTAATCTTGCACACCTGTTATAATTATCAAAATACATAAATATTTATCTTACAACTTCAAATTGATTCAAACTATTTCTAAATTTAATATCTGAATATTGAGTCGTTGTAAATCGAAAGATTTCATGAATGTTAATGTTAAACAGAAATAGTGGACTTAATCAGTGAAAAATTTATTAGCTTCATTCTCCTAAATCAAAATACTTTAGATTTGCCTATATAATTACGAAAATAGGTTGAGAGATAAGAGAGATCCCTCTTATCTTTATAAAGTCAAATCTTGCATTATGATTTGTAGAGGTCTTTTGTTAAAATTAAGCATTCAAGGCACAGGCTTACTTATTAATTAAATTATGTATTAACATAATAATCATGATGTTTTCCTTAAGTTTATGTATTACTTGACAACACTTTGGCATAAATGAACAACTTTTTTCTTTCATTCTTCTGATATTTTTTTCCAATATAATGATTCTAAGAGATTTTGGTAAAATTATTAAATTATTGAGCTAGCCAGCAGAGCCTTAATTTTGTTCTACTCTTTCATGCTAAAAAAAACTTATACAGTTTTAAATTTTGAAATAGATCATAATCAATTACTTGTTTTTAAAATAATATTTTAAAAAATTTAAGCACACTTTTAGAGACAAAATAAGTTAATTGTTCTCCCGATTTGTAATCTTCTTTTTTCTATTTCAAGTTTTCCCTCAATTTCTTTTTTTTTTTAAAACATTGTCTGACTTTTGTTAATTTATTTCAAATTGTGATTTCCCATTGGTTGTTTCTTCCACTCACTAGTTACATGTAGTTTAACCATTTTCAAAACAAATATCTGTTTAAAATATTTTATTATAAATCAAAACAAATATCTGTTTAAAATATTTTATTATAAATAAAAAAACAATACCTTTCATGAAATGACTAAAAATATTATTTCCTTTAAATCAATTAAGATCATTTTGATTTGATTTTTTATAGACTAAATCCAAGATTACTTTTATGAAATCTTAATCACATAATTTATAACATACATATTAAATATTTATTTTGGAAAATAAATTAAGATTTCACCAAGAAACAGTAATTACTTTCTAATATTAAATGCTCACAGACATGATTCCCTATCTCTATCATGCATATTTTTATTTATAAGAGATTTGAACTTCCCTATAATTTTAAATATCTTTAAACAGATAATTATTAACAGATATTATTAAAGTATCCTTTAGTATTTTTTCTTTTATATATTTTTTAAAATAAATACTTTAACAAGATTAAGCCTTTATACTATTTTAAATTAACTAAATACCCTTTATTTTTCTTAGTTTGATAAATAAATATTTTTGACTTTATAAAATTTAAAATTATACATCTTAAAATTTATTCCCAATTTGTTTTTATGATGAAGTAGTAGATGATTTTTATATGGATGGAGTAAGGCTTTTGAGATCAAAAAACATTTTAAAATTGTTATGGGAAACTTTAATGATAGAATTGCTAAACAAATGAATGATGAAAATGGTGTAGGCAAATTTGGTTATGATAATAGAAATGAGAGGCCCAATAGAGTTTGAGAAAAAGAAAAATGTTATATTATGAATTCTTTTTTTGAGAAAAATATTGAAATGAAATGGACATGGAAGCATCTAAATGAAGATATAGCAGAAAGGAAATGAATATAGCCAAATGACAGTACAGCAGAATTGAATTATATTTTGACTAATAGAAAATACGCATTTCAAGATTGAAATGTCCTTAATTAATTCAATACAGGAAGTGATTGTCAATTAGTAATATGTAAGATATGTGTTAATGCAAATCTAGAGAAACAAAAATTATTAAGAAAAACAATAATCACAGATGATATTCTTAATCTTCAGAAACATTCTAATGAATTTAAATTAGAACTTGCAAATCATTTCCAAATATTAGCAGATTTTGAACATGATTCAGATTTGAATAAAATCAATAAGAAAATAACTGATACACTTTTAAAAACTATGTAAATATATCTGGTAGATAAAAGCAGCAATTGAGCAATAAAATTTCTATTGAGATTAGAGAATTTATGAAGAAAAGAGGGAATATGAAATTATATAAAAATGATGCATTAAAAAGAATTGAATATCTCAAAATTTATAAAATGATGAAATAAAAAAAGAGTTGATAATGATATAAGAAAGTATAATTGTGAACTAGCAAGAAAAGTTATAGAAGAGAATAAAAGTCTCAAGAGTGTAAAACAATATTTTGGTATTGGGACAAAACTTATATCTCCAATAAGAAAAAAAGATGATTACTATTACTAAAAAGAGAGATGACATCATGAAATGGATATAACAGTTCTATCAAAAATTATATAATAATAAATAATAAGTACCTGCTACAATTATTATATCTTCTGAATTGCACAGGATTTTAAATGAAGAATTGAGATATGCAATCAAATTTATGAAGAAGGAAAAACTTCAAGTATTGATGGAATTATAATTGATATATTAAAAGAAGCAGGTGAAGAAGTAGAATTTTTTTGGTAAAGTTATATACCAAATGTCTAAATGATAAAGTTGTTCCAGATGATTGGAAGAATGCAGTATTAATATTAATATTTAAAAAAGTGATAAAGAAGATATTAGAAATTACAGACTTATCAGTCTTTTATCACTTTTATCCAAATTTTTTATCAATTTCAACCAACCAACAGAACAAATTGGATTTTTAAAATGGTTTTAGTACAGTAGATCATATCCATATATTGAGAGAAATTATAGAAAGGACCAATGAATAATATTTGTCATTATTCTTTGGATTTGTAGATTATAAAAAGGCATTTGATTCTATAAGCATTTTTTCAATGATTAAAGCATTGGATCATCAAGGTGTAGATCCAATATATTTTCATATTCTGAAAGATATTTATAAAAATGCAACAGCAACAATTAAATTACAAATGATACTAGGAAGTTTAATATTGAGAAGAGTGTCGTCATTGTGACTCCATATTTCCAAAACTTTTTTTACAGCAGTGCTGCAAGAAGTATTTTGTGGATTAAAATGGGAAGCTAAGGAAATAAAAGTAAATGGCGATTATTTAAGTCATTTAGATTTTGTAGACGATGTAGTTGTTTTGAAACTAATGCTTCAGGAAATATTTCAAGAGTTATCAGATGAAAATAAAAAAGTAGGATTAAAGGTAGACATTAAAAACACTAAAGTAATGTTTAATGGATTTTTCAAAAGATTAAAATAAAGATTGATTATGATGAGTTAGAAGAAGTTAACTACATATATCTCAGTCATATTACTACGGATGTAATCATAATGGATGAAATTAATCATAGCTTTTGGTAGAAATAACAATATTAAAAGATCACATGATCACATTTCCTATACTAGCACATTAATTGTTGATAAACAGAGCAAAACTCTCCATACAGTATTACCACCTGTGCTAAACAGAGTAATCAATGGATGCCAGAAGGCTTGTGCATAAAATTCCTATCTAATGCCTACTCATCCAATATCCCCAGACTGGTTTCTGGCTTGTGGCCTTCATCAGTGAGGAGCTTTGGATCTGAGAGCACTGCATCTAGATCTTAGGATCTAATGCAACCCTCTAGCAACCACCTTTTATCTCTACTTAACTTCAAAACTATGAGAATGAAATTGAAAACACAAAAAATATTTTCAATCTAAGCTCAATAGCTTATATAGTCATATGGGTCTGAACTCAGTTCAGCACCCATACATTTTGGTGTCTTTGGCTTTTTTACAACCATAGCCACCACTATCCTATTAGGCAGGATTGGTGTTAAACCATTAAGCACCACATGATCACATTTCCTATACTAGCACATTAATTGTTGATAAACTTGTTACAAAACTCTCCATACAGTATTGCCACCTGTGCTAAACAGAGTAATCAATGGATGCCAGAAGGCTTGTGCATAAAATCCCTATCTAATGCCTACTCATCCAATATCCCCAGACTAGTTTATGGCTTGTGGCCAAAGACACCAAAATGTATGGGTGCTGAACTGAGTTCAGACCCATATGACTATATAAGCTATTGAGCTTAGATTGAAAATATTTTTTGTGTTTTCAATTTCATTTTCATAGTTTTGTAGTTAAGTAGAGATTAAAGGTGGTTGCTAAAGGGTTGCATTAGATCCTAAGATCTAGATGCAGTGCTCTCAGATCCAAAGCTCTTCACTGATGAAGGCCACAAGCCAGAAACTAGTCTGGGGATATTGTATGAGTAGGCATTAGATAGGGATTTTATGCACAAGCCTTCTGGCATCCATTTATTACTCTGTTTAGCACAGGTGGCAATACTGTATGGAGAGTTTTGCTCTGCTTATCAACAATTAATGTGCTAGTATAGGAAATGTGATCATGTGATGTTTAATGGTTTAACACCAATCCTGCCTAATAGGATAGTGGTGGCTATGATTGTAAAAGAGCCAAAGTCACCAAAATGTATGGGTGCTGAACTGAGTTCAGACCCATATGACTATATAAGCTAATGAGCTTAGATTGAAAATATTTTTTGTGTTTTTAATTTCATTCTCACAGTTTTGTAGTTAAGTAGAGATAAAAGGTGGTTACTAGAGGGTTGCATTAGATCCTAAGATCTAGATGCAGTGCTCTCAGATCCAAAGCTCCTCACTGACGAAGGCCACAAGCCAGAAACTAGTCTGGGGATATTGGATGAGTAGGCATTAGATAGGGATTTTATGCACAAGCCTTCTGGCATCCATTGATTACTCTGTTTAGCACAGGTGGCAATACTGTATGGAGAGTTTTACTCTGTTTAATATTAAAAGACAATATGCCTTTATGTTTGAAAATGAAGGTTTTTAATGCTTACCAGTTCTTATTTATGAATCCGAGACTTGGACACTTTATAGAAGAGCAATACAAAGACTTCAGACCACCACTTAGAGAAATATGGAGAAATGCATGTTAGGAATAATAATAAGAGATTGAAAACACAATATATGGGTAAGAGAACAAACAGTTGTTACTGACATTGTTTAAAGAATTAAAAGACTAAAGTGAAGTTGGGCTGGACATATTTTTAGAAAGGATGATAATAGATGGACAATTGAAATCTTAAACTGGATTCCAAGTAATTGTAAAAGATCCAGAAAGAGATCATGTATGAGATGGATGGTTAAAATAAGAAAGTGTGCAGGGGTGATTTGGATAAGAGGGGCTAAAGATTGAAGAAGATGAATTGAACTTGGAAAGACCTTCATCCTGCAGTTGATTGATAATGGTTGACAGTGATGATGAATTGGACTCTTATGAAGTTAAAAGAAAAAGTGAAGAGACAATTGATTTAAAATTTGGAGATTACATTTCATTATAAAGATTTAAATATTGGAACCTCAAGTAAATGTGGAAGAACATTATTGTGGAGATTGATAGTATATTAGTCAGTGGCAAGATTAGTTATTCAACTTATTGTAAGATAGCAAATACAGATAATTTAGGTTTTTGCCCCATGTTCTCACTGTAATGAAAAAGTAAAAAATTTTTATATGGTTGTACAAAAATATTTTAATCAGAGCAAACAGTGTTTTAAATTTGTTATGGGAGATTTTAATGCTAGAATTGACGGTAATAGAAAACAATATTCAAAGCCATAGTTTAACAAATAGTTGCAGAAAACCTAAGTAAGCTTGGTGTAAAACAGTGAAATAAAATATATTTCTTCACTAGCATAATGAAATCTTTTTAATATGAATGGTTAGAACTCACAATACTTTATAGCTGACCATTCAAAAAATATCGACTTTAACCTACAATATATCTAAAAATAGTTTTCCAACTTGAAATATAGTGATAAATAGATAATATCTCCATTTTTATTGTTGAATTTCATTGCTCTTTTTCTGTAGCATAATTATCTTATGGAGATGACCTCATTTATACAAATTAAGGCAATAAACATCACATGACCACCTCCTCTTATGCTTGTGCATAACTGTTGTTAAAACAGGCAAAACTCACTATATATATTGTCACACACAGCAAGCTAGAGTAATCAATGGATTCCAAAATGCTTGTGCATAAAATCCCCATCTAGTGGCTACTCATCCAATATCCCCAGACTAGTTTCTGGCTTATGGCCTTTGTCAGTGAGGAACCTTGAATCTGAGAGCACTGCATCTAGGTATTAGGATCTAATGCACCAAAATGTATGGGTACTGAACTGGGTTCAGACTCATATGACTATATAAGCTAATGGGCTTGGATTGAAAACATTAAGGTGTTTTCAGTTTAAGACTCATAGTTTTGTAGTTAAATGGAGATAAAAGGTGGTTGCTGGAGGGTTGCATTAGATCCTAAGATATAGATGCAGTGCTTTCAGATCCAAGGCTCCTCACTGATGAAGGCCATAATCCAGAAACCAGTCTGGGTATATTGGATGAGTAGGCACTAAATGGGGATTTTATGCACAAGCCTTCTGGCATCCATTGATTACTCTAGCTTGCTGTGTGTGGCAATATATATAGTGAGTTTTGCCTGTTTCTTATACAAATAACTATTTGTATTGCTGAGAAAGTGAAATGTTTTACTTGAATATCACATATGGGGAAAAAAAAACTAACCTGAAAGAAGAAATAGTTTGACATATGCACACACATATGAACCATATCATATGCAAACATAGAGTAGCAATTATCACAATTGTAGATGAGACCATTTAGATGCTATTTAACAAAGTTTTAAGCCTTTATTTATTAATTGTAGTTAGGTTAAACTTGAGTTTTTTTGTAAAGTATGTATTTTTTTAAATATATTTTTCACTTTATTAAGATTTATTATTTTTTATAATATTAAACTTAATCTTTTTTTTTTTTGTATTTTGATATTTGTACTGACTTTATGTGGAAATTCTAACTCACATTCTGAATGGAGGCAAGAGAGAAAAAAAATTATTATTAATAAACTCTCAGCCTCACATTTAATTTTTATTTATATACAAAAGCCAATGTTTTATTTATTTGTTTTAAATAATAATTATGATAATAAAGACTGTCATCTGGAATATGACACTATAATTTTTACAGATATATGTATTTTTAAGTTGAGATTATATTAAATAATAATATGAAAGTATTATAAAATTAACATTAAATTTCTAATTTATAGAGTTAATATTTCATAATTCAGTATAAGTGTTTGCATGTTCTGAGAGTATTTTATAAAGTAATGGATTATTTATGCATATTAAACTGGAAATATTATTTATGCTACTATTAATATTTTGATTTAGTTAATAAGTCTTTAAAAACATCTTAATTCTGTATTCACCATTTCTTTCTATATATAGAATATACATTTAGTATGTATATATGACATGAAATTAGTATTTTTTTATGATTGATGGGATGATAATCATATTGATTGTTGGGCTGATTTCTGGTAGATAGTAAAGTAGGTTAATCTTAAATATTTAAATTTAAGAAAGTAATGTAAAGTTCCAATGGATCATCATGACATATTTAGGTATATTTTTTTCTCATGAATTCTTAAATAATATTGATCTCATCATCATACCTTTGAGATAAATCTTTATAATTTTATCAATCAAGCTTCCTATTTTGTAGCCTATTAAATAGTTCACTGTAGGCAAAATGCTTCTAGAACAATCCTTTATAGAGAAACAGACAAGGAGAAAATAGCACTTACCAAGTTCCAGATATTGAAAATTAGAAAATGTTCTTTCTTTTTTTTTTTTACTAAGATTAATAATATACCTATTTATTGATCAATACTTGTTATGGTTTACTGAATTTATGATGAGTTGATGACTCCTCAAAAATTTTAAATTTATATATAAAAAAAAATCTAATGAATTACATCTGGAACTCTCTTTCTCTCTCTTACACACATATAAATATATATGACAATGAAAGAAAGTTTCCCAATCTATGCTAACAAAATAAATTTTGAAGATAGAAATTTTAGTATTTTGGTATGTATTATTCCAGTGATGTTTGCATCTGGTAATATTTATTCAAAGTTTCCATTTATGATATCATGGCAACCAAGAATCCTGGCATGACTAACCTATGTCAAATAAATTGACCCTTTCCTTTCCATTTTAGAAGATATTAAATGGTTTAATCAGCCACAGTGACCCCCCCCTCCAAAATATAATACATCTCTTGCATCATTTGTAAGTAATATGGTTTTATATTTAAAAATTCAGTTACAGTTAAAAGTTTATATATTTGTGTTGTTGTTTTTTTTTTTTTTGCTAAAACTTTATATATGTTTTTTTAAAGAAAAAATATTTAAATATAACGTAAAACTTAATAGCTAAAACTTCATTACTTTTAGGGTTCTTTTTATATTACTCTTTTTTTCCATAATGAATGTATCTCTTTACCATTGGAAATAAAATGTTTTTTTATTATTTTTTAAATTTGAAGTTGGGTATTACATGTGCTGCAACTTTCTGACAGCACAAAATGCTGTAGTATGTCAGGAGAAGGAAGGATTGATGACATGAAGTGTCATATTAAAAAGGCACAACTCACAAGTATCTCTTTTATTTGGTATCATAATGTCTTTTTTCCTTTTTTCATAATGAATATATGTTTCCATTATTTTTTTTTAGATTTGAACTTTCATATTACACATGGTATGACATATTATTTCCTGGTAACTTATTATTCTAAGTTTGTGATGTGTATAAAATAATGCCTCCACAGGATCTGAGGACAAATTTTATTAATTAAATTTGTCTGCACATTCCTTGAGGCATTATTTTAAACATATTACAAACTTAGAATAATATATCATCAGAATAATACGTCATAGCAGAAATAATACCAAAGTATCTTTTATTTGTGTTGGGATCATTGATATTAACAAGAATAGGAAAATGTTAATACAATTTCCAAAAACCCTTGTCATTTGGCAGTAATAATAATATATAAAGAATCTCATTATTAATGATTAATTGTGTTAAAAGTAATCATAATTATTGAATTCATGAATAACAATTGTCCAAAATCTATAGAAATAATATTAAGAGAGAATTGGTATATTGATATTTATATATTGTAATAGGATGGACATATGTAATAGAATGGAGATGTGCAATAGGAGAACAAAAGAGCCCAATTGGATGCCATATATAATGGGATGGACTGTGTTTTATGTCCCACGATTGGTCACGCCATATGTTGCATGATGAAATCTATACTGCCATGCTCTTATTTAAGAGCCCCACAAATTTGTATGGCATATGTAATGGATGACCTATTCCCTTTGAGAGATGTATTTAATTTTGGTTGCCCATTGGGTCTTCAAAGTAGGGCATTAAACCTGATAAGGTATGTCAGTTATCTGATGATTTACCTAAGTTATGTGAAATGGTCTCATCATGATTATTGATTGAGTGGGATGGAATTCACACTTACATAACTTTTGTTACTTCACCTCTCCTTGATCCTCATTATGCCACAGAGTTCAAACTGAGGGAGTATGGACATGTACTCTATTTCAAGGTATGATTCTTTCATGACTGACATGTGCATTGAATATGTTATTGGGTGATTAATCAGAAAATAGATAAATGAAATGAAAAACAACCAATTTAATTTAATATTTAATGTCTAACAAATTAATTTTGATAATGGTTTCCATTCATGATTGTTTTATAACAAAAATAATGTGTTTGCTTAATTTAATAATTGTGTAGACATGATCATCATTCATTTGTATTCATTAACTATTTACTAACCTATATATTTGATCTCTATGAAGGATAGTCATCCCCCATTCCAATTTAATAATCTCAAATTTACATTGAAGACAATTTTGAAACTATATTTTAACAATTATCTCTTTGCTGACTAAAATTCCTTGAAATCATTTGGTCATTAATTTCCATTGTTAGTGTCTATATTTGGTGATCTGTTGAGAGTTTCTTTTAGATTCTGAGTCCCTCCTATTCTGGTGTCATATAGATCTATGATAGAATAGACCAATCATTTGAGGGTTTAGTCATACATTACTGAATAACAAATAATTAATAATTAAATTAATTGAACAATAACATATATAATATCAAATATTGTAATTGTCAAAGTGTGAGCACTTAATATTATATAAGAACATATTATCACCTTTCAAGTCAGTACATTAGTGCATCTATTAGCAAGCAAGCTCAGAAGTCTGCACCTATATTTTATTATTAAATGAAAAATTAATATTATAATTGATGACTCCCCTTCCCTATAAACTAATTGACAATTGGATGAATTGACTCTCTGTTTCAAAAGAAAGAAATCAATTTAACAAGTAAAATATAAAAAAACATAACACGAAATATTAATCTAGTGTAGTCTGGCCAGTTCAAAATATTATGGTTCATGTTGGAGAACGTCCAAGTATCTTTTACTTTAGAAAAATTCTTTTGCATTAACTGGATGGTAGTTCATCTGATGGTATTCAGTTGCCATTTGGATCTTCATGGTGGTTACTCCTTTTATAAACTATCTTTCCTGTGCTGAGATAATTTCTTTACTTGGCTGTAGTGCATTATAGATCTTTTGTTAGCATGGTCATCATGAATGTTAATTTTAAACGATAATGATATCAGCAATTCATGGTTGTATGATGAGCAGCTCCATCCTCATGATGTTTTCTCACTTCTAGCCATGCATGAGTTGTTCTTTTGTAGCTTCAAACTTGGGTTAAAAATATAAGCTTTATGGAATTAAGGTGGGTTTTTAATCAATTTCTTCAAGTTGCAATTATAATGGCTTATGAGCTTTAATATTGAGAATAGTTAAGATGACAAATAAATTAATTTTAGGAATTTAAAAGTAAATTTTTTGGACAGCGTAATTTATTTGCCTTCGTTTTTTCTTAAAATGAACCAAGTTGTTTTATCTCATCTTATGTTTGGTTTATTGATGCTTGCAAGTTTCAACTTCACACTTTTATTTTTATTATTGATGTCATTTTGATCTTTATAGAATTTTATGCTGGATTAATAAACAAAAAAAAGTTTAACGTTAATGATTTCTTTCTTTTGTTTTTCGAGATTTTTACTTGCTTGTGTTTAAGGGTTTGGTACATAAAAATTAGTATTGTCAATAATATAATTTGAACTGACAATTTTATACAAAATGATTAATATATAATCAATAATATGCTTTTGATTGTGTTGGTAGATTTAGTTTTTAAGATGGATGTGTGAGTGATGATTTTTGTGTGGTTGGTTTAATGTACTCCTACAATATTGATCACTGCAATACATATCTTCAGTTTTGTTGAGTTATATTTTTTAATTATAATATTTAAACAGCATTAAACTGTTGCACATGCGCTTTGGATTTTAACTATAAAATGAATGAATACTAACACTTCAAAGTCATGGGTTTGAAGTGTTAGTATTCATTCATTTTATAGTTAAAATCCAAAGCACATGTGCAACAGTTTAATGCTGTTTAAATATTACAGTTTATAAACATTGCGCTATATAAAATAATTGACTTATTTATATACATTTTTTTAATTATATAAGAAGATATTTATACACTAAAGAGTCTGCTTTGTTGCATCCCAAGTACAAAAGGAAATCAATAAAGTGGGAAAGAGGATCTAAAACTTCCCCAACCTTTCTTCTTTCAGATGCAAGCTCAGACTCAGATAAAAGTTATGCAGAAAATGATCAATGTAATTCAAAAATTAAAGGAAAGAAGTTAAAATCAGATAATCATGAACCAATGCTAGTTTTGCCTCAATTATTAAACTCTGCAGATAAGATCAATGCAAATCAGAAAAATATAATCATGAAGACTGACATGAGCAAATAGAATCTTTTAAAGGTACTGGAAGATGAGGAAATGCAAAGTGACAGATATCATCAAGATAAGAATATAGAAAGAAAATTAGTGAAACTGACAATCTTAAAATGATACAGGACAATATAGAAACATCAGATTCTAATGATGAAGTTAAGACGAAAAGCAGTGCTTACTTCAATAAAGATAGAAGTCTTATCATTTGTGACAAATATAAGGATAGATGGGGACAGAACTGATATGAAGTGTGGCTTCGCCTCATCATCTCTAAGGGAATAACAGATAAAGAAATTAAATGTGAAATGCAGCAGAATTATCTTAGAATCTTAATTAGGGGAAAGGTAATTATGTAAGAAACCCTACAGCATGCCATTATTCCTGGTGGAACATGTTGGTCCACATCAATACATCAATGCAGAGAAAAGCCTGGACAGTTGACATATCACTAGCACCAGCCATGGGTGTCATATGGGCAATCTTTTTCACTGATACTGCCAGTTTGAACATTCAGGTCTTTGAGGAATTTGAAGGTTAAGAACCTAGGTTATTCTGAAAATTACTGATTAATAATGGTTTTCAAGTATGAAAACTATGCCTCAAAGATACATACCAAACTAAGTTATTGTGAAATACTAGTCATGGAGCCTCTGGGATGAGGCAGCATTTTTGTTGCAATTGTGCTTTAAATCTCTCTGTCGTTATTGTAAATTTATTGATATATACTTGATAGAATCATGAATTAAGTTTTCTATGATATATGAACTAAGAATGTAAATTCAAACAATTAAACCAGGGATGATGAAGCCCACTGTGGTTTCAATCTCATGAGTACCATAGATGTATCCATATACACTTAGTAAATTCATTGATTAAACTCTGTAAAAAAGAAAAGATGGTGAAGTTCAAAGTCATATAAATTTAATTTAACAATTGTAACAATTTTTTTTCTTGTAGAGGTCCCTACTATCACATTTTATATGCATATTATCGAGGTTATAGCCTCAGTAAATATTATAAGATGTAAATATAATAGTAATAATAAAAAGTCAGATGTCACATGACTTATATATAGCTTGCATAAAAGCATACTAATAAAAAAAAAAAAAGCTTGTTTAGAGCTCATTAAGATGTAAAAATGTAAATTCAAATTTTTAATGAAGTCAATAAAGCTCTTTTGATAAAAAAAAAAAGAAAAGAAGATATTTATTGCATATAAAAACCAATAGATTAGCTCCTGTCATCAGCCTGCACCTCCTGCAGAAACCTAAACAGATGAATAGCTTAGGATTACACTCAGTTAAGATCTTATTAATACAGTGTTTTCATAATGTACTTACCAGATTATTTATGAAAAACCCAGATATAGAAGGGCCAATATTTCCAGAAGAAATAACTCCTACCGATAGGTCACCTCCCAAAAGTGGAAGGCTTTGGATTCAAAAGCAAATCTCCATAGTATTTAACAATCTAAAAATGAAGAAGCCAGGAACAATGTTCAACAACAAACTAAACTACTGGAACACATATGATCTTATGAATCCCAAAGAAACTAAAATTGACAATATTCTTTCGATTGGGGATATCAAAGTTCTCGAGGTTGACCAAACATCTAAAATTGGAACCAAGGTTTGTTGATTTTTTAATCAACGCCAACCTCAGGACCTTGCCTACTGTTGACTCCCTGCATAGTAAAAGGAATTATAATCTGGGTTCTACATGCACACTATGTAGGCGAAGTGATGAGACAATGGCACATATATTGGAAGAATGTCAAATTTGGAATAGCATAAGAAACATTATTAAATCTCTCATTAAAAACAAAGAATCAGCTTGTGTAAATTTGATTAAAGCCTTCATGAATGGAAATCTTAAGATTGGCAACATTTATAAATTTTTGCATTTATTTGGTCACTAAGAAATAAGATCATCTTCGAATGTGGAGAAGAATATGACATGACTAAAATGTCTTTACACTTATTAAAAGAAATTAAAGAATTAGACCCAAAATTTTCTCAGAATTGGATGTTTAACCAGACCTGGTCCCTAATAAACCTAAAACAAAGTGTAGTAATGATGATGAAAAGAATATAAAGTCATAAATCCACAGATACTAAGAAAATATGAATGAACCATTTACCTAAAACATTTTAGATAAACTTTATATGGAAGAGATCCAAAAACTAGAAAATGCTATTATAAAATTATTCACCTAATTGATGATTAATAGGAAAGGGCTTTCATTTGATTAATGGATCAGTTTAAATCAATGACCCAATAAATATATTAAGGCTGCTTTAATAATGCTTAATGATAGATTTGTTTACTGTAAAGAATCTATGATATATTTCATATAATTTTCAGTCTTAGGTATTCTATGAAAACCTGCTTTTAAGTAATTTTTATGAATGTTATTCCTATATTGGATTGGCTAACCTCATGATCTATAATTAAAGTGTATGGCTTTCATATAAGGTTCATAATGACCAATCTCTCGAAATTTAAATGTTAAATTAATACACACAGAAACATTGGAAGTGCTCTTCACTTGGTAAGATAAAGCTCTATAGACTAAATGGCTAAATATGTTTTTAATCATTGTCTACATGTTCGTAAATTAAACAAACTTATATGTGTTTGAATTGACTAACACCGTCATATATGTGATGTACATGATCAGATTAATGTAAATGGGCCACAACTATGATTTCTGAACTGGGAAGTTATATGTCTTCAATTTCTGGTGATAACTAATGTCTTAATGTAATTGATATGAAATTATTTGGGTATACAAACGTAACCTCTGATTTTGTTATCTGGTCTCCATTGAGATTGATATGTAAAGGTCCTTTTTTTTTGTAAAATGATTCTTATGGTTTGTGAATAAATTTTCATTTTGAAAGATAAAAACCAATAGATTAAAAGCATATAACTCTGCTTAAGAGTTGACAAAACTTGACGTTTTAATTGCCTTGGCTTGTTGTTTTTTTTTTTTAAGATTTTAAAATAATTAAAGAGTGTTTGCGGAGAATTTCAGTCTAAGGTACTGGCCAGAAAATCTTAATTCTTTTTTTTTTTTGCTTTTAGGAATGAAAAAATGTTTCTAAAGTGGTCAATTACGAAAGCAAAATAATTAATTATAAATTATTTTAAAGTCTCTTGAGATCTGATATTTTTCTTTGCAAGTGGTTAAGAAAAAGACATCCGAGATGTTTACTCTTTTTTTTTTTTTTTTTTGCGCAGTAATTAAAAATTAATTAAAGTATCTGATGATCGGAAAAAATCTTTTGCAGCATCTTTTTAAACCTCAAGGAAAAAAAACTTTTTTTTTTGTATGTTATGTAACCCTATTCCCTTCTTTTTTTTCTTATTGAAAGTAAATCATGAAAAGATAAATACCTTTTATTTAAGAAGTACAGTGGTGAATGCTAAAAAGAAATTTAAAAAATAAACAGAAATAAATAGATTTTTTTAGAAAGAGTTGTTCGCTATTAGATTGCTGAGAATATTTGAAGTATTTATTATAATGGCGTACTTTTTTTTTTAAAAAAAGGTATAGAAATATTATTCTCGCTAATATTTATCTCTTAAAACAATTGTATATATATATGTAGAGAAAGAGATTATGGTTATTTTGTGAAATAATAATTATAAAAAACATTTTTAAGACTTAAACCATGTATTAAACAAAAGCATAGTATATTGATTTAATTTAACCATCAGTTTCTATGTAGTGTCATCAATGTTTCTGTAGATCTTAATTCAACTGATCAAGCATCTCAAATGTTATCTTTAGAACTATTTCAGAAATATCGTTTTAAAAGTTAATACTAATTCTTCTATGGTGCACTTCGGAATTAATGAAACTGCAGAAAAAAAAACTTCTATTGATGTTAAATCAGATGAGTGCGCTGCTCATGGTCAAGATCCTCCATACTCAGTCCAATGACAGGAAGACATATTTCTCGAACAGTTGTGATTATTTTCATAGGATATTCTTCATTATTTGTTCCTAATAATTTTTTTTTTCTAATTTTGAATAGCCTTGTTAGTAAAGCTTATCTTGTGAGAATTTTCTTAAACCTTTCTCTAATTTCAATACACGTTGTACCTTTTCTTTTGCATATTACTTTATAAACATGTTTCCTGCACATTTTCCATCATTGATATGGGCGTGAAAAATAAATTAGGAAAATAAAAAAATAAATAATATAATTTAAATTTTTAGATCACGTGACTCAACAGGCCAATTTCTTTTACCTAATTCTATATACATATTTTATGCCAGTAACACAGTTTTTTTTTTTAATTGTTTTGATTTTGGTGAAATATATAGTTTCTTTAGATATGCCCTTTATATTACTAATGCATCTAAAAATATTTATAACAAGTAGTGAAGGTACACTCACCCTTAACTTGCATATGATTACTGAAAATATTATACTATAGTTAAAATGTTTAATAACTGAAACACAGGCTTATTTATACCTGTGTCTATATATATGTAATATTAGGGTATGAGCACAGACTTTCACACGACCCACCACTCTCCAGTCCATCTAATAACACTGATACACTTAAACACATATATGTTAAAAAGATAAATAATAACCAATATATGTATTTCATGCTAAACCAGCAATCATCACTTGGTCCAGATTATCATCTCTACACATATATACTATAAGTGCTCAGATATATATTAAGATAGACAATACTCATACTTTAATGGACAGGCTTCAATCTACTCCACACTCCAACTCTTCAACCGTCCATCCAATTGAAAATCTGATGGTGGAATGCTCAAAGGCCACCCTGAGGCCGAGATTCTTGTCACACCCATGTTGACTTAAGGTCAATCTGAACCCCACATGTACAGGACATAATCCATTAAATACATATGCAAGGATGGGCAGACATCTCTATAATGTAATAACTGAAACACAGGCTTATTTATACCTGTGTCTATATATATATATATAATATTAGGGTATGAGCACAGACTTTCACATGACCCACCACTCTCCAGTCCATCTAATAACACTGATACACTTAAACACATATATATGTTATTACATTATAGAGATGTCTGCCCATCCTTGCATATGTATTTAATGGATTATGTCCTGTACATGTGGGGTTCAGATTGACCTTAGGTCAACATGGGTGCAACAAGAATCTCGGTCTCAGGGTGGCCTTTGAGCATTCCACCATCAGATTTTCAATTGGATGGATGGTTGAAGAGTTGGAGTGTGGAGTAGATTGAAGCCTGTCCATTAAAGTATGAGGATTGTCTATCTTAATATATATCTGAGCACTTATAGTATATATGTGTAGAGATGATAATCTGGACCAACTGATGATTGCTGTTTTAGCATGAAATACATGTATTGGTGATTATTTATCTTTTCAACATATATGTGTTTAAGTGTATCAGTGTTATTAGATGGACTGGAGAGTGGTGGGTCGTGTGAAAAATCTGTGCTCATACCCTAATATTAGTTAAAATGTTTGTATTCTTTTTTTTTTTATTTCTTGTCTTAAGGAATTATTAAAATATACTTTACCTAAATAATTGTAAGCATAATGAAATTATAAAATGTAGCATATAAAAATGTTGATGAAGTTAAAGAGTGTATTATGGAAATAAAATTAGAGATTATCTGATATGCTATAGTATAATTTTCTCAAATAATATATTTAATTTTCCAATATAGTAAAGGGGACTTATTTTATTTTCTTCACATCAGGGAATGCTAGAAAAGTTTAAAATCATCATTTTTTATATCTAGTTTTAGTTTATTTTTTAACTTTTTTTTTAAAAAACCAAAATATATGTGATATTTTTATATGTGTAATCCATATTATTGCAGGTTAAAATGACTTAAAATAATAAATCATGATAATATATATATATATATATATATATATCATGATATATTATATTTAAGTATATATATATATATATATATATATATATATACACACTCTAGATTTACTTTAATCTTTGAAGACTAACTTTGTTGTTCTAAATACTTAATTAATCTTAAGATTGAGTTAATTTCTATAATTTCACTATTGTAAAAAAATTATTGGAATTAATAATTTCTAATCAGTTCTGATCTAACAAAATGCTGACCTTACAATTTGATAATTTTTTCCATGATTTTTGTTAAACATCTAAACATCAACTTGGCCAAAGATGCTTCTTTGATAGTAGTTACAGATTGTCATTATGCTTTCAAAGCTATTATCCTGATGCATTTAACATTCTGAGATAGGGTCTTGTTACTAAGTCATTAAATTATATATATATTCGAACTCTGTGTATTAATTTAACTATGAGATAATTAGAAGATCTCAAACTCATAATAAATTTGGAAAATATAGTTTATTCTGAAACTTTATATACATATATTTAATTAAATAAAGGTTTAATAATTCTGAAATCATTATCAACATGTTGAGTTATTTTTTCTTAGGTTACGGAATAGATGTTTCTATTGTATTATGTATTTGGAATAGATCATAAATCCAGTAGAAATGTGTGATGTAGATATTAGTACATTTCTAGCCATGCCCACAAACTAAGATTCAAATCTAAATTGTACTGGTCACAATGAATCAATTAGATATTTAATATTGATGAATAAATAAGTATGTATCTATTTTTCTCTAGCAATTAAAAAAAGTATGTGATAATTTGAACCAATCAAATGAGTGTCATTGTACTGACTATATTAAAAAAAAACATGATGTTAATATAATTTAGCTGTACTTATTTATGAAGGAACGTTAGATGCTTGTAAATGCTGAGATCATAATTTACTTTTATAAGGCATGTGATACTTTTATTTTTACATACATATATATGACAAATAATGAAAGTTTTATTTGACAGTAACTAAACTCAAACTAATATTGTACCTAAATCTAATGTTGTTAATTGGAATTGCCCTGCAAAAGAACAATCCTAGTTATCATTTTAGTGAGATTGCTCTTAACACTTATATCAGACATAAGAATAGTTAGTTTAAAAGGTAAATCTTTTTGAAGTGATTTCCAATTAATGAGTAAAACTTGGGGAAAAAATTTCTGGCAAATGAATTGAACAAAAGAACAGCTGATCAAATGGTAATGGGAAAGTTTGTTCTCAATGCTTCTCAGATTTTTATTCAAATAAGTATTAGTCATTATAGATGCATTTTGCTCATTACTATATATTTTAAATATGAATGTTTATATATATTCTGTGCAGGTGTATATATATTATATTTTCTGTATTTATGAATTTTAATCTTTTGTGAAGAAAAAACATGACGTTTTGAGATTTGAATGACATTTTTCTGTCCAAAATATATTTAAGCTTAAATATCAAATGTTGCTGGGTTGTGCTTGTGTGCTACAATGAATGAAAGAACTTTAAATTTATTTGGTTTTGATTTCATATTGATATCACAGTGACAGAAAACATATTTACCAAGTCGTTAATGAAATTACAATATTTACCTTGTGTTGTCTTAAATTACTTATCTTCTGATATCAAAAATATTTTTTAAAAACATGAAATTCTCATTAGTTTTTTTCGAAGTGGAATTTTAAGTAGTTAAAATTTTTAAATTTTATAAAACGAATATTAATAGGAATGAATGTAGTGGTAATAAAAGTTAGAACTACAAACATTTTATTAATGTTTATTGTCTTTATAGCAGTGATAATGAGAATATAAATAAATGTCTGTGTGTATATATAGAGAGTTGTTTTGTTGATGAACTTGCAATCGGAAATTTAATATAATGCTTATTCTAAAAAAATTTGGAATTAAATACAAATATGCATTGTAAAACAGCATAAAATCTTTATAAGTGTGATAACATATATATTTCTAAAACATTCTCTAATCAATAAAAAACAAATTTATTTGTGAATGTTTTCCCATTATAACATTTCTTAATAATTGAAAGCTGTGTTCATTTGACACATTGTGTAAGTTATGCAATAATGATGATGAAACAACAACAAACTTAATGGACTTCTGTTTTAAAAAGTTTTCTTCAAACCAAAAGCTTGATCAAATACTAAAATCATTTTTTAATCTCCTCCAGCAAAAAAAGCACAAAATAATCTCTTTCTTTTGTGATTTATCTAGTTAATTAGATGCCAGTTTATTTTGCAGACAGGTTTTCATTTTGGATTATTTATAATATTCAAGTGTAAATGGTAATCACTTGTAGATACAAAGCCAATCATTGCCTTAAACCAGATGAGGATTAAATAAGAAACTAGCTTTGAATTACCTGCAGAATGTTTTTCTTTTTAGAAGTTCATGACTATACACCTGGGTCTCGTTTTACACGATAGATAGGTTCCTCAGAAAACACGCACAAACGAAATCGTGCAAAAATAGACATAACTTACTTTTGAAAAAGGGGGGATATGGACTGTGATTTTTCAAAAATCGCATAAAAGCAAAGCACCAACGTAAAATTACTTTAAAATTCGTGCAAAAAAAAAAATAAGAAAATAAAATATGACTAATAAAAATTTTCAAATTTGAAAAAAATTGATACAAGACAAACCTTTTTTAACTAAAATATTTAATTTTATTCAAAACGATATATTTTTATGCATAATTTACAGTAATTTACATTTTTTTATACACATTTTAATTATTATCACTATTTGACGATAAACAGGTTCGTTTGCAATTTGGTAAAAAATCAGATTCTTCACAAGAGGAAATAAAACTAGCACCAATGTCACTCTCACATTGTGTTAATGGTTTTCTGGTGACAACGTAATTAGTAATTAATCTAACAACTAAAAATTAAATTCTTATTTTTGTCTTTAATTTTTTAATTTTCAATTTTAATTGTGCCCACTGCTATTACTCACCTTTTAAAAATAAACTTGCAGACATTAAATGATTAATAATTGATTATGTTCTTTTTTAAAAAGCAAAAACAGAATGTGATTTAAAATGCAAAATTAACACCCACAATGTTTGAACAAATTTACATTATAATCTTGTAAAATTTAATGTGTGTATATATAAAATGTGGAAATCATGATTTTAATTTCATTATTTCATAAAATCTTACTATTATAAAGCACTGAAAATATTGAAATTACTAAGATGAAAGTCGAATTCCAATAATGTGCTATTACTTTTAATATACGCGAAATTTATTATTTAAAGTAATAGCGCATTATCGGAGTTCGACTTCCGGAGAAACGTGAATCGTGTAACTTCTAAATCACGTTAAATAAATCCGCATAAAAAGAGACTCAGGTGTATATCTAAAATCTTGTTGGCTATGTTAAACATATCCTCTCTGATATCTTTTTTTTTTACTACTGTAATTCTTTATCCATTATATTAATATCAAATCAAGTTATCAATCCTGGCATTTCTTTTTCTTCCTATCCCATTTTAATAAGTTCTATAACATTTCCAACATCTTTTTAAAATATTTATTTTTGTATAAAGCTTTGTTTATCTCTTACTCTTGTCTTTATATCTTTTTTTTCTAATGAAAGTTAAAATCCCTCTCTCTCCATTCTCTATATATTTAAATAAGTTTTCCATATTTTTTCTCCCGCATCATCACACTTCTTGGATAGAATTTTACTACATAAAACCTTCAGCCTTATTATGGCAATTCCATATCTGAGATTATTTTAAATATATATTTATAACTAATAACTTTGGTTGTAGTATAAGGATAAGGTAAATGACATCTTGTTTTTATTCAGTTGTATGCAAGTTTAATTAATAATAATAATAATTTTAAAATGTATTAGATTTATATCTTAAAATAAAAATGAAATCCTTTTTATATATTCATAATCATTTTCAATTGCAATACATCTTCCTTTGATTTTTTATAATGTTTTTTTTCCACCTCTTATAATTATACATCTGAAGTATATTATCTACTCCTACTATCTCATTTCTTATATAAATATATAAAATAAATTTATTATTTACTACTTTTGTCTATTATAATATTTTTTTAATCCACTACTAATTATTTATCTGTTATCATACATAATTTGTAATCTTCTACGTATTTAAATTTCTTTTTAATACTCTCCCTTTTGGAGTATTACTTGCAGTTTGCTTCTTATTAGTCAGTGCACATCTATTTACTTTTCAAAATTTCACCTAAAATTTTATTGATCTTCTTGTTAATACAAAGTGCTAATACTATCATCTTCTTTCGAATATTTTAAAAATCTTATATTTGTTGTATGAAAAACAATTAATTTATTATATATGATATAAAATGACTTCTTAAACTAAGTCTGATATTTCTGTGCATATGTTGTATACAAAAACTTCAGATCACTCAAAGAGTATGAAGAGATGCATGTTAGGAGTAACAAGAAAAGATCAAAAATGCAATATATGGGTAAGAGAATAAACAGGTATTGTTGACATCATTGAAAGAATTAAAAGACTGAAGTGGAGTTGGGCTGGACATATTGCTAGAAGAGATGATAATAGATGGACATTTGAAATCTTATACCAGATTCCAAGAAATTGTAAAAGAACCAGAAAGATATATGAAAATGGATGGATGAAATAAGCAAGTGTGCAGGGGGTGATGTGGAGAAGAGAAGCTAGAGATCAGAGAAGATGGATTGAACTTGGAGAGACTTTTTTCCTGCAGTGGATTGATAATGGTTGACAATGATGATGATGATGATGTATGTGCAGAAGAAATTGTCAGTTGAGTTAACCTTTACATAATACATTAACTCATTTATGTCTTACTCATTATTCAATATTTTTCTAGTTCTAGTTCATTTATTTATCACATTTTAATAAAAGTTGTAGTTTGACTACCCTATTCTTTTATTCCCTAATTTTATTATAAAAACCTAAACAAAAAAAAAAAAATCACAAAATTTCTATCATTTTTATTCTTTTTAGCTTTAAATTTTTCCCTTTATAATGATTTTTTTTTTTTACCTGAGAACCTCCTCTAATTCTCTTCACTTATTCCTATCTCTAATTCCTTGCATATTATAAAATTTTTTGTATCAACATTCTTAGCCCTTCTTATTAATATTCTTTCTTAAAAAACTAGTTTGAGGCATTCTTTATAAAAAAAAATATTTTTTATTCTTATACACTAGCTATTTTCACCTTCATTATCTTTATTCTCTTTATCTTTATTATATTTATGTTTTTATTTAGCGATAATTTAGCTATTTAAAAAACATATTCTTTTTCACATCTACCTTCAATACTACATGTTTAGTAATCTATCTATATATGCATATCATATGTCTCTTTTTAGATTAATGAGAATCGGTTTGCACTGTTATCTAGTATCTAATATTTCTGTCCAAAATCTTTAATTTGCTTTCAAAGTATCAAAAAGAGATATTGTATCTGATTATACTTATTTAAAATGTAGGATACTTTAAAAGGAACAAGGCAACTCGAATATGGATTGAAAAATCATGAAAATAAGAACTATGATAAATGGTTCCTGTCACTATGGAAGACAAATTTTAGTAAAGTAATATAAAAAAAGAAATGAAGTGATTTGATATTAGAAGATAATAATTAAAAAGAAGTAAATCAGTTTATGATTGATGAATACATTTTCTGAAAACATTTTTATTTATGAACTGATAAAAAAAATAAAAATCCATATCCGTTATTTTAGTTATCTATGATTCAAAAAATTCGTGAATAAAATATTTAAAAAATTTAAATCTATATTTTATTTATTTTTTGGTACACATTACATATATAATTGTAAGTTGTATTACACATATTTTCAACACATATTTATATACACACAGCGTATATAAGTGCATGCTTAAAAATGCATTTTCTGTTACGGTTTTCTATTATCTGTGAATTTCCGTATCTGCAACATGACTTGAAAACAAATGTATGCACTAATAAAAGTAAACATTTCATTAATTGTCTTTTTTTTTTTTTGTCTTTTATATTTGTTTACATACATAAAATGTATTTTGAAAACCAAAATTGATGAAAAATTTATGATGAAACATTATAAAAATAAATGTTACATGATATTTCAATATCAGCAGGTATATAAATATAATAGCGTTGATGGTTTTTAAATAATTATTTCATCTTTTTTTTTTTTTTTTACAAATTGCATGTTTTAAAATAGGCTTTTAAAATATACAAATTGCATGTTTTAAAAAAGACTCTTAAAAGTATATTCTATTATTTTTTTGTATTAATATTATAATGATTTTTTTAAAATTTTAATGGAAATAGTATTGAGAATTAAAAATGTCACATTTATAATTATTAATGATAATGACGGATCTTCTAAAATTTGCATTTTAGACGACATCTTAGGTTACTAGTAAACTTCCTGTAATGTCAATATCTTTTTATCAACCTGTCACATCATCTCTAACGTATCAAGCCCTGAAGACTTTTTTTTTTTTTCCATATATCATAGCATCGGCCGGGAGGCGAACGCGCAATAACCGTCTGCAACCAACTGCTTGCTTGCAAGGCAGCTGCGCTGACCTCTTGGCTAACAACGCTTGACAGAGATTTTTTGATTGAAAATTTGTAAATCTTAAGCATATTTTAATGCAAATCGGAAATGATGAATTATATTAAATAATGTCTTTTATTGTTATTATTATTACTGTAATTGTTATTATTATTGTTGTAGTTATTATTATTATTGTTAATTATTATTATTACTGTAATTATTATTATTGTTGTTGTTATTATAATAAAATAGCAGGCTTGGAATAATGATAACTTTTCTGTGATCATCCTGCAAATAACATGTTAAAATGTGAAACTAATGTTAATGCATGTTCTTCATGCTGATGAACTCCTAATTAAAGGCAGCAAAACTATTTCTTCAAACTAATGGTATTATGGGATATAGCCATATTAATACTACAACAGTGAGAATTCTAGACTTTTGATATAAAACTGACCACAAGATGTTTGGCAGCAAAAGAATACTGTTTCAAAGCTTCTATCAAAGCAAACTATTTCTTTTGGAGATAGTTCATGTGAAATTGTAATCACTGTTTCAATAGAAAATTCTTGTATATTATGTTTACAAACCTTCCAATACAAATTGTTCCAACTCTGCTACTCCAGATCTTTCTAATTGCTAAGCAATAATCTCTTATAGCAGCTGAAGAATTGCAGCATAAAAATTGTGAGATTCCAAATATTTAATATATTAAAGTCAGGTTAATTTGATATTCCCAGATATTATTGAAGTCTCATCAAGTTCAGGACCATCTATAGTCACTGTGTTTATATGCTTCAGAAAATAGAAATTAATAGCCCTGATTTATTTAATGATGGCAAACATAAATTATGATCACCATGAACCCTATAGTTAATGATGGTTAAGTCTATGTATATTGCTGTGTACTCCAGGAATATGCAAACCAGCCAGATCACATTTAAATAAATAGCACAAATAAAATGAATGTGACTTTATTATAACCATGATAAAATTTATATATGTAAATGAACTAGTTATTATTTTTTAATTGAAACAGTCTCTAACATAAACATCTTTTATAATGTATATATTACTTCCATATACACCTTACTTGGTAATAAGAAAATCTACATCTGCTTTTACACTCACACTTGCTCCATCTGCTGTTGCTTTTTTAGTGTGTGATTTCTATATATATATATATATATATATATATATATATATATATATATATATATATATATATATATATATATATACACTGTATATAATTAATTTGCCTAAATAATATAAGTTCAGTCCATATTAATTTTGTATAAAATTTCTAAAATGAATAGTAGATTAATTATGTAAGTGTCATGCAGTAATTACTTTCTTAATAAAACTTTATATTAACATATCATGTATATCTGCACACTTATTATTTAACACTAGACACATTTCAAACTCCCCCCCCCCCCATCACTCTAGAAAATTATTTGTTACTTTACAAGAAATAATCTTGCAGTTTTTTAGGTTTTTTGTGTTCTCAAACAGGTCTAGACAGATATAATTCATTTTTTCCTCCTGCTGGGCAGACTGTTTTGAAGATGAAAAATCCACTTCCCGCCCAATCTCCAATACATTTAATTATTCATTTTTTCTCATATAAATGCTTCTCATTAATTAAATTTAAGTCCAGCAGTTCTTGTGCTGTATCAGTACTTTTTTTAATGAAATAATATATCATTGAATTATCACTCACCCCTGGTTCTCTTAAATGATTTCTGTGTCTTCTCACTCTTCTGTGATTTGAAGTTTGCACTTCTTTTGTCTTGAAACACTGCTAGTTTTACTCCTGGAAACTATTTTCTCTTTAACATGTTGTATATCTAGTTGGCATCACCAACTTTATAACTTCCTTTATCCAAGTCAATTTGCCTTTATGCACTATTGTTAGGCATTAACACAGATATAGGAATTCAGCAATTTTGACACAAAAACATCACATTTGGTTTTCTTATGGTCAGTATATGTGGAATGAAATGTTGATTGAACATAGTGTCAGTTAAAGCTTTTTTAATATCTCTATATGAAGTTCTTTTTAACCCTGTTTCAAATGATATACTGTTTCTTTGCCAGGCCATTAGACTCTGGATAATAACTTAATGTCTACACATGATAATTTCCTCTAGTTATTAAAAAATCTTTAAACAGATAGATATAAAACTAGTTCCATTATCTGAAACAATAATTTTGGGATAGCCATAATGTGTGAAAATTTCATTTAAAGCTTTCATAGTTGTTTCCACACTAATATTTTTAACTGTTTTGTATTCTGTCTATTTTGAATAAGAGTCTATCACTTTTAGGATTATATTTACATAAATGGGCCAGTGGCATTTGTTTTAATCCAAAGCTATATTTTCTTAGGGGACATCATAGCAGTAGATTGACAGTCTTTAGAATGCTTGACAGTCTCTGACTATCACAGCTCTTGGTGCAGCTGCCACTTTTAGTGCCCCAGACATTTCCCTGTAATTTGTAGTACTATTATAAATCATCTATATTTCTCTTTACTTGAATTTCTAGCATCTGAAACCAATTTCTTAAAATTGGAATAAGGTTTCTTTTCATTATATACAAAAGCAGTAATTTTATTTTAGCTTTCAACAATACTGATATCATTATTTTATCTCATATATCATTTCCATTTACATCCAGGCTATAATTCTGCTTTTTCCATAATAACATTATTTCTTGCCTTCTTTATTAATTTTTTCCAATCTTTTAGTGAAGTCAAAGGCAGCATTGCATCACTGTCAATTTCTGTCCACGAATTTATTCATTTAACCAGATATGATATTATCTACAATAGTTAGTGTTTTTACTTCAATTTTATTATTGATTGCTCCTCCCTGTGATTTGAAATCCCCTTGTAACTTCCTTTTGCTAACTTTATTTTCTATGTTACAAACACGTTGTAAATGACCCGTTTCCCATATATGAAGATGGCATTTTCCCCACCTACATAGATGACTCATTTCCCCACAAATGTAGCATTTATCACTTGAATTTGTAGGTCTTCATTAAATAGCCCTTCTGGATGCAACAATAACATGCAAATGCCTTCTTAGGGCTTTGACGGCTTGTAGTCTGAATGTTGGCTTTGTTAACCATCATTTTATGTGTTGCTACATCTATATTATTTTGGAATTCTGCAGCATCTTTCTTAACTAACTCTTGTGTTATACATTTATCCTCCATTTGATTGTATGACAAGGCTACTTCACTGAGAAGTACTTGATGAAAATCATTGTCAGTCATTCCAATCATCCAGTTCAATACCACCTGCTATGTACACCAAGTTATATGCTTACCAGCTAGATCACAATAAACATACAACACAAAATAATTGCGAGTTTATTATACTCATGATAAAATATGTATGTAGGTAAATGAATCCATTTACTTCTGTTTCTAATCACGACTCAGTCCATTTTTCTTTTCAAAAATATACAGTACATATAGCCATATAATTCTATAATTAAAAATCACTTCTTTTCTTTTCAAAAACTTTATTTGATGTATATATATATCCACTTATTTCCAACATTTCGACTATCTTTTCTCTATAGTCATTTTCAAGGATCTAGAAAAAACATTACATTATAAACAATGAACTAATTTTTTTTATTTTAAATTGAAAAAGTACCTAATATAATCATCTTCTGCAGTGTATATATTACTTTTGTATGCATATTCCTTGATAAGAAAATCTACATTTGATTTTCACAATTTTACTCCCTCTGTTGTTGCTTTTTTTAGTGTGTAAATTATATATATATATATAATTTACATAAGTAATTTAAGTTCAGTCCATGCTAATTTCTTGTACATTTTTCTAGAATAAGTAATAGAATAATTATGTCAATGTTCTGTGGTAATTACTGTCCATAATGAAATTTTATTGTATAATTTGATGTTAGTCTTTTACAGATTTTATTATGTTTATTAATAGTTAACTATCTCTAAAAAAATTGTATACTAAATAAATAAATAGATTCACTATGATAATTAATATTGCCAATATTTAAAAATGTAATGGATTGCTAAAATCCATTTTATAAAAACATTGGTAATTAGAATTTTAGAAATTAAGCATTAACAAAAATGAATTTATGTTTAATATAAGTAGTCATAATTTTTGAGATGATAAAAATTTCACTTTGATTAATGATTTAGAAATTAACAGAAATAGCTTAATAAATTTTATTTTTAATCTGTAACAGAATGAAAGGGTAAAACCATCTAAATAGCTCACTGCAGATCTTCAATGCCCAATTCCCTCTAAAGATCCAGTAAAGGAAAAGATATTACTCATTAGTCTTGACAACTACACCTGGGTCTCATTTTATGCAGTAGATAGGTTCCACAGAAAACCTGCATTAAAAAAAATCGCACAAAAATAGACTTAACTTACCTTGAAAAATGGTGGATAGGGTCTGTAATTTTCAGAATTCGCATAAAAGCAAAGCAACAAGGAAAAATTACTTTAAAATTTGCATTAAAAAAATAAGCAAATAAAGTATGACTAATAAAAAACTTCAAATATTTGAAAAAAATTAATATAAGACAAAAATTTTTACTTTTTTTATTAACTATAGTATTTAATTTTCCATTTTTCATACATATTTTAATCATTACCGCTAGCGTTCATTTGTAAACTGGTAAGAAATCAGATTCGATGTTATGTGATGTATTGTGGCTTCTCCTTAAACAAAGTCAAGAATCTCTCAGCAATTGTGCCCAGAGAAACCTGTTAGCCACTTTATGTTTATTCACGATGTGATGTACAACTAGCATCACTTTCAGTCTTGTGCTGTGTTAATGGTTTTCTGTTTCTATATTAAAAAAATGAGATCGCAATCAAAACAAGATTATACATTATCATTAGAAAGATTATTTTCAGTTTATAAAATCTTCATTTTTTATTTTAAAAATCTAAAAGATTGTTTATTTCTATTATATATAACAAAATACGTTTTAAAAGTTTAAATTTTTTGAATATTTATTGCAATAATTTTATATGTAAGTATAAATCTATTATTATTTACTCATTAGTATAAATAGGTTATTTACATAGAAGTTAAGATTCTAAATACAGCTTCAGGCCATATTCACATTAGCTGCTAATATAACATATTTTTGAAGAAAACAAAAGTATTTCAAGTGAAAATAAGTTATTAATAATTTAAATTTCTTGATATCTAATAAATATAGTGAAATATGAAAGATATTAAGAAGAAATATGAATCACATAACTTCAAAATTGCATTAAAATAATTCACATAAAATGAGACCCAGGTGTACTTGATAGTTGGAGTTTTAGTTATTTCATTTTTGATTCACTTTAAACACTTATTTTCCAGTCATAACTGAAAAAAAAATCTAAGTCTGTTTGGAATCTAAAAAAATTATAAGATTATGGATATTGCAGGAAAATGAATACCTTGAGTTTTTATTTTGTAGCATTGTAATATATATGTTGAATTAAATATTTTTTGGATTGTTATTCTATAAATAATAGAAATGTGATTATATCCATGTAAATAGAGATAATTTGCAGCTTTTGATGTTGCCAAGAAACTATCTCTAATTGTCAATCCCTGAGACTAAACAAGTCTTTTTCATTAACCTATAATAGCTTGTGTTTACTTCAACTAAAAACTTCAATAAAAGAGCTATTAAAGATTAATGGGAAAATTTATTTAGCCTCAGGGCTTGTCAATTAGTAGTAATTGATAGTTTCTTGGCAACATCATAATCTACAAGTTATCTCTGTTTACATGGATATAATCTTATTTTTATTATATATATATATATGATTTATTCATTTTGTTGTTGATTTTTATTAAACTGTTGCTTTTTATTAAATTCATATATAATATATATGTACAAAATTGTATTTTATTGAAGATAATCATGTAATTCTTCTTTGTTTGTAATTCTAGCTTTCCTTTTAATTTACCATGTACACATAATTGTCACTGTAAACATTGTACTTGTTTAATTTTTTTTGAAATTAATTATTATATTCCTGGAAATATAAACTTGCACGAAACTGAATTCTTATAAATATTAACTCATAATATATCAGAAGTATTCTAAAAAGTTTGTTGAGTAATAAAAGTATTATTTTCTAATGAGAAGAACAAACTATTATACTCACATATGGCTGACAAATAAAAAATCACAAATGATTAGTTCTTTAGGAAGTCAGAAAATATTCAAGAACTAAAAGTGACAGATTTGTCTTTTGATCCAAACCCACGACTCAATCACTATGCAAAAACAAACAGAGAAATAAATAGTGCTTCAATAAATATCAGTTTATATGTAAGTAATTATATTTCAGATATACAATTTCAATTGTAAATTTAAAAAAGACTAAACAGCTATCTTTTTTTTTACTTTTATTGTACAACTTTAGATCAACACAGTTTTTTTTTAATGTTTGAAATTAAAATTTAATTTATTCAATTTTGGAAAGTAAAATAAAACCATTATATATATATATATATATATATATATATACTATTTCTATGGATAGTTTTTTAGTATTTAATTTTGTCAGTATTGAAAAGTTATGCATCTTAATAGGATAGTAATGTAAGTTTTAAGTAATGGAAATGACCACTGACAATGATTACACAATATACTGCTTGAATATAGCAACATCATGCCTGGTTTCTGTATTTGCTTTCAGGGAGATAACATATATTATAGATTAAATTGTATTCAATAATAGTAAGCAATAAAAAACTACCTTTAGAATGATCAAGTATTTGCATTTGATTTTTAATACTTTTTTGTATAATTATTCAGATTACCATTTGCAAAGAATTTAATGTACATACACAACATAAATTATATTAAAAAGATGGTAAGCAATAGCATACTATCATGGATGATCAACTATCATTCCTTAGTTATAATGCATGATGTCAATATCTAATCAGTTTTTGATCTGAGAATTTAAGATACATAAAAATATGTTAAAAAATTATATATTTCTGTTTTTCATAATGAAGTGCTGTAAAATATTAAAATTGGAATAGATATATGTAATAACATATGAGTTAAACTAAAATTCATAATTTTTTTAAAACTATTATAGATACAATTCAGAATGGTTAGTTTGAGTTTATCTAGTATTTCTGATTCTTTTTTTTTCATTTTCATGTTGGAAAAGTCTTAATATGATTTAAAGAAGTTAATAATTATTCATTATTGTAGATATTTCTTATTATAGCCATTTCAGGTTCAATGCATTTTTGGTGGGATGCATTATAATCATAAGATTCTATTGTTCTTTGAATTGATTAGAAGTTTCATTATTTACAGAAGCTCTCTCATTAATTTTCAATTTAAATGTTCCAGTGTAGATTTAAAAAGAATAATATTAGATTTTTTAAAGATAATGCTTTTGATTTTAGCAATATACTAAGCTTCCTTTATTTTCTTTTTCTATTGTAATGCCTTAAATAGACAAGCCAGTTGTTTTCTGGATTATACAAATATCTGTTTTTCTGAACACTAAATTTTCCTTTGCTCTGGTATATAAATAATATACTGCCTAACTCTTGTAAAATTGTTAGACTTAGATTCACTGTAATTATTTTATCCACATTTCCTGTGTTATAGCATTGAATAGTACATACCGTTTAAGGAAGTTTTTCAGTTCTTTTGTTCATTAATAACACTGAAAACATTTTCAACAAAACATCTAACAATGTTCCATTAATTAGGTTATTGAAACATTTAAAACTAAATACTAATGGGAGAATTACTACAAAAAATAAGACATTTTAATCAACTCAGCAATGGAAAGTTATGATTATTGTACACACATTGAAAATGCTTTTCACTTGAAACAGGTTATATTAAGAAATATCTATAATAAGGAATAATTATTAATTTTATTAAGACACTTTAATGCTAGTGGATTATCTGCCACATATGCAAATGTATATATGTGCATATCTATGAATATATAAATCAATAATTGCATAACGCTAATTGAAACTCGGGTAAAGTATTTGAATACAAACCAATGCCAGAATATTTCAACAGCACTACCTATATTTAGAAATACAAAGTCTGAATCAAACAAATACAGGTAGCTCTGTTGAAATATTTTAGTATTGGCTTACATATGGAATATTAAGTTTGTTCTACTAAACAAGTTTAGACATATAAAAATATTCATTAATAGAATGATCAGTCACTAAACATTTTTATTATTTTAATGCAATAATTAGTTATTTAATTTTATTAAATAATTTTTATTTAATAAAAAAGATTTCTGTTGATAAATAAATATTATCACGTATTCATAATATCTTACCATTTTATTGAATCTGGCTTTAGACAGAGAACTAAATGTTCAATGAGAAGGATATTGTCTTACAAAGGCTAAGTATCCTATGCTTGATCATAGTTCTTTTTTACTTAATTACTCAACATGAATATATATATATATATGACTGGAGACTTGATAATTCATGTTAGATTCTTTTGTTAATACAATATGTTTGAAACTGCTTGATATAAATACTTTATTATTTTATAATCTTTATTCATACATTTGAAAATTGGCAACCAGCAAAGACTTTTTTTGTGTGATTCCTAGAGTTATATTATTAATATTCTAAGAATCTATTCCTAGCTATTTGCTAATATTTTCGATCCTTCTTCTTTCTTTTCATCTTTTTTTATAAAGTCTACTCCTTCAATGAGAATTATGGGAAATGCATTCATGGTTTCTTAATTTAATTTTAAATAGATGCTAAATTAAATTATATTAAAAGATGAAAATTTTGTTAAACTATCACTAGTGAGTTTATCACTTGCTTGTAATATTGTTTTTCCTAATTGTTTGAATCAGACAGTATTTACAATATGAAAATGTATAAAATAATGGGTTTTATATATATAAAGCTTCATTATGCATTCGTACATTACCTTATATATATGTAGTCAGATTTTCAAGATACCACAAAATTGCTGGAATCTTCTTTTCACGGATTGAAGTGAACCAGCTGTTGTTTTTTGAAGCTTGTCTGAAGAATTTCCAATAATGCTTGGAATTCATTGACATTTTGATAATTAAAGAAGAAATATCATTAATCATTTAGTTTTTAAATGTAAGATGAGGAGAGAGAAATGGATTAGTTAAACTTTTAATAAAATACCTTTTAGAATACAAGTCCTTTTTATTTTTTCACTCAATTCAGTTGTTGACCTTTACAATATTTGACCTCTCTATTAAAATTACAGAATTTGAGATTTATTTAAAATTTAAGTTTGAACTATTTTTCTGTAAGTAGCAAGTTAGTAAACTTTAAGTAGTAATTTTACGGTTTACAAAAACATTAAATATTTGGTTGTTCTTCAGAACTAATTTAAAACACAGCTGTAATGAAAGCATTGGGATTTGATTTTAAAATAAAGTATCTGCTTTTAGTATAAACATATATTAAATATGCCTGTGTGTATATAAATATTTATATTCTGAGCTACAATCTTAAAATCATTTTTTAATGTTATGGGTGAGATTATAGATAAGGTTGCAAAGTAATAATTTCAAACCCTTTTGAAATAGAATGCTAAAATTTACTAAATTCCCCATCCGTTTTTATTTTGTCTAAACTATAAAATAAAATTACATTTTTTCTTTAAAAAAAAATTAAAATACAGTTGTCATCATCATATAATTTTCAATTATTATTATTTCATTAAAAAATATTATTTTTAACTTTGTTCCAACACATTTATCTACTGCATTCCCTCCAATTGATCTTTATACATTTATTCATCTTGTCTATAATCTTTATCTAGGTAATCTAAAATCTATTGGAATTCATTTTAAAAACTTCTTTGTTTATCTTTGGCAGCATATTCATTCCTTGTGCTTTATTTCGAAGTTTTAATTTTCAAAGTGATTTTAATGATATCTATTTCTCTTTTATACATATATTTGCTTTAAATTTTTTTATTAATTTTAATTTACATCAACTATTTCTTGTGATTCCAATTATCTGCATTGCTTTTTTGTTGAAACCACTTTCTGATTTATAAATAAGCACTTGTAGAAAGCATTCAATAGGAATAGTAATTCACTCAGAGCTATCTATTATAAGCTTGAATAATCAATGGGTTATCTGATGATAGTGTTATTTCAACATCTCCAAGATGGTTGCCCATATTCATTGAAGAAAGTGGAAATAAGCAATAACCAGAAATATTCTGGGAATGTGGTTATAATACTATCATAATGATATTTTTCAATTAGTGGAAGCTTATTTTAGATGGCTTTGGAATAGAATAAATAAAATGAAATATTGCATTTATTGCAGATGCCAAATGCAAGTTGAGAAGGTTATGTGATTCTTTATTTGGTGATGAACAGATGATTTTTTTTTTCTAGAACATTAGCATGTTTTAAATTATCATACATTACAAAGTATTATTTGTAAATAGTGATTGGTATCTGAATAGTTTTTTGATTATACAAAAAAAAAGAGAGATTTATATGTGGTAAGCAGTTACAAACTACTGTACTATAAAGGTCGATAAAGTACTATTATTTGTTGAGATGTAATTTATTTATTAGATATCTAAATCTGCCTTCAGGCTTAGATCTTAATATTGATTACTTCTAAGGTTTTTTTTATTTTTTGGAATTTTAATCAAACGGTTAGTTGGTATTATGTTTATAGATTTGTTAAATATTCTTTAAGCACATAAAAATTTGTATATTTAATGGGAATAAAGATGAACTTATTAATACAAAGATGGTAATATAAATTATTTAATGATTAGTAGTTAATTTTTATAGATATTTAACTTTATATTTAACATTTAAAGAAAATGTTTGATAAGAAGTAATATTATATTTATTGCTGAGTGTTAAGTGTTTCTGTCATATGTTTTTAGACAAGAAAGCCAATTTTTATTATTTATATTTAATTTAAACAGCTTTTACAACAATATTCTATTTTTTTTATTATTTTATTAACCACTTCATAGAAATTTGAACACTCTTACATTAATATAGCTACTAAAAATTATTTTTTGTAATCATTTTTATGGCATTACAAGTGGATAACCAGTGTTATGATAAAGTGTATTGTTATTCTAATTTGTTAATAATTGAATCATTTAGCAAAATAGTTTCATATTTTGCAGAAGAAAATTTATTTTGTATTTCTTAATTTTTTATTTTGCAAAAGTAAATTCTTCCCCCCACCCTCTTTTTTTTTTTTAAAAAAGGATATACATCCATAAATACCAATTCATACTTTGATTTTGAGATAAAGTTTTCAAATTAAATAAAATGATGTTACAAAATTTGTTATTAAAAAGTAGTACTTTTTCCATTAAAACTAGTTTCAGATATTTTTAAAAAAATCAAATATGCAGGGTTTAGTTTAAATCTATTTTTAGTATTATTCTCATTGCTTCGATTAGTCGTTTTAATAATATATAAATTTAAATGAATTTGGAAGTTGTTCTTTTTTTTTTTTAAATATAATAATACATTTATATATATATATATTCTATCTATTCATTTAAATTTGAACAAAGCTATCCAGCTTAATAAAATTAAAATAGTTCTTTGCATTTTAAAAATGAAAGATTGCAAGTTTTCATGAATCATCTAGAGAAAAATTAATATTTAATTCAAAACTACATGTATTCTAATTTATACAAATTAAAAAGATAGAAAAGAATATAATTTTTCATAAAATATCATTGATTTACATTATAAAAAAAGTACTTTTATAGACTCTTGAATATATAGTTTCTAATCATATTAATGGTTACAAGAGACTCATTGTGGTTTTAAAAGATTTATAAAAGTGTCAGAAACAAAGGTGCAATTTATATATTGCTTTTATTGATTTTCAAAGTATTGAAATCAAGTAAAAGTTTATAAGAAATGTTAGAAATTAGATGATTGCCCAACAAAATTTATTTATATTTTATACTTTCTACATGATGGAATGAAAATAAACATTATTACTGTTGTCAGAAAATCTGAGGCTTTTGAATAATGACTGATGATAATAAGATAGTATATCTAACTCTTATAATTTTCCATTTTTATGATAATAATATTTGGAATAATTTATATATGGATTCATATAGTAATCATGAAGATGTAATATTAATTTGATGTTTTTTTTATTTTGAACTGACTGAAAACAAAACGGAGAGCTTCATCTTCTTGAGTTTTAGATTTATAGCATATTAATAATTAACATTTTTGAGGATTTAAAGAATTATTTATAGATTGTTCATAATGCTTTGAATGTAGCTTTGATGGTTATCAGCTTAAGAATGTGGCTGAATTTAAATATTTATGTAGTTTTATATATATATATATATATATATATATATATATATATATTTCTATATATATATATATATATATATATATATATATATATATATACATACAGAAAGGTAGTCTTGGATATTGAGCAAAATGCATATTCCATTTTATTATTGTTCATATTTAAAAATTAAGACTAAGAATTTCATTTTTAGTGATATAATTAATTACGTCACTTAAATTAGTTGTATACAAAGCTAGTCCATTTTCAAACAAGGATCCCTGTTGATATAATATAAAACTATTAGAAGAAAGGATGCTCTGTAAAATTCTAGAAATGTTATGGGAAAATTATAAAATAAATCCTAATATTTTTCATCTTACTAAATGTGATGCTAATTAATCTAATCCATTTTTATTGATTTGGAAATATGAAGTAAATATTGATAACAAACTTCCTAAAAAATATTTTATGATGAATTTGAGCATGAATTATATGAGAGGAGCAAAATGTATTATTCATTTTTATATGCCTTTATTTAACTTATTGTGTTTTTTTGCCTGTCTATTTGATAAAATCTAACAACTCATTTTTCACTCACCAATTTTCAATCTAGTTGAAATTTGCCTATGTATGTATTCCTAATGACAATATATTTTTTTAGAGTTTGCAAACCATTTTATAAAAAAATTAAAATTTTTAATTTTATGTAGGATTCATTATACTTTTACCAATATGTCTATCTAGGAGTATTAAATTGAATCTAAACTTAATTTCTGGAATTATATAAAACTAAAAAGTAAAAAAAAAGAAATGCTTTTATTCATTTAAATGTACTAAAATGTAAAAAATAAATTTTCTTCTGCTTTCACAGTATCTTGATGTTGTATGATCAAAACAATGCTCATGTTTAGAAATATTTTTAGACTATTTTTGAGCATGAGCAATGCATATTTTTATTTTGGTTGCACAATATTGAACACTGGAGAAAATCTGTTTTTACTTTTTAGAATTTTTTTTTTTTTACTTTTTAATGCATTTGTATGAATTCTTTTTACATGTTCTATTATTGGGAGATGATAGCTAAAGATATAATTTATTGGAGAAGTATTATTTAGACAAGATGTTGAAATATTTTAAAAAGAAAAATTCTTGGAGGAAAAAGTTAAAACAACATTATAATAAAGTCGACTAAATTCACTATAGCTTCAGCATATGAATTGTGGGAGTATATTTGTAATTTATTAATTGACTTGTATTGTTGTAACAAACTCATCTTCAACTTTTTATAGTTTACTTTTGTATTTATGCATTTTTTTTTTAAAATTAGAATATCCATAATCATTTACAAGTGATTGGTAATGAAGTTACTGGAAAAATTGTGAAAAATAAAGACTTTAAGAAAAGTTAAAGGTTCTGCACCTATGGAATTATATTATTTCCTTTAAAAAGAAGAATCATAATAATATTACATTTTTGTTTTATAATCAGTGTATCAACTAACATTTGATGATTCAGAATTAATGCAGGAGTTATTCTTTCAATTCATTAACTAAATTATCTATTTATCAACCATTAATTGGATGACAAACTGCATTTGCTATAGACCAGCTATTGATTTTATACTTACTGGTATTTTGAAAAACTCTGATGAAATTTTAACTGTAGCAGATACTAGACATTTCATCATGAAAACCTTCTTACTAAGAAAGAGCAATTAGAAAAATCTTAAAAATAAAGGGTGATAAAAAGTTGGAGAAAATGGCATGGAATGATGTGTAAATCCATAGATAGTATAATCAGACTTTTCAGAGATACTGTTCTGAAATGTAATCCAAATTCTGATATCTTTACTTTATCCAATAATCTGTTTTTGTTTGAACAATAGTACCATTATGACTAGTGATAACTTTTGTGTTAAGACACTTACTTGTTAAGATATTATTGGACAGTTAAATAAACATAATGGACATTAAATACAGAAATAAAAAGTTATTTTCACAACAAAGCCTTGTAAAAATAAATTTGAAAAATAAAATCCTGTCCTCAGTTCTTAAATGATGATGATAATGATTTTTACATCTAAAAATCATTTAGTTAAATAAGACATTTTGTTTATGATTAGTAAATCTTTTTATGAAAATGTGTTTTCTTGTGGATTAATAGATTCTTTTTACAATATTTTCAATCACCTGTTTAGTTTTATTATTTCATAACTACATTCCTGCCTTTTTCAACTTTTATCAAATATATTTTTTAATATAATAATGTTATAAAATAATTTTGCTATTTCAACTAAAAACAAAATTAATTCGAGTTCTTTAGTGATGTTAAGAATTTTATAAAATATTACTTTCTAAAAAAATTTACAATGGAAACAAAAGAATGCCGTTTAACTTTGAGGGAAACCTATTAAAAATTCTACAAAGTTAATTTCTTTATTTTTGCTTATAGTAAGAAAAAAATCTTCAAATTGCTATAGAGGAAACATTTATAAATATAATTGTTTTTAAGAAAATATAATTTTTGATTTTCTTTAATATGCAATGAAAGAGTCTGTTCTGAATAAAATCTAATATAAATATGTAGTTACAAGCAGGTATTATGTTATTTATATCTTAAACTAGTTATTATTTTATAACTTGGCTTTTAAATATTGGAGTTCAAATTTGTAGTAAAATTTTAAATATACATTTTTAAAATAAATTGTGTAAAAAGCAATGTGAGTGTGTTTGACAAACTTCATTAAGCAGATTCCGGTGAAAATTCCTGAAATTTCATTGTAAGCAATGGACAAAATCAGTTGACATCAAATGACATATCATTCCATGTTGTTTTTGGTTATTCAGCCTTTTTCTGTTAAAAACTATTGGATTTCTACTTAGTGGTAATTTTTTAAAACAATTTATATTATTCTATCTATCAAGCATTCATGGAAGCAAGAATAATCAGTTTATACCAAGTAATCCTTTGAATAGTTTCTGGTTGACTTCAGTAAGAAGCATAGTTTTCACTAGAGAATGATATGAGATTAATTAACTTTTTCTGTCAAATAATTATTTGTAAACTAATAGTTTGAAAATGAAATTCAATAATTTAAAATGTTTCTAATCTAATTATATAAGATCTGATTTTAGGTCAACAAATGGAGGTAGTAAAAAATAACTACTATTGACTTCCTTACTAATATTTATTGGGTTTTGCAATCTTTTTCCCAAAGAGATGAAAAATTCTTGATTTACCTTCTGACTGAAATCCTATCCATTTAGTTACATGATTATATGATTTGCCTTTGCTAGTTCTGGATAGATTCATGATTAAACCATCATCTTTGTATATATAATAGTAGTACAAAGTTATGATTGATTAGATAAAATATTACTTTCCACTAGAAGAAAACCATTAGAAATGAGCTTGACTGTCATTTGGTGTCTTTTAATTCTACTCATTGTTTACATTGAAATTATGGTGTTGGAAGAAAAATATTATTATTCTGTAAAAGTTATACACAATATTAAGATACCATTCACATTGGATAAAAACATCAATTTAATTATCTCAACTTAATTTTAGACAGAACACTTAACATATGCACAAGTTAATTTCTTAACAGCCAGTAACAATGAAATCCAGTAAAGAAAAATATTTGTAATCACTATTAAATTGCTTCCATCTAATTTATTTTTTTATATGTTAAAACTTATAGATAAAAATATATATTTATTGGACAATCAATAATATAGCATATACAAATAATAGTGTTTTATTTATATAGCCACATATTGATCTACCACTATGTACCTGATGGAAACTAATGATGAGAGCTACTGATATTCTTCTATTTAAGCATAATTACAAAAATTAAATTTATCCAATACAATTTTGGTCAATAACTAAATTATTGCCACAATCACCCATTATTATAGATTTATGTAGTTTGATTATTCAAAGTATAATCTCAATGAAATAATACTGATGAATGATTCTAATTCCCAAACATTATGCACTTTATTGGAATGACTATCAAATAATACTGGTTAGTATAAATCAACTTTATTTGTTTTGAGATAAAAATACTTTTCTAGCTTCCAATGCTATCGTTTGGATTCGAAAGACAGTTTATCCTTATTTATTATTTCTTCAATATTTGATCTCTTCTAGTAAATTGTCTATAACTTGGCACACTTTGAAAACATTTTGAATTCTTGTCAAAATGTTAGATGAGTCACAATTAATTATGTGCTATGCATTCAGATTGAAAATTAAAATAAAAATGGACATAATTAATATATAATTTTAAATTCATAATTTAATAAAATAGCTAATTAAGAAAATGACAAGGAAATTTGAAATATATGCAAAATGAGTGTTTTCCTGAAGGTTCGTGATGATGGTATTTTAGTTGTATTTATACATTGGATTATTTCCATCATCTAATGTAAGTATTGAATGTCTTTAGAAAAATGTAACTTTATTTAAATATTCCAAGTACATTCAATTGTTAGCAATAACACGCAGGTTAATATAAGCATAATGTTTCAAGAGGTATTATTCTCCCCTCTTCTTCATGTGTTGCTGTCCTGCCTAGTGACAGTACTGACATGGGAATCAGACTTGGATACTGACAATAGCAAACAACCTCATAAGTCAACTTTTAGTATGATTATATATAATGTATGGAAACTACTAATCAAATTTTCTCTTAGAAAAAAGTGAAGAAATCAAGAAGAATCTCATAGATAAGTATTTGAAATTTCTACTAACTATTACCTTTGGCAGTATGGTTTAGTTGATTAGAGCCTTAAAATTCAGTATTCAAAAATCTAAAGGTCCAGGTTCAATTCCCATGATAGTATTGTCACTGATCAAGCAGAAACACCCGAAGAAGTGGGGAGAATAATACCTCTTGAAACATTCTGCATATATTGCTATTACTTTGATGTATTTGGAATATTTAAATAAATTTAATTTTTTCTAAAGACAATCAATACATAAATATATTAGATGATGGAAATAGTCTAATATATAAAATACAATAAATATACAAAATGACATTGCAATCTCATCAGATAAATTAAAACACTATCATATAGTAGGTATCTATAAATACAAAAATTTCCATTGTTTAAGGTACTTACTTGCATATAACAATGGCTAAATTTAACCCCCTTTAATCTTTTCAAAAATTAAGCAAATATTGCACAAAATCATTGATTGATTATAAACTAGTAGTTTATGAGATATCTTCTTAAAACAAAAATATATACTGTTTAGTATCTCATAAAATATGTATACATATAACCATTAGAAATCAGTCCGCACACACACACATATATATAGTAAAAAATATGTATGTGAAAATGTAAAATTTTAAAAAATATATCTATAATGATTACAGTTTACAAATGAATTTCTTCTATTATCAATTAAACATTAATTTAATAATATTTAATTTAATTATATTATAATTAAAGTTTTTACCAATTTTCACTATTTTAATATAATCATTTTGATATCTCTTATACTTTCACTTTTATCTATTTTTGTTACTATTGTTTTGTTTTTTTGTTTTTTATTTTCCAAGTGATAGTTTTTTTTAAGCCGTACTTGTATATTTAGATTTAATTTTTTTCATGACATTTTTATTTTAGACACAGACTTTCAGTTTTTCACAGCTCTTCATTACCTTTTTTGTTGGTAAATAGGTTATTAACTCAGCGACTCGGTTTATCTTTTTGTAGAGATAGTAGAAAAATTATTGCAATCAACAAATTATTCTATAAGAAATATAAAGGTAAATAAATTTCCTCAGAGCTGTAATTAAAAACAACAATAATAGCTTCACACTTTTTCCACAAGCAAAGTTGATATTAACTTTTTTTTAGGAGTGATTTCTGCTAATTAAATGCTTTTATATTAACTTGCCCTATCTGTGTTTCTGTTGGTATGGCCATATATTTGAATTAACAATGAAAAAAATTCCATTGTTATTTAGAACTTAAACACATCTTTATCCTTCCCATGAAAACTCTTTGACAATTGAGACAATAGAAATATTATATTTGTAGAATAAAATTTTGTTAATATTGATTTAACATTTATAGAATAATGTTTACAGAAAAATGACTGCAACAGTGTTATATTGATAATATTGCATATGAATGAAGAATCTTAAAAGAGACTGATGAAGAAAAATATTTTATTTAAATTGAAATTATGTTTTATTTATTACTAAAAAGTAAAAAAAAATAATATAATTATTTTTTTTTAAATAATGATTTTATGTAAACAGCCAACTAAAAAATAGAAAAATAAAGTAATTCGACTAAAAAACATGTTGTTTCATAAAAGCATTTGAAGCCATAAAAATTAAAAAGGCCTCAAATGCTTTTATGAAATGATACATGTTTTTTAGTCTGATTACTTTGTTATTTTTCTACTTTTTATTTGGATGTTTACATAAAAGTATTATTTAAAAAAATATATATTTTTTAATATTGTTCTTTACTTGTTAGTTATAAATAAAACATATCTTTTCAATTTAAATAAAATGTTTTTCTTCATCAGTCTCTTTTAATTATCTTTGTTCATGTGCAATATTATTATTATTTTTTAGAGGAATTTATATATTTTATATCTTCAGAAATTGGCAACTAGTAATTGAATTTTATTTTTGATTGACTCTAGACTTTCAAACAAACCATTAATTATAACTTAATGGAACTAAGAAGAACTGACTTATGTTGTTTTTCATCTCTTTTTTATTCTTACTATTCCTCCCGTGTGACAATTTATGCTTGCCGTAAATTGAAAAACAATGCTATTTGTTGTTTGATAAATATATTGATTTGTTTACCAGATGGCATATTTCTATTTTTGTTAGTTTTTGCTTAGTGAATATAAAAAAAATAACTTAAATATAATTTATTTTATTTTATTGACTTTGAACAATATTTAATTTTTTTTTTGTCTTGACTTTGAACAATATTTCTTTTTTTGCTTGACTTTGAACAACATTTTAGTTTATAAAAATTGAAGTTTAGTCGAGCATTGTTAGCCGAGAGGTCATCACAGCTGCCTTGCAAGCAAATAGTTGGTTGCAGACGATTGTGGGTTCGCGTCTCGATGATGCTATGACATATGAAAAAAAAATTTGAAGTTTAAAGATGTTGACTCTTAAATCCTAAAACTCTGTGCACATAAATTAATTATTAAAATAAAGAAAAATAATTTATTTACTTTACAAACAAACAAAAATTCATTTCATAATACTCAATTTTGGACCCATGCATTAATTTCAGCAGTATTGACTACATGAAATGGTATTTGAAATAATTAGAGATTTTATAAACAATAAAACTTTTATTTCATCACTGACAGTTAATTCACTATTAAAATTCTTATGCAATCTTTTCTTTTTTATTTATATCACAATAAATATTAATTTATTGTTATTTATTTTATAATATTTTCATTATCATTACTCAGTCTAAACTACAGCAAATAATTTAGCTTAAATCTTTGAATGTGTTCAAATGATTCAGAATTTTTGAAAAAAACAATATAAATGATTTTTTTCATATGCACATATATTTTTTAAAAAAATATTATATGCCTGTTAATAGTATATTTTTAATTTTGCAATAATACATTTCACGATTTGGATTATAGTGCCAAATTAGTGATAACACTTATATGCACACATGTTATATTTTTTTGTTGACTTAATGTGTTATTTTTATTACTTTCTCTTGGATCAAACATATAATTTTACTATTTTATATTTCATTTAATTACTAACTCATGTATCACTAGCATTAAATATACATTGCTTTAGTGTTCCTATTAAAATATATCTTGTATACTGGTTTTACTTCAAATTTCAGTTCAAAAACTATGATGAATTACTGAAGCACCAAAGATTTTGGTATTAATAAAAATGTGAATTCAATATGTTGCAAATAGGTTCTTTTTTTTTACTTTCAAAAGATAACTAAAGTTTTCATTATACTTGAAAGAATTAATTAACAATATTCTATGTGGGAGAAGATTCTTATAGTGAAATGAGACGAAAATATTGCTCACAATTAAATGCATTAATTTTAACAAAGATTGCATCCTTTATTCTATTAAACTCAAATTAATGTTTTTAGTTCAAATTTGTGATCGACAATCAAAATATATAAAGAATGAACTACTTTTTTTAATTGTCAAAACCATTATAGCAGTTTAAGCATGTACTTAAAGAAAAAAAAACAATTATAAAAAATAATTTATTTCTCTCTCTATCAGATTACTATTAAGGCACAACAAAGAGTGTGTTTTAAGCAGATCCAGTTTGGAGATATAGTTCAAACTTCTTCCCCTGAATGAATTTTGATAAACATAACTTTTGTACAACTCATCATTATTAAAATATTATGGATTAATTTATCAAAATCAACTCTTATTTGAGAAGTCATTTCATAATTACTATGACCTCTAATTTTTCATCCAAGAAGTTATTGATGCTATTAATCCTATACCAAATGAATCCTTTCTATCCAAACTTTCACATGTAAACTATTTGCTACTTTCTGTTAAGAATTTTTTAAGAATTATTTTAAATATAATTAAAATTATGCTTAAATAAAAATGAATTATAAATTCAAGGAGTCATATATCATTTATACTTTTGTCTACATGCACTTATAATGTTTTTAACTAGAGCACAAGTTATACAAAAACTTCATCATCTGGATATTGTCAGACATTTTGAATAACATTGTTTCCTTCACTATTTTTCTAAAAGACATTCTTAAAATTTTTTTTTTTGCAATGAACTATTTAATGCTATTTTTATTTTATATATTTATATATCCATACACTTAGATACAAATATAGTTTTATTAATTTTGATGAGCTTTTGATTTTTGAAATCTTCATTTCAGATCGGTATGCTATATAATAATCAGTATTTTTTAAGTGCAATCTATAAGCTAAATAAATATTTTTTGTATTTTTTTCTAAGAAAATTAAATTACAACAGTGAATATCAATCTGATATATACTTGACTATTCATTCTTTAATGAAAGGATAAACATAATAATTAATTCTTTGGTTGGAATCTCTACTGATTCTTTTATAATGTTTAAGCTTTATTTAAAAATATTTTTTATAATGTTTTAGGAATGTTTAAGCTTTATTAAATAAACTTTAAAAAATTCTGTTTTATAAATATTACAAAATTCATTTAATTTTTTAACAATCGTAAAGCAGATTGGCCTATCCATTGTTTTCCCTGGTGACAATTTTTGAGTTTTATTTTATGTTAGAATTCAATCAAGTAAGTTTGATTTATTAGAAATATAAATTTACAATAAAAAACATCCTGAAAAATCATATTTGAACTTTTCAAATATTGAATAAGAACAATTACTTTTTTTATTAGATGATTACTGCAAAGTCAATGAAAAAAAATTAATGAAATTTTTTTGATTGAACTCGATTTGTAAAGAATCAATATTAAGTCATCATAAATCTATGAAATTCTGTTTTAAAATTTAAAATTATATTTATAATTATTAAAATATCATAAAAGTTATGTACTATGATGTTTAGCAAACTATTAGCAACCATAGTTTTATTTTTACCCTTGCAATAAATTTCTTTAACTTGTATTTTTAAAAAGAAAACATACTCCATTAAAATCAAAGTGTAATAGTATATACATTTATTTTTAAATAATTATTTTAGAAATAGTTTGAAAAATTAACTATGAAAAATATACAATGTTTTTTGTTCATTGCTAATAACAATTAAAAGAGAAGTTTACATTTAGTTTTGTAAAGAAATTACCAATCTGTGACATGGTAGGAGGAGTTCGAATTCAGATTCTTTGTAGTTTCTTTTGATTGTAGTAGACTTATGATATTTTCAGATTTTTTAAAATTATAAATCAATATATTTTACTTCCAGTTTCTACCATTAAAATAAATGCAAAATTATAAAATAACATTTCAGATTACTAAAGGCGAGTGAAGGAAAGCTAAAGGCCTACCAGAGCCATGTCCGAGTGAAGTACTTTGTATGTGTTAATGAGTTATAATGATAAAGAATCAGAATTTACGTTTCAGTAAAATATTTTACACCAATATATTAATGACATTTGAAAATATTTATTTTTTATTGATTTGTTTATTCTTCATTTAATCATAATTTCTATTAATGGTTTTTAGTATTTCTGAATTTTGCATGTTACAGTATAATATCTTTTTGAAAGGTTATTTTGTGAATGTACATATATTGAAGATTTTCAGCTATAATTATATTTATTAAATTTCGTTTCTAATGAACTTTTAACATGACCTTTATATGTGAATATCATTTTACAGTATTCAATTAAATTTTGTTCTTGATTAATTTTAATGTTTTATTTTTTATTCTTATTGGATGTTTTCAACTCATGGCAGTATAAATAAAATTTTCAGTATAGCATACAGAAATGGGTTTATGAATGATTTTTTAATTTTTTTTAATTGATATTTTTATGATTTTTAGTTTTTTTAATTTTATTTAATGTATTGTTGGTTACATTATAAATAATGCTGATGATGATGATAATAATAATATAAGGTTCAAATTTATTTATTAAGCTCATAGATCGCATAAATTAAAAAGAAAGGATTTCACCTTTTTAACATATGCCCCTTATTGATTTTTATAATAGCTCAACGATGCTGTGAATCAGTAAGGCGCATATTTTAAAAAGGTGAAATCTTTTCTTTTTAATTTAATAATAATAATAATAATAACCGTATGAAAGCTTAGCCATCATTAGCAAGACGTTCAAGTGTCTGTGTTCAAACTTGAAAAATAATCAAATACCTGCATAATTTGCAATAAGGCGGAAATCAATTTTCAGTCAATAAAAGTAAGTATCGATTCACATTTTAAAATAATTAAGATAATCTGCTAAAGAATCAATTATTTTTTATTAATAAAAGTCAAAAAAATGGCGGTCGCCCAATCACTGACTAAGTGGCTGCCACCAAAGCAATTACCATAAGAACAACAATTTTAAACTCAACAAAACGTATGCCAATGCTGCCAAGACTAATGTTCAAACAATTAACACAAAACAACTTAAGTTTATCTGTTAACACTGTGATAGCTAGATTTGAAAAAAGTAATCAAAAAGACATCAATAATATTAACTTTCAAATCAACAAGAGCCAAGACCTAGAACACTAATTTATTCAAAAGATCCCCTCCCCGGTCTATTTTATTATTAACTACAGATGAAAATCTATGATATATAAATTCCCCAGGTTATTATCTCACACTATATAAATCGTAACAGTATATGGACTTTGAGATGCAGTGCTACGATCAGTAGACCATCCTAACCCAAGTTATCTGGTAGTCAAATTTTTGATATCAAAAAAAGCCAATTTCAAACTCATCACAATATTAGGAAACTATATTGGTGATGGTGAATAAAGACTCACAAAGCTACATTACAGGTGTATTAAAAGATATTTTATCTAGCTATAATATTCAAGATTTCCAGCGCCTGATGGAGCCATTTGAAAAACATTTTAAATTTTAATTAAATATATCTAAAGGTTATGCCTACCCTCATTTATAGCAACAATTTCAAGTTAAAACTAAAGCTAAGCACCATTGTAAATCCAGAAAACACACCTACACAGATCATAGACCAAGATGCCATGCTTTGTCTTTACTTCAGAGGGTTAAAATTGCAATGCTACTCCTGTGACCAGCATGGCCACCTCACAATACACTGCATTGCAAATTAAATTAAGACATTATACATTTACTTTCTAGTGGCCCAAATCTAGATAAGCATTACAAACCAGCTCTCATCAACAATCCAAAAACATCAAACCACAACTACAAACATAAGCATAGAAATACTGGACCTATTATTTAAAAAACAAATGATAAACAAGAAACATTATAAGGCTGACACAGATGACTCCAGAATATATACAAGTAGCACCTCATACCCACCCCAATGGACAATGGAAACAATAATGAATCGGAAACAAATAGTGACAATATCAATACCATTGACTACGATATCAAAGCCCACATGCCTATGATAATCAACAAACATCAATGCACATAAAAGATGTAATTATTTCATGCATCTCCCCTATGGAAGCAGCAGCATCTAAAGCCAAAAGGCATCCAGGCCACCCACCAAAGAAAAATCACTAACTAAAGAGAGCTAAAATAGAAGAAATCAACTATATAGATGGCTTCACCAGATGGATATTACTCTTGATCAGACTATGAAAATCTTGAGCCAAGCCATGATAATGATCATGAATCATGCCAAACACCATGCCAACAGACAAAAATACCCCCTCACCTTATACAAACTTGATAAAAGTTAAAATAACAGCATTTAATGTGTGTGGGGAGGTGGGTGGAACTTCATCATCAAAATCAATCAATTAAAACAATAGTTTAAAATTACAGAGCCTCATATTGGTTTATTTGAGACTAAACTCTACTCTGAATCTCAGACTGAACCATCAGCACAGCTTCTCAGAAATTTCTGTGCTTGCTCCAGGAACTCACCATCACCTTCTGGTGACACTAAACTGCTCATTGAATTAAACTGCCCACTCTTTTTATTCAAGGTAATTTTCATTGATTCATACCTGCTATAATTAACATAATTTTCTTATATTTTTACTATTGCATCCTAGTCTTATTTTAAATATAATTTTTACTGTTAATCCACTACTTAGAGCTTCCCCATATCCAGCCATCCTAATTGAGGACTCAACATGAAATATAAAGACTTTATCACCCAATGGCTACATCAAATATCTTTTTCTCTTGTGAGTGCTGACAGCATTATATTCCACAATGGATATCTTTGTTTTTATTTGCCTATGCTGCATCATCTAATTACCATGAACCTTATCCCCTCACCATTCTCAGATCAGTCAGTGCAAACTCTAATTATCAACCTCATGGAAATTCAAACATCTATACTTCCATTAGGTAAAACAGTAAGAGTACTGTTCTGCGCCTAGTAACCACTCCAGAATTTATTTTCTTGTAGATTTATATTATGCTCAATAAAATCAAGACCATGCAGCTCAATCCTATACAAAAATTCTTAGCCTTCATTAATATACTCTACTTTTAATATTGATCACATCACGAGAAAAACACCCCTCCACTGACTGATGAGCTGTATGTGCAAATTACCATGATAAAACCTTTCACACCATACACTTACACAAGACTGCAGTAATACATCTAACACTTTAAAAATTATCTATAAGATTAAAAATGAAAATATGTTTCACCCAAGAACATACCTGGACCAGACACTACATAAGATGGGCATTGAGATACCCACCTATCATCAGAATTGCAATTGTTATCCTAGCTGACAAGACCACATATGTAGACCATAATATGATATCTGTTCATACTTTAAATAAAAACTGCAAGAAAATCAACCACCCAAATTTCCTGCTGAATTTTGCAGCACACCAGAAAAAAACAACCTCATTCAATACCACTGAGTTCATTATAAAACTAGCTACCACATCAATCAAATACCATCCTTAAAACTATGGCATCCCTCAATTTATATTAATGTATCTTAACCATTATACAGTTCAGTATCTCTGTGATCTAGCCAATCATTTGGCACTGAAACTTTAACCTACAGAATATATCTATCCCATTGCAATAGTACCTTTATCAAAAAACCAGCAGCCATCTCCTCTCTTATCAACCTCTGGCCCATGACCATGGAACCACTGCTAGTTAAAATCATTGAGAAAAATCATTAACAATAAAAGAGAACTCACATATACTTCCACTAATCTCCAATATGCAGTTTGCAAAGAAAAATTCACAACCATTCAAGCAGCACTATCTTCAAAGTGGTCCTGAACTGAGGTTGAGGGCAGTACACACCAATGGCAGTACAGCTTGCCACTGAGGGAGATTTTGACTCCATTGAACTCCATGCTCTTATAGACATGTTAGGAGATTTTGACTCCATTGAACTCCATGCACTTATAGACATGTTAGCCTGTACCATAATTTCCAAAACTCATCTATATTTACTTTCAAATTTGTTACTGATCTGTGAAATTCATATCATGCTCAATGGCAAGAACTTTCCATAATTTGTACCCATGCAGTCCATATTGCAAGGATTCCCACTTAGCTCACTCTTATTCTTACTGTACATCAATCCTCTTTTACAAAAAATACAGCAAACATTCACAACATCTTAACACTGGATGCTCCACAATGCATTACATACATTGTGGTCATGGATGATGTAACTATTTTTCTACCTTCCAAAAAATATTTACCCAATTTACAATTTTTTTTACAAGAATTCACAATCACAAACAAGCTGAAATTCAATGCAAACAAAAGTGCCCTCTGGTCACTCTTTACAAGTAAAGCATGTACATACACATACCAAGCCAAACCAAACATTCTTCTTGGTTTTCCATTTCACTTAGGGGTTATAGCCATGAGATGCTATATACAGAATAAACTTAAAGATGAAGCTGTGCAAATCACTAACTCACTATTAAGGACTAGAAACTACAGCTATTCAACCAACTCATCATCACTAAAATTATATACTATCTTACCATCAGTCAAATAAAATCCATTTGCAATAAGCTCTTATGATGCAGAGAGACTGTTGCTATCTCAATTAGATATCTCAGCCTACCACTTATAAACAATGGACTTGGTCTATATGATGTGAGCATTTTTATAAATTCAAAAGCTGCCATTCTAAAACAGTTCCCACAATTACAATGCCTGATTCAAACCATACCAACTGATAGACCTCCCCCACAGCATTCATTCCTGTCATCAATCATCTACCCAACAGAAAACAACATCCACCCAGATACCTGCTCAATTCTCTAGAAAGTATATGTATTGACAGACCTACACCCTCATGCATCAAGAAACCAGTCACCAATGACCCCTCTCTAATTCTGGGGATCAACAATAAAAAGATACTTAACAACAAAAAATGGTCACTGGAGCCAAAATTGTTTGACTTCATCATCAAAATTAATCTCTATGTTTTGCCAATTATTTACTTCCTTCTTCACCAGTGACTGTGTATGTTATCATCAACCCATTCTGTGGGCTATATGTCACTATGCTGTAGAGAAACAACAACATCTAATCTATAAAATGCCCGCTATTAGAAGAGACCCAAAGGACAATGTGTAACACATATAAACAGTCTGACATCTCAATACAACATATTATCAATATATAATATGAAAACTTAATCCCCACAGTGCATGTAGCCACATTCATTCTCTTTGCATCCTGTTGCACATGATGCATCTTTGTGTTAAACAATAATACAAGATGACACCCCTCTACCTTTCACAATAAGTTGTCACAGATGTAAATCAGAGATAGCACACTAGCTCATCCAACTATACATGCTGTTACTTAGTTACTATTCAAACAACAAGCAGCCTTATAACCAGCTAAACAAATGCATAATTGTTACTGCAGGGATGGGGGAGGAAATCACAAACAACTGGGATAAAATCATTTCAGGCCAGCCTACTACTCATATCAGATGCTGAAACAAGGACTAATCCCAGCTGCTTGCAAAAATTAAAGACACTACCCCACACAATCATTACAACAAAACAGGGATTTAAATGTGATATTCAAACACCATGAACTGCCAGTAGAAATTGCAAAATAATGAACTCTAATAAAACATATTTATTAAAAGCAAACAAACTTATACATTGCACACACATAATTTATTATAAATAATCTCTGAATGTAGACCTTGTTTCTGATCAATTTCAGATGGTAGCACTATAGCAGAAGATTTGTAAACTTTATGATCCAAACAATGAGATTTATATAATGTTACCCATTTTCAAAATTGTGATATTCTCCCCCATGTAAATGGACAACAACCACCAATCTAAGCCTCACAGATCTCACACACATCAATTAAAGCAAAAATCTTCAAAATTATAATACTGAATTTTATTATATCATCATAAGTATTTGGCATTTTCAAAACTTACCCTCCTCCCCTATTAGTATTGTGTACATATACAAATCAATGTGTTTCTGCAAACCAAATAATTATAAATGTAAACATGTGTGTGATCTGAAATATCTATAAATACTGTTTAGTCCAATAAACTTCTTTTTAGAAACAATAATAATAGATGATGATGTTAATAATAAAATTACTAAATATACTACCCAACAAGTATCAATTATAATTTGATTTTCAATGCACCTGAATAGCAATTTGATTTAAACAAAAATTTGTTTAAACAAATGATTGGTAATACTTATGTAAATAAAATCTGCATGTATATAATGACACAAAATTCAAAAATTTCTTTTATACATATAATAAAACTTACTTTAAAATCTATTAAAAAAATACTACAAAATTTATTTATGTATTTTCCTAATTTCAAAGAGGCTATCTTGATTATTAGTATTATTGAAAATATTTTATTTAACGAAAATATTATGTTAAACTGTGCAAAAAAAAAAAACTCACCACAAATTTAAAAAAACCATCGTTATTGATTTAGAAAAAAAAATAGAAATCATTAAACGAATTTCTAGAAAATCTTTTAGTTATACAGATTACAATTTTAAAATAACATGTACAAGTTAATCCATATATATATTAAAACTATAAAATACATACAAATCAAATATTTTTTTAAAAACTGTCAATAAAATATAATTAATATTTTTAAAAGGATTAATAGTTTGAGTAAAGTAATCGAATTTTGTAACATTTTAAATAATTGATAGCTTAATTAATGAAATTTATGTTTATAGATACAACAATCTTTAAATAACTGTTGTGAAATTAAAGCCTTTTCATCAGTCTTCTGAAGAGAAATACTGAAAACAAAGTACTACAAACTTAGCCAATATGTTTTTTCCTTGTTTAAATCCCTAGCTTAGAATAGTACGATAGTTATTTACTGATCAATAATTGGATGGTTGTCTATTAATTAACTATGAATAATTAAGTGAAATAAAATTTTTAAAGCTGCTTGTGTTTTCAAATATCATCTAGTCTAGATTTGAATCCCAGGCAGATGTTAACAATCGCTATGTCATAATATATTTATAATGGGAGGGGGGGATTATAATGAAAATTTTAAGTGTTATATATTTATATATTAATGTATATGAAAATATTATTCATTAATTTATTTCATATACAAAGAGATTTCTAAAATTAAGGATAAGTCCTAAATTATATTATTCTTTTTTTTTGTTTGTTTGTTTTACAGACTGAAATTGATTGTAGAATAATTGTTGTGAATAGTGTCAACAATTAAAACTTATTTGGCGATTAGGGCATGATCTTATAAGATAAATATTTATTACTAAATGGATAGTTAAATATATACTTAATAGTTTTAGTAGAAAATAAATTATTAATAATATAAGTTATAAAAGTACGTACAGTATCAAAATGATTAATTTTTACATATAATAGATCAAAATAAATGATTGTCTTAAAATGGGGGGGGGGGGTAGATTTCTTAGTGATGAATTATTTTATTAGTAGTGATGTTGCCGGTTTCATTGAAATTCTGAAAGGTATTATAATAAGACTATTTGTAAATCAGATAATTTTTATTAACAACAGCTTTTTAGGTCAAATAATGTGATAATTTTATTAATAAATGTTGAATACTCAAGAGTACAACTTAAATTTGTGTTAACAAGTGTAATGTATTTTTGAAATTAATTTTGTGCAGAAAGAAAAAAAAAGATTATTTTTTTAGGAGATCCATGAATTTTTACTTCTTATGGACGTCATTACACCACTGCATCAAACTGCAGAGAACAAAAAATAGTATTCCAACAAATCACTTTTTACCCTGTATAATTCATATAATGATAGAGTGACAGATTGAAGGACTAAATGCTTCTGTATTGAAGCTTAAACTGTTGTTAACGATACTTAACTAAACATATAGAACAGGAGATGTGGATAATTAATGAAAAAGTGAGATAAGATTGGTAGCTCTGAAGATATAAATTTGAATAAGAATGAAAAAATCAAGGATAGTATAGAAGAATGAAGATATTAGGAAAAATAAATGAAAAATGATTCTTTATTAAAGATAGTAAGAAGAGCAGGAATGAATAATAATTAGAAATTTCAAGGATGTACTAGAAGAAACTTTGGAGATTGAGAGAAAGAGAACATAATAACATCATTAAGCTAAAATATATAGTTTGTTGCTAAAGTTTTTTATGCTATTCTTATAAAATAATATATATATATATTCCGATATTATTTGTATAATTATTTAGAATGTTTTATAAATCTTATTATAAAATCATTAAAATTTCATGTTAACTAATCTCTACTAAAAATACGTTTCATTTTTAAAGTGTACTCATTATAACAGTTTTAAGTAATTCCTTTGCAAATTCTATTTTTAAAGCAGCTTAAGAAAATTGTCAAAACGAATATTTTTGCATTTTTTCTATTTAGATTTAATGCTATACTTATTAATTGATATTTTTTAGATTTCAAAAAGATAGTTTGGCTTTAATAAATTGATAGGCAAAAACATATTACTTATTAAAATCTGTGATCTTAAGTCTATATGTGTGTAATTGTATGAGACATACCTAATTGAATGTTACTATTAATTTTCAATAATAAAATAAGTTTAACTATTATGAAACACTGAAAAGCATCTACTATTAATAATCCAAAGTCACAGATTATGTTCATTATTGCTTTATTTATTCAGTAATTGTCAACTATCAAAAATATCGTGGCGAGTTTTTTTCCATGCATTTTTAATAATTTATGATTTTTTCCTCCATATTTTAGTGACATTTTTTTTAGTATAAAATAAATACTCTTGTAAATACGTTTATTATTAATAAATAATAAACTTAAGTCTTTATTTGAAAAGATTTATAAATGTTTTCATGAAGGAATGTTTATACATGCTTAAAAAATATAAATATCACATGACCCCATCTCTTATGCTTGTGTATAACTGTTGTTAAAACAGGCAAAATTCACTATATATATTGCCATACACAGCAAGCTAGAGTAATCAATGGATGCCAGAAGGCTTGTGCATAAAATCCCCATCTAGTACCTACTCATCCAATATCCCCAGACTAGTTTCTGACTTATGGCCTTCGTCAGTGAGGAGCCTTGGACCTAGTTCTTAGGATTTAATGCAACCCTCCAGCAACGACCTTTTATCTCTATTTATTTACAAAACTATGAGTCTTAAACTGAAAACACTTTAATGTTTTCAATCCAAGCCCATTGGCTTATATAGTCATATGAGTCTGAACCCAGTTCAGTACCCATACATTTTGGTGTCTTTGGTTCTTTAATAACCATAGCCACCACTATGCTATTAGGTAGGATTGGTTTTAAGCAAATAAATATCACATGACCACCACCTCTTATGCTTATGTATTGATTACTTTAGCTTGCTGTGTGCGGCAATATATATATAGTGAGTTTGGCCTGTTTTAAAAAATCTATTTGTAAAAATGTTTTTACACTACCAAAAATATATATGTACTTATTTAAAAAATATAAAAATTTTTCCTTGATATAAAATTTTTAATTTTTTGTTCAGGTACTGTAAATATTTTTATCATATTTTTAAATCAAATCACCCAGTAATTTTTTTTTTCTTTGGTTTTTAAGAGACACATATTTATATTGATATCACTATTGGTATTTGCACTTACATTGCAATCCATAACTAGAATTATATACATATTTTCAAAATTTTGAGACTTTAGTATTTCTATATAAACACAATATAACCCTACGTTAATGTAATTTGCAAATTTTTATTATATCATGAATGTCACAAATTATTCTTTGCACATGATTCTGGTGTCTTAAATTTTTCTATTTTCCATTGCCAGATTATATTGTTAGAATGTTATATTAAATTAAATATATTTTTGGTGTAGCCCAGTGATACTTTTATGTTGGTTAATTTAATTTTTATATAAAATAGTGAAAATAAATCTTAGCATCATGCTGCTTTCTTAGTTTCATGGGGATTTATGATGCTATCTTTAGCATCACCTTATGCATTATGTCATGAGTTTCTTTTTTATTATATGATTTTTTAATAATATATATATAAATTTAAAAACTTGTTTATAATTAATATATTTATTAACTTATTGATTGTCATATTTCTGAAATAAATAGTCCAGAAAGCTTATAATATGGTAGCATTAATATATATAATTCAAGGTTCAATATTAGTGTTAAGTTACAACCTGTTGTTCTAACTTATAATTTTTGAAATTTGTCAGACAGGTATTATAATGCAATTAATCTTTTGCATTGTAATTTAACAAATTCTAGCAAATATGTTTTTATTAATTTTTATATAAAAAGAAATATATATATATATCTATTAAGTACCAAGTAGTTGATTAGAATTGATTGATATTAAGTATACATTTTTAATATCACCCCAATATTAAGTTTGTGGGAACTTGCCACTGGTCTTAATCTTGGCTCAAGCCCCTACACTTTGAATAATTTGCCCTTTGTAAAAATTAAATTAATTAGTCAAGATATCAATTTTTCAAACATTTTAAAACTATATTACTGTTATAGGAAATGTATTAGAAATCAACTTTTTAGAATTGTGTAGTGCTGTAAAAATGTAGTTCTTTGAAAAATAAGAATTTTGTAAATGGCTGTTATTTTTATTTATCAATAAATAAAATTCACATTTATTAGTCATAAATTGTACTAAATTTATCATCAAATTTTATAATAAATATCAAATATAAAGCACAGACATTATTTTTGTTTATTGTTTATTATAAAATTTGAGGTTAAAGTAAACATAGTTTGTAATGGATCTTACATGTTAACATTGTTTTAATCATAATAATTCTATAGTAACATGATACAGTCATATCGTTAAAAAATGTCAGATGTAATAAAAATGTACTTTATAAACAAAGCAAAACTCTCCATATAGTATTGCCACCCTGTGCCAACCAAAGTAATCAATGAATACTGTATGGAGAGTTTAGCTTTGTTTATAAACAATTATGTGCTAGTACAAGATAATGATCATGTGATGATTAAAAATATACTTTACAATTCAAATGCAGAGTTGGATTTAAACTGATTGGAATTACTATTCTCAATTTGATCTTGGACAGCAATCTATTTATTTATTAGAATAATTCAAAAGCAGACAATAACATTATTTGTCAATCTACTTTTTTTAAAATTAACAATTTGAGAGTGATCAAAATGAAAGTAAACAAGAATTTCCATCTAGTTTAAATCTTTTATTTTCAGAATTTAGTATGTTATAAATCAGTTTTATATTTGACAGTCTGCTAAAAAAAACATGCATAAATTTAACTAATTTTTGATTAAATAAAGTTCATGATTTGTGTTTTATATTTGTGAATTTTTTAAATAATAAATATTGCCTATAGATTTATAGTAATACTGCATTAAAATATTACAGTGAAACTGTGATATGTTGCATATTACTATATATTGCTTCAATTACAAAAGAAATATAAATAAATAAAGAATAACATTAAAATACTAATAAATTTTATGAATTTATATCTTTATTAACTGTTTTTTAAAACCTTGTAACATCCTCATTAAATTGAACTTTTCAAATATTACTGTTTAAACTTATGTGATTTAATTTATTTAATTTAATTTTTTACTTTCAAAAGTTGATATTACACAGAATTTTATGTAATAAAATGTTTTCTAAACATAAAACTGTAAGCTATGTAAAATTTAATAGACTTTATAAATAACTTTCCTTATTTGATAAAATGAAAGTTACCAATTTATTAATGGTGGAAAAAATAACTAATAAAACATTTCTGTAACATTCTTGTATTATGTCAAAAAGTTTAAAGTTTATGGGAATAATTTAGCCAAGAACTATGCAAGTATAGAACTCTAAAGATTCCAAAAGCAGCATAGATTCAAAACAATTGGAGATGTTTATCTTCAAATAATAAGACTGCTACTATGTTTTTATAGAAAAAAGTTATTGAAGCAAGTGTTTAATTGGAATGAAATTGAGTTCTGATATATCCATGATGAAAGTATGCAATTTTGCTGTTAATTTTATTTTTAAAAATGAAGATATGAAACAATAATATTATTATTTTGATTTAAAATAAATGAATAAATACATGTATATAAATGTGTTTTCTCATTTTATTATTATTAGCTACATTATAATTTTTTAAATTTTATTCATACTCTGAAGTTAATTCATACTTACATATTGTACATATAAAAATATCTGTATTTTATATATTTATATATATATGTGTGTGTATGCTGAAAAGTGGTGTACATCTATAGAATAGTTAAGTAAATAATTTGTATTATAAACAAAGCATATAAACAAAATGTGAGTTATTATCTGCTATATATGATATATGTTTAGGGGGATTTGAAACAAAATATATTGAATATCATAATTCCACTGTATTTTCACATGAGTTAAAATTTATGGGAAAATTTTTTTTTTAATATTTAAATGTTTTCTGCAGTTTAGTTTACTTTTGTTTCTAAATAGATTTAATATTTGCACAAAAAATTGTAAATAATTATAAAGAAAATAAAATGAATTCATAATCAAGTCCTTATTTTATCAAAGATTGTGTTTTAAGAAGGAAGTTATAAGAACAATTTGAAAATAAAAGTAGATGATCATCAGACACAGATTTAGGACAGGATGATACGAATTAAAACATCAATATCTAAAAAAAAAATACTTTTTAATTTTATTAGAATAGATTTCAGCTAATTCTAAGTTTAGAAATAAAATTCTCTCTATCTAATCAGTTGTTTCCAATAATGTCAAAATTTTTATCATGAATATGACAAAGTCTAAAAGCATCTGCACATTGCTAAATGATCGTTTGCAATTTAATTCGGTGCAAACATTTTATCTCAGAATCTTTCCTCACTAATTGCTGATTTTACTTTTTAATTTCTACTTCCAGTTGTTTATTAATAATAGTTTTAAAAAGAATTTAAAGTAAAATGATGTATCTAATAATCATAAATGTGTCTTTCTTAATCTTTACTTCTATCATTAATAATTATGAAAATAATTGCATGGCTCATGAATAAAAATGATTTTCAAGCATCAAAGTGTTAGGAAGATCTCTACAGTGTTTTTCAGTTGAAGAAACTGATTTTATTCATTTTGCTTATCTAGAAATTAATTGATGAACTTTTAGCTTTTGGTTTCCCCACTCTTTCCACCAATCTAAACTTCACACTTCTATTAATATTAATTACTGATGCATTATAAACTTGTGGATATAATGATAACAAAAAAAAACACATCAACTTTAATTTTAACAAATTTAACCAATTTATTAGATAATTTTTTTTAGTCATATACCAGTAAAAAAAAAATTTGGAGACTTTGCCTACATATCAATCAAAGTGACAATTTATATTTACAGAATTATAGAAGCATGAAGCCAGATTCTTTTTTAATGCTTTTATTTGTTTAGGATAAATTTTGTAATGAGATTTAACAGGTTTCTATTCAACAGATTTCCTTCAAATTTTATACATATATTAAAAATTCATAAGAATGCAATATGACAATGAAATAATTTTAGGTTAGTTTCCTGTTTTTTTTTTTTACTTTTGACAAACTGAATTTTGAACATGTTGCTGTTGGGTCAGATAGTTTTCAGTGATAAGCATGAGAGGTATTTTTTAAATGTTTTTATTTTTCAAAAAAGTTACACTAAAAATATTAATGATCAATTAAAATAGAAATGAAAACACTTTCAATTGATTGTAAAAGTTACATCTTTTAAAATAAATTAAATTTTCTTTACTTTTGATTGTAAAAAAGAAATGTTTTTTAAAACATTTCTTTCATAAATGAAATAATATTGGATTGATTTTTAATCCACTGTGAATTTTCTTTAAAATATGCGAATACTTTAACATTGTTTTTATTCTTCATTTTAAATAGGAATAATTACAAAAAATATCCAAATTCTAAAAAATTAAAATAATATATATAAAAAATAATTTATAATAAATACTTTCATTTCAACAAAATTTTTATTAACAATAAATAGTGATTACATACTAATAAAGGATAGATAAATGAATAAATTGTACAATAATATGATTTTATAATGTTCTATTTGTTATCTGGCTAGATTTTGTTATGAGAGTATAATTGTTATACTCTTATGTGGTTAGGTATAGTGATGAGATTCTAAGGACTTGATTAATGGAATAAGCATTTTTTATATAAACATGAATATTTTCTTTTAGAATTTCCTATTCTATAATGCTGGGTAGGTGGGAGTTGATAATCAGGAAAAGGAAAGAGCAGTTAAAGACCAGGTGTCATCAAAGACTTTACTGGAGGCCAGGAGCTGGTCACGTTTCTTGATTTTTTTGAGCGTTTGATAAAACAATGGTATGATTTGTGGCGGGGGTAATTCCATGAGAGTTTTGCATCTCACTATCCATATGGAATAAAGGACAAAGGTAGAAAGCCTTATTATTGAAAAAAACCCATTATGAATGGCATTTTCAAGTGAGAAAATCATATCAGGTCTTATGTTGGAATTGATTATAATTATATCTTTCAGTGTTTTAAGTCTTGGGCACCGGTGTATAATATGGTCTATGGTTTCATCTTCACGAGCACACAGACCACATATAGGGTCAATGCTGGTAAAACCTCTTCGGTGATAAAGGAACCAATTCGTGGGAAGCGCATTAAGATTTATTTTAATGATGAAGTCAAGGAATTTGGGTTCCAGACTCCATCTTTTAAAGTGTGAAATGAGTCTTTGGTTGGTTACTTTTAGGCTGGTTTTTACGGGTTGTTGATTATAGTTGATTATATTGTATGCTTCCCATAAGGTGATTTTTTTGTTAAGGTTAAAGGGCATTATTGGGTTATAAAGTTGTATGTGGTCTATTAGGGAGGCTATCCATGAACTGGCAGAGGGCGGAGGATGATCTGTCGGTGTAATTTTTTTAATAATGTTGGAGTATCCACAGGAGAGGATCAGATTATGTAGAGTGTTGTGGGTTTTCTGTAAAATTATTGCTTGTATTGAGTGGAATGACAGTCCATTGAACCTGCGTGGTTGTTGGATGCCTCGCAAGCTAATAGCAACTGTCCTTCCTCTCCAAAGAAGTTTGGTACATAATCGGTTGATTTTATTTTGAAACTGTTTAGACATTTTTACGAATGGAAGGTAATATGAGATTTTTGGCATTATGATCATGTTGAGGAGGCCAACCTTTCCATATAATGAAAGGTATACTCTAGAGAGTGAGGTGGTGATGGCTTCAGTTGAATGGAGGATTGCATCTTGAATCTCTCTTGCCATTGCAGTTGGTGTTTTGAAGATTGGGAAACCTAGGTATCTTTGGGGTTTTGCAGAAAAGGGAGAGTTAATTTGTTTACCAGACATAATCTTCCAGATGGAAGATTTGTTAAAGTTTATTTGTAGGCCAAGTTTCACTGTATTTCTGTTTAAGATGTTCATGAGATGGGGAAGGTATTTAATGGTGGGTAGAACAACCATGATGTCATCTATATATGCAAATACATTGAAGTTTTTATTGAGAGAGGGAAGGAAAATTCCAGTGAGGTTTTTTTCTATATCCATCAGAAGAGGGTTGATGTATGCTGTGAAGAAAAGGGCACTGAGTGGAGATCCTTGAGGGATCGACTTGAAGCCTGGTGTGATCTTGCCATCAAGAGAGAGAAAAATCTCTCTGTTGTTGAGCAGATTGCTGATCATCTGAACAATCCCGGCTGGAATGTCGCATTCCGACAGAATATCCAGGAGGATATTTATCTGGACTGAATCAAATGCTGCCGCAACATCCAGCTGGACAGCAATAGGTTTTGATTTACGATGTCCTCTGATGTAATTGAATAGTGCAGTTACATTGGACATAGCATGCGAGGTTGATGATCCCTTTTTTTCGTATTGGTTTGACGAGATATGGCTAAGGATTTGAGTTTGGATTTGATCTTTAATGACTGACTCAATTATCTTGATAAGCAATGGGGTCATGGAAATTGGCTGGATATTGTTAATGTCATTTAGTGGTTTTGCTTTTTTAATAAAAGTCACGAGTGCCACTGGGTAAAGATCTGTTATGTTTCTGTTGCCGGAGGCTAGGTGATCAATCATTTTTTTAATAATTGGCACAGTGAATTGACTGAGGTGTTTGAGAAGGAAATTTGGGATGCCATGAAGGCCAGGATGAACGCTGTCAGAGAGAGATGTTATTTTCTTTTTGATTTGGATTTCTGTGATGCCATGTTTGCCGGGGTCACCAGCATCCAACCAGCTGTTTATAGGAGGAGCTCCATCTTTTTGCATTAATTGGCAGAATTGTTTGCTGATGTGCTGCATCATTGGAAAGCCAACGAGATTGGTTCCATTAGAATTAATGGATAAGGGAGTGATTTGTTTTCTATTGTACCCCAGTGCCCATCTAAGGTAGTCTCTCGTCCAGCAGTGTTGTTGTGCTAAGAAACATTTGGCTCTTCTGATGGATATATATTCTGCAAGGGACTTTTGCTTGATTTTGTAGAGATTTTTAATGAAGATGATTTTTTCTGTATTTGTGAAATTTTGCTGTAAAGCTTGAAGTTGTATATTAATGTCTGTTAGATCATTTAGAAGGCCATTAGGTCCTTTGATTTTCCTGGCGTGGTGATTTAATATGGATTGTAGTATTCCGATGAAGGAAAACCAGCCCTCCTCAGCAGGAAGGGAAAGGATGTTTATTTTCTGGAAAAGGATGTATGCCTCAGATACTATCGCTTCGGTCATATTTGATTGGGTGATCATGTGCATGGTTTTACCAGGTCCATCAATAGGTGCAGGGATTGAAATAGGTGTAAGTTGTAAGATTAGAGCCATATGATCAGAGAAAGCAACAGGGGCCAAGGCTGCATCAAGGTTGAAATGGAGGTCTGGGGTGTAGTAAACCAAATCAATCAGGGACTTTTTAGTTTTAGTATAGAAAGAGTAGGCTTCGGGAGGGAAGAAGCCCTCTCCACACATTAATCTGCGATTTATTAGATGCAAAAATCTCTTGTTGAAGTCATTGTATGTGGTGTTAAAGTCTCCCAGAAGAATAGTAGGGGATGCTCTGTTAGCGTTGATGGCATTTAGGATGTGGATTATTTTTAGATATTGAGAGGTGTCTTTGGCTGTATATATATAAGTTATGATGATCGGATAACCCCAATAGTCTATTTCTATGATAATAATATTGGCATCTAGGATAATAAATACTTTTATTTTCAGTATGAATAATAAAAACATAAAAATAATATATATAAGAATGTTTTTACAATAAATGTTTTTACTTATTGTGCACTAAAAAGTTAAAACATATTGTTTCTCCAACAACAATTGGAATTTTCATACTTAACTTGAAATCAAATGTGGGATGTTCAGAAATTAATTAATTCACTCACTTGCTGAAAATGGAGTGATTGAATTAATAATTTCTGGACATTCTTCACTTTTATTTTAAATTAAATATAAAAATCCCAATTGTGTGTTTTGGCATTTTGGTTAACAGTAAAGAAAAGTGTTTATTATAAAATATTATATATATATATTGAACTGAATTCAAATATGTTGATTCGAAACACCGGGCTCTTAGGCAGAGAAGAACATACTCGAAGAGTATGTATGCCCAAACAATAGCTATAAAGTATATAACTAATGTTACATTTCCAGGACATAACTTCTTCTCGACTGTTGAGTTCAACACCAAGTTCAAAGCACTTTTTTTGTTTGTGTATAAACACGGGCGCCAGCTATCTATTCAAGGATGAATAAATAACGCACTTTAAGCAATGGCCACTAACTCAACGCCTAAATCCACGACTAGCTCAGTTGTTTGTAATCACTAATAGATTATACTTAATTAGTGGTTAAAAGACTTGATAAAGAATTTGTTACAAAGAATTGACCGACAAATAAAGTTTAATTTTAAAGATAATTTATTAACTAACATTTATTTTCTAAATTTAAACATTTTATAATTCTAATAAAAACACACGCATATTTTAAATTGACATTTCTAAACTAGTTTAAATATTCTTGTTTACTTCCATAACAAAACACTGGTATTTATCTAATTTAACTAATAATATTGATATAAGGATCACGCACATATTAACTCATGCACACACATAATAATATTAAAGTATTACATAGCATTTGAAATTTAATCACACACATCAATAGTTCATTTATGCATGATATCGAGTTCATATAGTTAGACTCTTGGAGGATTCGCACAAATTAATGAAATGCAATGGCTATTACAGTATAAATGAAAATAAGCAAATGTTTTACCTAGGATTTTGAATGTAGATTTAACACTCTGTTTTCTTCCAGTATGAATGGTTCCAGTATGAATGCTTCCAGCCAGCTGGGACATTTCCTTGCTGAGTTTCCTGATTTTCACGATTATTACTATCGAAGACAATTAGATACGGACGGAGATTTCCTACGATGTTAAGCTGACATTATTTCACGGGCAGATCTGCTGTTTTCATCGGACATCTGGGCTGGAGATAAACGTGCATTCCCAAGATCTTCTCAACACTGCATTTTGTTTGTTAACTGCACAATTAATTTCTGAACTGCACTCTCTCAATAACTTTGTGAACTGATTGTCTCAACTCAATTAATTTGTGGAATGAATTGTCCGATAAAAAAAAGGTCTATTTATACCTGTGCCTTGTTGTCTTTCTCATATCTCCGGCAAAGATCTGTTGTCGAATTGATAATCATTTGAAAACGTGTTTTGAAAGATTGCTTAATTAGTAATAGCCATGCAAAAACGTATTGTTTTATATTAATTAATATCTAATAGCCATTGCCGTGTTTTTTAATGATAATCTTTAACTTTCACATACATTTTATTTATTTACAAATCGTACATATATACGCACATATATTTTTAATACAATTTACTATTTAGTTTTAACATTATTTTTCTTTAATTAAACTTGAATGAAAAGAGATTTGCATGTTTTAACTTTTTCAAATTATATTTTTACGAATACTAAAAAAAAAACTATTTAATTCTTGTCTTTTTCGAAAACAAGCTGCAATAAATTCTTCAACATTTAATTTTATGTTTTTCTTTTATGAAAGATTACTTTAATAATAATTTTAGATAAAAATTATATGTGCCTATATCAATATAGGTACATTACACCGCCCTTTTTTTTGAGAGTAAAATGCGTCATTTTTGACCATTTTATCTCTGACAACATTAAATCTTAATTTATTATTCTTTCTAAGTTTGCTTTTTGGTATATCTTTTTCTTTCCATACTAAGGGCAATCTCCAATTATGCTTTTCTTCTTTCTATGCTGGTATCATTGTTTACAATGTTCGTCCTGGATAATGACCATGAGGACAAACTAAATTTGTGGCACAGGGATCTTTTGTAAATGAAGCTTCGGCTGCCAATTCACTTGATCGGACTTTGACTAAGAAAAGGTGGCTGCAAATGGCAGGAATTTCAACTGTCCATTTTTGACTTACGCCCTGGAAAACGATTGCTGATTCTCTTGATCGGACTTTGACTAAGCAGCTACAATGGCAGGAATTTTCAACTGTCCATTTCCGACTTATGCTTTGGAAAACGAGATACGAGATATGGGGATTCTCCCCCGAAAAGTGACTCATGACTTACTCTGGTTGTTGCCAGTGCATTTTTTTTAAAAGAGGAATGATCCCGGCCAATCCATTACGGGTACTAGAATTTATCCAGTCGAGAGCTTTAAACTTAACCTTAACTAAAACACTTCTATACTACCCTCATTCCCGTTAGATTCAAACCCTTATACACTTCTAATATAACTTAGATTGACTTTATATTATTTATCACTAATCCTACAATATTATTTTAAATACACATGAACATTACTTTAACATATTTATTTATATTATTCTGAACTATTACGAACATTATCTTACATATTTATTTAACTTACAATACTATTCTAAACTATCATGGACATCAATTTACATATTTATTTATATTACGATATTACTTTTAACCCATTACTTTAGCTGATATATTAACGTGTGTGTACTCAGAACAAAAAACTATTTTGCTTTATTATGAATATTTGATTTATTTTCTACAGATATATTATACTTATTTATTTAACTTGTTTTTATTTTATGTATTTCCGTTATTTTATTCATTTATTTAATTCTACAAACATTATTTCTAAATCCTTAATTTGACCCATTTATTTAACTTGATTTTATTGATTTTTATTTATTTGAACTGTTTATTTACGAACATTTCCTTAATTAATATGTGCGTGGAGAAAAAAAAATATTTTATTTTGCGAAGCCTCCATTATTATTATTGCTTTCAAACATTTAATTTATTATTCAGTTATTTTTAATTTTATTATTTTAGTTTTAAATAGAAGTTTCAGATTTAAACTTCTTAAATTATTGACATTAGAATAATCATATTCCTGCTCATTGTCCATTTCCGGTTCTTTTTGTTTATTTCCTTTACTATTCCACCCGTTTACTATCTTTTAAATATGTCCGGTGGTTCCTTCTTTCTTTCTTCTAATTCACTGACATAAATTATGCTCCATATCCTCACATCTATAAAGTTTGCTGCCTTATCTCTTTCTCTCTCCGTTCTATTTTCTGCCTTGTAAATTAGAAAACTTTTAAGCTTCACAGACCTCCGTATTTTTCCTAACCGTGAATATTTTTCCTTGCGCTTTCTCTTTGATTTACATCTCCATTTAAAACAAACATGAACTTTTACTTTAACCTTTTTAAATTTTTGTAAAAACTTTTCAACACTATCTTCTACCTTGAATTTATGTCTCTCTTCTATTTCTTGATCTATGTTTTCCTCTGTCTTAGCACTATCCTGTTCTGCTTTAATTTCTATTTCAGTCTTCTCTGTTTCAACGCTATCTAGTTCTGCCTCAATTTCTATATCTTTCATGACCTCAACTTCCTGACTTTCTTTAACTAAATCTAACTCTCTGCCTTCTTGGTTCTCCTCTACTTTCTCTATTATTTCACTCCTCATTCCTTTAATTTCACATCTTATTTCCCTTATTCCCGCAATGAATTCTTGATGACTTTGCCTGAATTCTTGATGCATTTCTTCCATCATATTTATCATCATTTTCAGCATCTGCAACTTGTTTCTTTCTTTTTTTCCATTTTTAAAACAATATTTTATTTCAAACTAGCGCTTACATTAGACTAAATATACTATATGATTTATTTATTTATTTTTCTTACTAAGACGGAAACTCACATTAACTCCAGCCTTTGTCCTTTTCACTACCCACTCTTAATGCTTTAACTCTGCCCATAACACCCAATTGACTCTGATTTGATAGCATAAATGTCAAAATCTCTTTTCATTTCGAAAAAAAAAAAAAAAGAAAGTTTCGGTCAATTCTTTTTTTTTTTTTAAATTAAAACACTTTTACATACATAATTTAACTTTTGTATAAAACAAATTTTTCAAACAAGAAACAAAGTACCTCATTACTGTTGTTTCTTAGGTTCAGCCCCACATTGGGCACCATTGAACCGAATTTGAATATGTTGATTCGAAACACCGGCCTCTTAGGCAGAGAAGAACATACTCGAAGAGTATGTATGCCCAAACGATAGCTATAAAGTATATAACTAACATTACATTTCCAGGGCACAACTTCTTCTCGACTGTTGAGTTCAACACCAAGTTCAAGGCACTTTTTTTGTTTGTGTATAAACACGGGCGCCAGCTATCTATTCAAGGATGAATAAATAACGCACTTTAAGTAATGGCCACTAACTCAACACCTAAATCCATGACTAGCTCAGTTGTTTGTAATCACTAATAGATTATACTTAATTAGTGGTTAAAAGACTTGATAAATAATTTGTTAAAAAGAATTGACCGACAAATAAAGTTTAATTTTAAAGATAATTTATTAACTAACATTTATTTTCTAAATTTAAACATTTTATAATTCTAATAAAAACACACACATATTTTAAATTGACATTTAAATGCTGTCTCAGTAAATGCTGTAAATTCATAAACCCAGGCTATCTAGATTGAAAAATGCATCTGCCTTTGATGTTCACATGGACTGATTAAATATAATATTTTAGCCAAATATTTTTATATAATAATAAAAATAATTTAATTGTCAGAAATGTCTTTAAAAATTATTATCAAAAGAAAACACATTGAAGGAATTCTTGTAAGTAGTAATAATGTTTATTTATTTGAATGACTAGAATGGCAGTCTTAAAATGAAAAGACACTCCAATATTTTATATTTCATAATATTGTAGTTTTTGTAATTACACTTATGTTTGATAAGAAATTAATGTCTACAACTTATAAATTTTCAATATCATAATAAAAATTTTAATATGTAGACTAACTAATTATTTCTCTAATTTTTTTCCCATCTACTCCTATGTTAGTGACTGAACAATAACACATCAATAACTGGTGGTTGATCTTAAGTTCAACATTTCAAACAATCCTCATTTGAAATATTGAATTCATTTTATAACATCTATGTACTACTAACTTTACTACCTTATTTTTATTAAATTTACTCAATCTCTTGCTTGTGCATCTAATGTCATGATTTAAATTTTTATTCAGTGTTATTTATACTGAGACTTAGATATAATAAAAAGTCAGAATGCTTTTAATTTATTTGCAAAATGTAACTGCTTTAACTAACTCAGATTCTGTGATTTCCTACCACACTACTGATATGAAGAATCTCTTGTTCAGAACAATTAAAAATTTACAATTACAATGCACTATTCCAAGTCACATACTAAAAGTAATATGGATAATAGTAAAATTTAAAATAGTCTGAATTTGAACAAGTCATGATATATTTTCAACTGAAATAGTATTAAATAACACCCCTTTATTTGTTATAATTTACTGCTCTATAATTTATTGCTCTATATAGTGATGTCAAGAGTTATCACTTTCATATATATATATATATAATATTATATTTAATGTTTTCATTGTTATATGATATAGACAAAAAAAATATTTTTGGGTACAAACCGTGTATTATTTTGCATTACAATCCGATATTTCAACAGACTAGCAACTGCCATGATAAAGGTTAACTTTTGAAAGAACAATCATTTGATCTCAAACAATAACGTGACTCAGTGCAAGATGAGAAGTGAGATTCAACTTGAAGTAGTTCAGCACTCACAATATGAGGCTTATTAAAATGTTTATTTCCCTCAGTTTTTTCACCTATTAATTTCAAGTTAATATTAGATAAAATGAGAGGTCTCCACATAGCTGGAATACATTGTGTTTCGGCAGCCCTATTTAAACTAGTAGGTCTCTTTAATATTTCAATTGATTCTCTCATGGTTCTTGAATGCTGAACTACTTCAAGTTGAATCTCACTTCTCATCTCACACTGAGTCACGTTGTTGTTTGAGATTGAATGATTGTTCTTTCAAAAGTTAACCTTCATAATGGCGGTTGCTAGTCCATCGAAATATCAGATTGTAATACAAAATAATACATGGTTTGTACCCAAATATATATATATATAACTAATCTATAAAACAGAAATTGACTTTTTATAAAAATACCTGAAAAGTTTTCTAGTTGCAATGTATTATGTTCTAATTACAATTCTATATATACATAATGATAAATGAAATGGAATAATACTAAATGATGTAGTTCACCAAAAGTCCCAGATGTAAATTGTTAATAAGCACCTAAAATGGCCATTCTTGTAAAAAAAAAACCAACAACCTGTTTTTAAAAATGTGGCAGAAAAAAGCATCTGCAGTAAAAAAAAAAATACAATATTCTGAAAAAGTATTAAAAATTATTTATTTAACAATAAACTTGCTCTGGTATAATTAAATATATGTTAAAAGAAAAAAAGTTACATTTTATGAAATAGTTACAGACTTATTTAATTGGGGAAAAATATACAAACAATATTCTATTATAAAATTTTTTGACAACTCTCTTATAAGATTCTAATACATATTTCAAAATTGTGTGGGGGTAAAATAAAACTTGAAGCAGAAAGACATCATCTGTAATAATAAAAAAAAACTATTAATAATTATTTATTTAACAGAAAATTTGCTATGGTCCAATTAATAAAAGAATAAAATATAATTGTATTTATATATTGGACTATTTCCATCATCTAATGTGAGTATTGAATGTCTTAGAAAAAATTAACTTTATTTAAATATTCCAAATACATTCAACTGTTAATAATAGGATATCAAACAGGTTAGTATATGCACAATGTTTTGAAAATTATTATTCTTTTTTCTTATTCAGGTATTTCTGGTCTGACCAGTGACAGTACTAGCATGGGAATCAAACCTGGACCCTTAGATTCTTGAGTATTGAATTTTAAGGTAATGTAATAACTGAGCCATCATGCCAACTGAGCTACCCAGAAGGATGACTCAGTTGCTTAGAGCATTATCTTAAAATTCAATATTCAAGAATCTAAGAGTCCAGGTTTGATTCCCGTGCTAGTACTGTCACTGGTCAGGACAGCAACACCTGAAGAAGAGGGGAGAATAATATCTCTTGAAATGTTATTCATATACTAAACTATTTGATGTGCTATTATTAACAGTATTTGGAATATTTAAACAAAGTTAACTTTTTTTAAAATCATTCAATACTCATATTAGATGATGGAAATAGTCCAATATATAAATACAACTAAAACACCATTATCACCAGTCTTCGGGAAAACAATAAAATGTAATATGTGCATGGAAAATATATGTTAATTTGAAAAAGAAAAAAAAAAGAAATTATAATCAGTATTTTAGTTTTTTTTTTTTTTTTTTTGTCTTTGGAAAAAAATAATGATGGAATTTAGTCAGCACTGAAGCTGTAGGGAGCAGAGCCTACTAGTGTATTTATACAGACTAAAGATATCCTGTGTATGATTGTTCTAAATAATTTAATGGGTTGTATTAAAATGGGAGTTAATCACTTTGATACTTTTATATATGGAAGAAAACATTTGTTTATTTTTGAGATATTTTATTAGTTGCTCAACACATTCATGTAATTTTTAAAAGTTTATATATGTGTTACTATAATTTATTTATTTTCCAATTTATAAAGTGATTATTATTTTTCTAATTCAAAAAGTTCAAGTAAATGTTTTTAGTATTTTTATATTTATCTTTATAACTGTCTCTAATATTTTATTTATCAAGATCTCTCTCTTCTATTACATCAGCTAGTCATGACACTAGCTTAGATTTAAACATCAGTTTGCTTTTAGAGTTTAATCTCTTCACCCAAGAGTAATAGCTGGTTTGGTCATTAAAATATTAGTAGGTTACACAAGATTAGGTTTAAAAGAAAGCTTTAATAAAATGATAATAATAATGAGTGCATATAAGTAGAAGGATGTAAAAAGTAAATTATTATATAAAGGAAGGAGAAAAGACTTTTAGTTGTTAACTAACAGTAGACTAGTGGATTAATTTCCATATTACAAAAAAATATTACATATATAATAATATTTAAGATTAGAACTTGGATGGAAGAGCATAAATTTCATGGAGGATATTTGGAATGAATTTTGTTTAGAAAGATTGAAAGCAAATCATTTATTTATTATTTCTCAGTTGTTAGCATTTTAGTTTGTAAGGTGTTGGATAGAAATAAATCAGAAATCATCTTGAATATATGAATATAGATTTGGGGTTGTTAAGACTTGTTAAGAGTCTTTACAAAGGTAATTTTTACAAATATTGATTGAGAGTATAATGTGGATTATGAAGTTGGCTTTAAACAGATATATTCACTATAATTTTTATTACTTGTTTTATTTGTAAAGGAATTGGAAGTTAAAATAGAAAGATTGATAATAGAAGTAAGAATTTCCATATTGGGAACCAGGAGAATCTCTAACATGTTTTTGGTTGTCTTATTTTTTAAAATGGTGTGATATTTTTTGTAGGTAGTATAAAAGATGTGGAATTGTTACTGAGGAGGAGGTCTTGCATTGGTGGTCGAGAGGTCAGCATGACTGCCTTGCACTTGCAGGCAGTTGCCTGGGTTGCGGGTTCGCATCCCGGCCGATGCTATGACACTTTAAAAAAAAAGTATGAGGAGGTAGAAATAAGAATTAGTTATATCATTCATATTAATTACTAATATCTTTAAACCTGACAGTCTGTTAATCAATTTTAATCTTTTTTTTTTTTACTTTGTGTCTCAACTCCAATTTCCATTGATCCACATAATACGTATTTCCATTTACCAAAGAATATAAATATCTAAATTTCTTCAAAATACATTTTCTCCATTTTTTTATGTTTCACTCAAATGAGACTTATGTGTTTTGAAGGAATATAAATATTTATATTCTTTGATAAATTGAAAAATGAATTATATGTTCAGATGGGAATTGGAGTTGAGACTAAAAATTAAAAAAAAGATTGAAGTTGATTAACGGTCTGTTATGCTTTTTATATAACAGGTATGAAGTATATAAAATAATTTGATACTTGCTTTAACATTTAGAAATCCTGGAAACTTTATATATAATTAAAAAAAACAATATATATATTGAGTGGTTAATTGCATAGAAAATAAGGCTAAAAAAAGCGAATGAGGTGAATTATTTAGTTAAATGCAAATTTAAAATGTTTGGAACAAAATTGATTAGTCATGGGATTATGAAGATAGGATACCAAAAAGACTTAGATAGGTTTTACAATTATTAAGTTAATATTTAAATAATTTATTTCTGTGTACAATTAAATCTTGATTCATTTATCAAGTAAACGGAGAATATAAACAGTTGATAGATAATCAATCAGGCAGACAAGAAGATAGGTAGATAAGTAGGTAAACAGCTAAACAATAAAATTTCAGATAAATACCATTTAATGATTATTATTTAAATATATGCAAAGCACAACTTAACTGTTAAATTTAAACACATTTGAAAACATTTACACTTATTATTTACAAAATATTTGTATGTGTGTATATACATATATAATTTTAATATCACAATAATACAATCATTATTATTATTATAGTATTTATCTTTATATTACTTTTTTTATTAAAAAAATAATCTTATTTTATAAATAAAAAAATTAAATTACTACTTTCAGAAAAAAAAAATCAGCTATTGATATTTGCTTTATGAAAATTTTAGGCCTATATTCAAACTATGAAGCTTAGTGTGCTTGGATCCAACCCATATTGCTTGGCAATTGTCACATTTCTTTTCACATTGACAATTTTATTTCAAACTTTTAATTTATATGATAGCATAACTGATTATTAGTTCAAATAGTAGCAGTGTCTGATTTAAGTGAAAATGATCACCTGCTAATTTAAGATAATTAAGGCAATATTGTGGGGGGGGGGGGGAGAAAAAGAAGGTTTAGGGTGAGATAGTTTTTGTCTTTGTAAACATCCTTTCATTAACCATTTTTTTTAATAATAAATCTCTTTTTTAGTTTATAAATAAGATCTTAGATATGAAAGAATTTTTGCGGAAATATTAGCAACAAAATTATAAAAATGTTTTTGAAAAATTATTTTAACTATTAGCATTGAATGTGAATTATTTCTAAATATGAATCATAATATATTATATTTATATATTGTGTAATTTTTGTTAAGACTATAAAGCCAATTACTGAAAGCTTTATTAGGTTTATAAATACAGATAATATCAATCAACTCTTAAACTATCAACAATCTCAGCCTGTAGTCAAGGTAATCTCCTTTAACAATAAATTAGTGCCTATATAAACATATCAGACCATAGATAAAGGTGATAGTTCTTGTATGATTTTATTGCATGGGAGTCAAAGTTTATATTTCTCTATATCAGCAATGTTATTTCATTTTTGTTATTTTAATTTTTGGATTTTAAATTTCATATGCATCTCAAATCTCTTATATGCATAATCTGTTTTTGCTTTTTATTATTTTTAAAAATTAAGGCATGGTCCAAGTGTAATAAAATATCATAAATAGAATGCAAGTAATTTAAACTAATAACTATTCATTATGAAGTATGGTTTTTGACAACTGTGTTAACAGATTTTTTAAAAGTATATCCAATGAAAGGATAAAGAGCTAAAAATCATGTCAAGTTATAAAAAGCTATCTATTTGACAAAATATTGCATCAGAATCAATGATTAATGCTATAAAATAATAGTTTGATTATATAGCACTAATTTTGAACAAAAGAAATAAGTTGAAATTCACTACAAAACAAAATTATGTGAGAACAATAGATCAATGATTGAAATGAGATAGGTGTGTAGAGATATATTACAGTTATTTAATTGTAAGAGGTGAGAAAAAATCTAGATAAATCAGTTAGGAGGGAAAAAGTAGAATTATAAAAAATAAATGTAAATATATTTATTTTTAGTTCTGTAAGAATAAAAATTTTATAATATATGAAAGAATCTATGATAATACTAGATGGAACTTACCATTATTTGAGAATATGGATTTTGAAATTTTGAATACTATGAGAAAGGAAATGAAAATAAATAAGAATTTGAATTGTAAGATTTGAAATATAAGACTGAAAGAGAATTTAAATTAATTTGAAAATGAGAGATCAAAAAGATTTTTTGTTATTGTTAGGTTTTTATGAAGGAAAAAAGAGAATATGAAGCTAGATTTGGAAGTAAGAAAACACTTTTTATTATTATTGGATAGAAAGAAAAGGAATACACCATGCCAACAGAATGATTTGGTGATTGTTGATTAAAAGGAGTTAATATATTTAAAAGATAGATGTATTTATTGTGGTATAAAAATATTTTGACAAGAAGAAATATTAGACTTAGCTAACAAGTTTCTAGACATCTTGGTCTATTCACAAAAACTTCTGACATCATCTAAGGATAAACTATTTTGCATCACATTATTTATTCAGAGGGTTTAAATATATTGTTGAATCTCATAACTTTCTTACTTCATCATTCATTGAGCATCACTGTTTTAAATTCATGCTGTTTCTGTTGATTTTAAACATGGAAATCAATGACTAGATTTGGGTACTCAGTTTGGCACTGAGACTAAATGTCTTCTTCCATTCATTATATAAATTTTATTTGTAAAAAAAATAAATATATTTCTAAAAGTTTTAAGTGTCTTTTATTTTCTAATGTTCTAGCAATAGTCTAGCAATGTGAACAAACTTCCTGTTCCCATGTCAAAATGAAAAGGGGGGGATTAGCAATACTTTATATTATGGGTTTTATATTTTAATCTTTAAAAATTGAGCATCCCTTATACCCGTGAATTATCTCAAGAATCCAATCATAAATAAATATACTAACTTATTATAAATCAATACAAAAAATATATATAATGATACTCACTTACCAATGCTGGCATTTGTGACAGTTATTTCAAATAAATTTATGGTATAGATCTGAGGTTGCCAAAGTGGTCTATATAGACCTCCAGGGGTCCATTTAACAAAAGTAGGGATTGATCTGAGCCAGGGGGTCAATTGGGGGTCAAAGAAAAAACAATTCTTAATATACAAATCACTCATACCTAAATGCGTATGTAAAATTTATGAATGTTTTTATAATTGACTTAATCTCAGTTTCTTTATAGAAAATAAATTGATAAATGTATATTTATTTGGGTGAAACAAGTATTTGTACTGGCATGCAGCAGCACGAACTCTGCACTTCTGGTTTATGAGTCATATGCATATGTGCACTTGTCCAAATGTCATGAGCGTTGATGTTACAAATGCAAATATCATACATAGTTTCATATCTTTGCAAATTGTGAGCAGTGTTAAATATTTGCAGTGTCATTATTACTACTTTTATAGTATTGGATAATTAGTTATAGTTTCTATGAAACTATTTGTTTAGTTTAGATATCAATTTTAATTATCAGTACATGTAAAAAAGAAGGTAAGTATTAATAATATGGATTAGTATATTATACCAACTTATTTTTAACTTATTTATAGAACCCTAATTAAAAAATGGCAGTTTCAATTTCTAAAAAGAAATGTCGGTATTATTCATTGGATTATTTGAAATTTGGATTTATTTGTTCACCGACAAATGAAACAATTCCTATGTGTCTTCTATGCAAAAAAACTTTTAGAAATGACTATATGAAACTGTCAAAAATGAAAGATCATCTTGAAAGCATTCACTTAGATAAAAAAAATAAAGAACTTAAATTTTTCAAAAAATTTAAAGAAAAAGTCACATATCGACCAACTATAAAAAGTTTTATAAAACAGTCTACTGAAGTTGAAATTGAAGGAGGATTAATAGCTTTGTACAAGATTTAGCTTAATATAGCAAAGAGGGGTAAACCACACACACTCGCTGAAGAAATTGTTATACCTGCAATTAAAGATGTCATTGAGAATGTAATGAAAAAAGACTCTGTTAATGTTTTAAAGTCCTTGCCATTAAGTGCAAATTCTGTAAAATGGTATATTGATGAAATGGCAGAAGAAATAGAAAATACGGTAGTTTCGGAGGTAAAAAATTGCAAGTTCTCTATTCAACTTGATGAATCTGTTTTCAGTATTTCTGCTATTCTTATGGTGTATGTTAGATATTTCAGTAAAATAAAAGGACAAGTCATTGATGAATTTTTATTTTCTAAATATCTTGAAACTGATGGAAAAAGAGTGACAATTTTTAGATGTTTACAAGAATATTTAAATAAATATGATATTCCGCTTGAAAATATAATAGCAGTAGCCACAGATGGTAGGGAATTACCAAGGTTTTGATAGATTTCTCAAAGAAAAAGTGCCCGGTATACGTACTATTCATTGTGTGTTGGATAGAAACAACTTAGTAGCAAAATATCTGAGTCCAGAGTTATATAAAGCTTTTACAGTTTTTATTAAGTGTATCAATCAAATTAAAGCTCAACTTCTTAAATCAAGATTATTTACCAAACTTTGTGAGAAAAATGATGAGGTATTTAACCTAATTACTTCTGCACACCAAAATTAGATGGTTGTCTAGAGATGTATGTTTGCAACAGCTCATTGAGTTATTTGACTCCACAACAGAATTTCTCAGTGAAATAAATCCTGTTCTGAGTGACGCACTCCAAAACAATAAGAACCATATTTTTTATTTAGTGGACTTATTTGGAAAATTTAATGACGTCCAAACAAAGCTGCAAGGAAAAGATATAACAATTATCCAAGCTCAGACAATACTGTTAGGCTTCCAAGTAAAATTAAATTTATTTACATCTTTATTGCTATGTAAGGATTATCAGTATTTTTCAAATCTGTGACAATTAGAAACAAAAGAAGAATATTTGAAAATATATACAAGTCATCTTCAAAAATTAAGTGACGATTTTAAACTGCGCTTTGTTGATTTGGAAAACATTGACATCCCTGAATGGATTATTGCACCATTTTCTGCTCAAATTGAAAACATGGACATCAACCTGCAAGATGAGTTTGCTGAATTATTATCAGATCTTGAAGCAAAGATGCTTCTTAAAAATTTAAAAAGCAAATTTTGGATAAATATAAATATAATGCAAAAATATGTAAAACTTTATGAAATAGCTCAGCCATTTATGCTGGTGTTTCTAAGTTCCTATATAGTTGAAGCTGGTTTCAGTCATGCAAATTCAATCTTAACTATCTACAGAAATAAATTAAATGTGGAGTTTCAAGGGAATTTAAGATTACCAATTTTGAACCCAATAGCGAACCTTGCAAAGAAACACCAGGCACATCTCATTAATTAAGAAGCAATATTGTAGTTACTTTACTTATTATTTTTACTTATTTATAATTACTTATTATTTAATAAATATTAAGGTATTTAAATTTCAACATTAAGATATTTTTCATAGAACTATTGTTACACAATGTAAAATTACTTTAATAAATGTTTAAAATCATAAAATAAATGTACAAACACAGTACCTAATAGATAGTTTTATTTTAATTAACTCAAAATTACTTTTATGGGGGTCGATGGAGATTTCGAAAAATTATATAGGGGTCCATGATCAAAAAAGTTTGGCGACCCCTGGTATAGATAGTTTATCTTGTTTTACTTGAATGTTAATCAATGAATTTATATTGCACAATTGAACAATAATGAGACAAATTTATTTGTTTTAATTAAATTAAAGTTTATTAATAAATTAATGTCAATTATATAATATATATATATATATATGATGAATAAATGATAAACAATCGCTATGTATGCCTATGATGTAATTACATGTATGATAGATCATCAATTAATATTAATTCCATATTTAAACATGTCTGCCTATCAATCTCCAATTATTTAATATCAGATATGAAACATATATGTATGTTTATATAACAGAAAGATATTTCAGAGCATTCATACTTTCCAAGATACAAGAGAGTTTAATATATACATTTTTAATACTTTTATATAATATATACAGAGATGAATCTAGTTATTTGTTAATAAAAATTTAAAAAGACAAATAAATTGAATACTTTCTGTGATAAAATTCTTTTTGGACTTTTAATATAAGTTATACCTGAAGTTAATTTAAATCAATAAATATATAAAAAATGAATATATTTAAATATTAAAATAATAATTTCTATGCCACAAGATATAAGTTTAAACTTAGCCAACATAACTCTTATATTTTGGTATGTAAATAGATTACTATTTAACTTAAAATTATCTATTATTTATTGATAAACACTACATTTTAAATGAAGAGAAATAAAAAAATATATAGCAATAATAACGGTAAACATAAACAAATGATGTGAATGAGAGCCTTTAAATACTGTATTCCAGAATGGCACCACTGTTCTGATGTCTATTTGAAACTACAAGCCAATAGTATGTCTTTGTTCCAGAGAAGATATAATTTATTCATGAGAACTTTTAAATTCAAAGTACATTTTGTTGATTCTGATGTTTTACATGTATCCAAATTATTCTTTCAAGTAATAATTATTTGGTTTATATGATGTTACACACATAAGTAATAGTTTATATTCATAACGATATGATGAGATATCCTTTCATGAACAAATATTTCAAAATTTTACAAGTGAATAGATGTTAGCTTTATCTGGGATATGATGCAAAATTAAACTGAACCACATCTTAGAAAAATTTGATCAATCAATCTAATAAAATTATACATGCAAGTAGATACAGCTCTTGTAAACCTGATGTTTGTACTTTATCCTTAGAATATAGGTAACACCCATTTTAAAAGATAACAATATTCTGATGGTTTACAGCATAATGAAGCAATCCAAAGCTGCCTGGTTCATAGGCAGATAATATCAGTTCTTATATTTTTAGTTTGTTTAATCAGTTATATATTTTAAAGGAAATAAAAGAAAATCATATAAATAAATTTATACATGCCTCCATTTAAAGCAAAAACAAGAGTGAGAGAAAGTGAATTTAAATTATTCAGTTCTATTTATAAAATTTTTTCACTGATGTTAATATAACTATAGCAATCCTCTATATTTTCTCTTTAAGCAATTTCCAGTAGCATTTCTCTAATAAAAATTGTATTATACAACAAATAAAAATATATATTTTAGAATTATTACATACAACAAAAACTTACATTTCACAATGCCATTACTATTTTTAATTCTAACAAAAATTAAACATTACATTTTTAATATATTACATTGGTTAATAGATTTATATATATATTTTCTTAGTATAATATCATACAAATAAAAAGTACAAATATATGTGAAATATTAAATATTTATTTGTATTGTTTATAATTTACTATGTAGCGAATGTAGTGATGAAACTGAAACATATAAAAAAATAATATTTCCAAATATATACTTTTTTTTCATATTCTTCCTTAAAATAAATAGTCGTAATTTTATTTGGGAAAAAAAAGAAAGAAAGAAAGAAAGAAAGAAAGAAAGAAAGAAAGAAAGAAAGAAAGAAAGAAAGAAAGAAAGAAAGAAAGAAAGAAAGAAAGAAAGAAAGAAAGAAAGAAAGAAAGAAAGAAAGAAAGAAAGAAAGAAAGAAAGAAAGAAAGAAAGAAAGAAAGAAAGAAAGAAAGAAAGAAAGAAAGAAAGAAAGAAAGAAAGAAAGAAAGAAAGAAAGAAAGAAAGAAAGAAAGAAAGAAAGAAAGAAAGAAAGAAAGAAAGAAAGAAAGAAAGAAAGAAAGAAAGAAAGAAAGAAAGAAAGAAAGAAAGAAAGAAAGAAAGAAAGAAAGAAAGAAAGAAAGAAAGAAAGAAAGAAAGAAAGAAAGAAAGAAAGAAAGAAAGAAAGAAAGAAAGAAAGAAAGAAAGAAAGAAAGAAAGAAAGAAAGAAAGAAAGAAAGAAAGAAAGAAAGAAAGAAAGAAAGAAAGAAAGAAAGAAAGAAAGAAAGAAAGAAAGAAAGAAAGAAAGAAAGAAAGAAAGAAAGAAAGAAAGACAATTCAAATTTCAGTAGATACAATATATACAAAAACTATAAATGCCCATTATACATATACTATATGTAAATTTCAAATAATTTTAATAGTAAAAAGAATAAAATATATATTTTAAAAATAATCAGATGTACATAAATTTATCAATTGTATCAAATGCTATCTATTTATATAATAATTATGCTAAGATTTTTTTAAAAGTCATTACATTTGTTGATTCATAAAAAATAAATAATGAAATTGTTATTTTTTAGGAATTAAAAAAGTAATGATAACTTCCACAAGAATCTTAGTCAATTACTAATGAAAAAATAAAAATAAAAATTACTAATGAAGAAGTGTATTAATTAATGCTTAAAATTAGTTATTGTACTAAAACAATTTGATTATGGTAAAAATAAATATATTCATTTCATTGATGTTAGAAGATTTTCATTATTTAAAGTAAGATATTTATGATTTTTTTAGCACAAGCACTAGAAACAGATATCATTTAGTAACACAAAAATATTATATAATGAGAACATATAAATAATTTTATAAAGTTTGAAAAGTGGCCAAATATAGAAAATTCACCAATGCTGCAAACAAATAAACAAAATAATACTCCAAAGAAATGTTGATTGAATATTTTTCAAACTTATATTTATGTACACATTGCCAAAAAAAAAAAAAAAGCCTCAAAGTAATGACATGCATAATTTTAAAAATGGCATCACAATGGAAATATGACTTTATTATGTATTTCTGTATGCTTATTTTCATTTCATTTTAGTATATAGGTTGTCCAATAATTTAAGGTTTGAAAATTGCTTTCAGACCATATGTCGTTGACACACATTTACAGAAACTCAGTTTGTTGCAAAATTTAAGTAATGTGTTTGATGACTATTCAAATTATCTTCATCTATGCATTGAGAATAGTTATAGATTAAAAAACAGATTCTGTAAATAAAAGTTTTTTTGTCTTGTCTGATCTTTTATTTTATGAATTATTTATATATGTGCAGTATCTATCCCAAATGTTTTTTTTTAGATTTTTTCCTATTTATATATTCTCTTTTTGAATAAATTAATTTTATTGCTATATATAAGTATGCATCTTAAAAGGTAAAGTTAACAAATGTAATTTTGACAGTTATTAAATATGATAACAATTTAGATCAAAATGCTTAATTTAGATAATAATTAAACTCATAAAAATAAAACCTGATGTAAAATGATACATTTAATAAAGATAGGTTGTTTTTTTTTTTTTCTCTGAATTGAAATATGTATGTCGGCTTCTATCAATGTTCTTAGTATTTTAATTATCAATACAGCATAATTGTTTTTAATTGCTAAGATTTTTTTTTTTAATCTTGAGAATACTAATCTTTTATATAACATTAAATCTTTTTTTTTCCACATTTAAATTATGAGAACGAATAATTGTACATTTGTTTTAGACACTAAACAAGTTGTACTATATTTTAACTTTAAAATCAATTGTGTATACGTTATTTTAATTAAATAGAGATTAATCAAAATAATACTAATAATAAAACGTTAAAATAATAATTTTGTACGAAAAAATTATTTTTAATATATTTCTATATTATAAACTAATTGGTTAATAATAAAATATATTCACTATATTTATCCTATATTGAGTTTGTTCTCTAAACTAAGGATAAAATGATAAGAAACAAAAATAATAATATTAGTGTTGAGAAAATATGAAGTTTGTGATGTGATGTGATGCACTGTGACTTCTCCTTAAATGGAGTCAGGAATCTTTCAGCAGCTATGCCCAGAGAAACCTGTTAGCCACTTTACCTTCCCTTTCAATTCTCCACTCTAAGTTTTTCCATAATCTGCTCCATCCCACTTCCACAACATAATCTTTGTCAACGCCATGATCTTCATATCTAAATCCCCTTATCTTTTCCCAAACCTAGCATAAAATCCAATAACTCACTTTCTGTATAATCACTTTGTTCATATTTAATCTTCCATAACTTCATTATTTGTACCCTTTCTGCTTCCAAGCATTTACATTGAAGTAACAGATGCCTAATATTTCCTATGCCTTTCTTACACAACTTGCAGACTAAATCACCCATATTTTTCCATTTACGTGTATATTTCCTTGTTGCTAAAGATCCGGTTTGAGCCTTAAACAATAAACTACTTTCCTTACCATTATCATAAATTAACTCAGACCCAATGTTCCCTTCTATATATATATTTAAACTCGTTTTACTCTCCATACTAGTTCTCCATCTCTCCATCTCCCTATTCTTTATTAATGCATCTATTCTTCGACCCCACTCCTTACCACTATAACATCCAACAATCCTCCTAACACAATCATCCCACTTTTTGTACAAGTATACTGACATAAATTCTTTATCCAAATCTTCTGCATATCACATTACCTTTCTCACCCATCTTGTTGCCTGCCCTTTACTTGTAACCCAATTAAATACTATTTTGGCTATTCTTTTATTATTCATAATTTTGTTAGATATAGATAGTAGTTACAATCTGGCTGAGATATTCCTATAATTAAATAAAAATAAAATGATTTGTATTGGTTTTGAATTTTTATTTATGTTATTTTGCTGAAGAATATAAAAAGCAATCAGTATAAATTACACTTGCATAATCAGACAGCTGAAGTAGATACAAAGCAGTTTAGTTCTTAATATAATACGTTGCAGATTGTAAAATAAATTTAAATATGTTTAAACTAGATGCACATAGACAAATGTATTCACAGATCGCTATGTATAATTTTACGGAAAATACTAAATATATAAAAGATTGCAGATCTAACAATCAAATATATGCTGAAATTTTTTATTATTCTAGAATTCTGCTTTTAATTAAAACTTTGTAAATCTGTATAAATAAATAAATACAGACTGTTATTATTTATTAAATTATATGTTACTTATTGCTTTTTAAAAGAATAAATAAGTAAATAAAATTTTTTGCATGTGCACATGTCCGCTAATATAAATATATATGTATGTATATAAAGGTAACATAGTTAATCACTTCCAAATATTGAAGAACTTATAAAAATGACTAATGAATATGAGTTTCTATGCTTTGGTTTGTAGGTAGTGATTCTATAAACATTTCTCCATTGGATTAAAGCATTAGGTCAAGATATAAACCCGGGATATTATCATATTCTAAAGAAAATTTGTCAAAGTGAGACAGCAATAATTATATTGCATGGCGATAATTAAGATTAACATTAAGAAGAGTGAATAATAGGATTATTCTACATCTCCACAACTTTTTTTTCCCCATATGTCATAGATCGGCTGGGAGGCAAACCCGCAATAATCGTCTGCAACCAACTGCTTGTTTGCAAGGTGGCTGCGCTGACCTCTCGGCTAACAACGCTTGACATCTTCACAACTTTTTACATCAGTTTTATAAGAAATATTTGCAGATTAAAATAGGAAGTTACAAATGTAAAAGTAAATGGAGATTACCACTAAGCATCACATGATCACATTTCCTATACTAGCACATTAATTGTTGATAAACAGAGCAAAACTCTCCATACAGTATTGCCACCTGTGCTAAACAGAGTAATCAATGGTTGCCAGAAGGCTTGTGCATAAAATCCCTATCTAATGCCTACTCATCCAATATCCCCAGACTAGTTTCTGGCTTGTGGCCTTCATCAGTGAGGAGCTTTGGATCTGAGAGCACTGCATCTAGATCTTAGGATCTAATGCAACCCTCTAGCAACCACCTTTTATCTCAGCTTAACTACTAAACTATGAGAATGAAATTGAAAACACAAAAAATATTTTCAATCTAAGCTCAATAGCTTAAATAGTCATATGGGTCTGAACTCAGTTCAGCACCCATACATTTTGGTGTCTTTGGCTCTTTTACAACCATAGCCACCACTATCCTATTAGGCAGGATTGGTGTTAAACCACTAAGCATCACATGATCACATTTCCTATACTAGCACATTAATTGTTGATAAACAGAGCAAAACTCTCCATACAGTATTGCCACCTGTGCTAAACAGAGTAATCAATGGTTGCCAGAAGGCTTGTGCATAAAATCCCTATCTAATGCCTACTCATCCAATATCCCCAGACTAGTTTCTGGCTTGTGGCCTTCGTCAGTGAGGAGCTTTGGATTACTCTGTTTAGCACAGGTGGCAATACTGTATGGAGAGTTTTGCTCTGTTTATCAACAATTAATGTGCTAGTATAGGAAATGTGATCATGTGATGCTTAGTGGTTTAACACCAATCCTGCCTAATAGGATAGTGGTGGCTATGGTTGTAAAAGAGCCAAAGACACCAAAATGTATGGGTGCTGAACTGAGTTCAGACCCATATGACTATTTAAGCTATTGAGCTTAGATTGAAAATATTTTTTGTGTTTTCAATTTCATTCTCATAGTTTAGTAGTTAAGCTGAGATAAAAGGTGGTTGCTAGAGGGTTGCATTAGATCCTAAGATCTAGATGCAGTGCTCTCAGATCCAAAGCTCCTCACTGATGAAGGCCACAAGCCAGAAACTAGTCTGGGGATATTGGATGAGTAGGCATTAGATAGGGATTTTATGCACAAGCCTTCTGGCAACCATTGATTACTCTGTTTAGCACAGGTGGCAATACTGTATGGAGAGTTTTGCTCTGTTTATCAACAATTAATGTGCTAGTATAGGAAATGTGATCATGTGATGCTTAGTGGTTTAACACCAATCCTGCCTAATAGGATAGTGGTGGCTATGGTTGTAAAAGAGCCAAAGACACCAAAATGTATGGGTGCTGAACTGAGTTCAGACCCATATGACTATTTAAGCTATTGAGCTTAGATTGAAAATATTTTTTGTGTTTTCAATTTCATTCTCATAGTTTAGTAGTTAAGCTGAGATAAAAGGTGGTTGCTAGAGGGTTGCATTAGATCCTAAGATCTAGATGCAGTGCTCTCAGATCCAAAGCTCCTCACTGATGAAGGCCACAAGCCAGAAACTAGTCTGGGGATATTGGATGAGTAGGCATTAGATAGGGATTTTATGCACAAGCCTTCTGGCAACCATTGATTACTCTGTTTAGCACAGGTGGCAATACTGTATGGAGAGTTTTGCTCTGTTTATCAACAATTAATGTGCTAGTATAGGAAATGTGATCATGTGATGCTTAGTGGTTTAACACCAATCCTGCCTAATAGGATAGTGGTGGCTATGGTTGTAAAAGAGCCAAAGACACCAAAATGTATGGGTGCTGAACTGAGTTCAGACCCATATGACTATTTAAGCTATTGAGCTTAGATTGAAAATATTTTTTGTGTTTTCAATTTCATTCTCATAGTTTAGTAGTTAAGCTGAGATAAAAGGTGGTTGCTAGAGGGTTGCATTAGATCCTAAGATCTAGATGCAGTGCTCTCAGATCCAAAGCTCCTCACTGATGAAGGCCACAAGCCAGAAACTAGTCTGGGGATATTGGATGAGTAGGCATTAGATAGGGATTTTATGCACAAGCCTTCTGGCAACCATTGATTACTCTGTTTAGCACAGGTGGCAATACTGTATGGAGAGTTTTGCTCTGTTTATCAACAATTAATGTGCTAGTATAGGAAATGTGATCATGTGATGCTTAGTGGTTTAACACCAATCCTGCCTAATAGGATAGTGGTGGCTATGGTTGTAAAAGAGCCAAAGACACCAAAATGTATGGGTGCTGAACTGAGTTCAGACCCATATGACTATTTAAGCTATTGAGCTTAGATTGAAAATATTTTTTGTGTTTTCAATTTCATTCTCATAGTTTAGTAGTTAAGCTGAGATAAAAGGTGGTTGCTAGAGGGTTGCATTAGATCCTAAGATCTAGATGCAGTGCTCTCAGATCCAAAGCTCCTCACTGATGAAGGCCACAAGCCAGAAACTAGTCTGGGGATATTGGATGAGTAGGCATTAGATAGGGATTTTATGCACAAGCCTTCTGGCAACCATTGATTACTCTGTTTAGCACAGGTGGCAATACTGTATGGAGAGTTTTGCTCTGTTTATCAACAATTAATGTGCTAGTATAGGAAATGTGATCATGTGATGCTTAGTGGTTTAACACCAATCCTGCCTAATAGGATAGTGGTGGCTATGGTTGTAAAAGAGCCAAAGACACCAAAATGTATGGGTGCTGAACTGAGTTCAGACCCATATGACTATTTAAGCTATTGAGCTTAGATTGAAAATATTTTTTGTGTTTTCAATTTCATTCTCATAGTTTTAGTAGTTAAGTCTGAGATAAAAGGTGGTTGCTAGAGGGTTGCATTAGATCCTAAGATCTAGATGCAGTGCTCTCAGATCCAAAGCTCCTCACTGACGAAGGCCACAAGCCAGAAACTAGTCTGGGGATATTGGATGAGTAGGCATTAGATAGGGATTTTATGCACAAGCCTTCTGGCATCCATTGATTACTCTGTTTAGCACAGGTGGCAATACTTATGGAGAGTTTTGCTCTGTTTATCAACAATTAATGTGCTAGTATAGGAAATGTGATCATGTGATGCTTAGTGGTTTAACACCAATCCTGCCTAATAGGATAGTGGTGGCTATGGTTGTAAAAGAGCCAAAGACACCAAAATGTATGGGTGCTGAACTGAGTTCAGACCCATATGACTATTTAAGCTATTGAGCTTAGATTGAAAATATTTTTTGTGTTTTCAATTTCATTCTCATAGTTTAGTAGTTAAGCTGAGATAAAAGGTGGTTGCTAGAGGGTTGCATTAGATCCTAAGATCTAGATGCAGTGCTCTCAGATCCAAAGCTCCTCACTGATGAAGGCCACAAGCCAGAAACTAGTCTGGGGATATTGGATGAGTAGGCATTAGATAGGGATTTTATGCACAAGCCTTCTGGCAACCATTGATTACTCTGTTTAGCACAGGTGGCAATACTGTATGGAGAGTTTTGCTCTGTTTAAATGGAGATTATTTAACATCTATATTTTGTAAATGATATGGTTGTTTTTCAGGAAATGGAAGAATTATCAGACAAAAATAAAATAAAAATAGGATTAAAGATAAATAATAAAAGAACTAAAGTAATGTTTAATGGATTTTCTGAGAAGAAGAAAATAAAGATTATAATCATAAATTAGTTTACAATTACAAATATCTTGATCAGATTATTAATACAGATAGAAACATAATGGAGGAATTTAATCATAGAATTAAACTTGATTGGATTGCTTTTATGAAAATAACTTTTTATTAGAAGATAATATATCTATATGTTTGAAGAGAAAGATTGAAGAGGAAAATATTTAATAAATGTGTTTTATCAGTATTTACTTATGGCTGAGATTGGATAAGAAAACAAGCTAGTATCAATGAAGGAATTAAGAGACTGAAATGAAGCTGGACTGGTCATATTCTAGACATAATGAATCATAATAGATGGATAGTTAAAATTTTAAATTTGATCCCAAAAGAGTGTAAAAAACCTAGAGGGAAACTGTATGTGAGATGAATGAATGAAGTATTCTGGTATGTGTGTGTGCGGAGAAGAAAAGTTAGAGATTGGAGGAACTGGATTAAACTTGGAGAGATAATCATTCTACAGTGTTTCAATAATGGTTGAAAATGATAATGATGATACATGGTTTTATTGTCAAAATAAATAGACTACAGACGATAAATAGAAGTTTGATTTGAGCTTTTTCTTTTTCTGATTGATTGTCCAACAATATTGGACATTTTTTATGTAAGTCTTGTGCAGTGTAAGGAACAAAAAACTCCAGTGAAATGTGCAATAAGTGACTGTTGGACAATAATAAGGTTTTGATTTAATTTTTTTGTTCATCAGTTGCATTTACCCATATTATTGATATTTGAATCCCAGACATCTTTCATTTTGCTATCTATATTGGGATTGTCTAAGTGTTGACTGGTTTCAAATGGTTAAATATATTGTACTGGTCACTTTTTAATTTCTTTTGATCACCAAAGATGCCACTAGGCTGCTGTCAACTTAGAAAATTTAATTTACAGTGATCAAGAATTGATGGTGATAAATGCTACCAATTAGACCCAGGGAGAGAAAGAGATCTTTAACATTGTTCAGATAATTGAGGGACAGTACACAGATACAAATGTCAGCCAAAAATAATTATAAATTTATTAAATTACCGAAAATAAATATTAGTCAAACAAAATATAAAAGTTTGACTCTAATTCCTCCACCTGGTTTATTAGAGAGTGTACATGAGCATTTGGCATTAAATACTTAGGCAGATAAGTTCATTTTCTCACCTAAGAATTAAAAGGGAATTATAATTTTGTCCTGCCAGTGATTTATCTAAACAAATTTCACTTTCCTTTATTTAAATTACATTCATATCGGCCTTTCAAGCCAATTGTGCAAATGCTTTGCGAGTGTTAAATAATAAATGAATACCCTCTGACCAATACAAGATATAGAATTTATGCAGGAATAAAAATAATCCCTCTTATTCCTACGACTCAAATATTTATATATGAGCAAATCTGAAGTACTGGCACAGAAGGTGTGACAATATAACAGTCACTTTAAATTACTATATACAATGTCTGAATGAATGATGCCGATGAAATTTTCTAGAATTTACTAAGCATCATTCCAACTGAAACTTAATCATATATATAAATAAGCATTTATTTTTATAGTGTCTGTATACAATTTGTAATTACATTCATATCGGCCTTTCAAGCCAATTGTGCAAACGCTTTGCGAGTGTTAAATAATAAATGAATACCCTCTGACCAATACAAGATATAGAATTTATGCAGGAATAAAAAAAATCCCTCTTATTCCTACGACTCAAATATTTATATATGAGCAAATCTGAAGTACTGGCACAGAAGGTGTGACAATATAACTGTCACTTTAAATTACTATATACAATGTCTGAATGAATGATGCCGATGAAATTTTCTAGAATTTACTAAGCGTCATTCCAACTGAAACTTAATCATATATATAAATAAGCATTTATTTTTATAGCATCTGTATACAATTTGTAATTACATTCATATCAGCCTTTCAAGCCAATTGTGCAAACGCTTTGTGAGTGTTAAATAATAAATGAATACCCTCTGACCAATACAAGATATAGAATTTATGCAGGAATAAAAAGAATCCCTCTTATTCCTATGCTTATTTATATATATGATTAAGTTTCAGTTGGAATGATGCTTAGTAAATTCTAGAAAATTTCATCAGCATCATTCATTCAGACATTGTATATAGTAATTTAAAGTGACTGTTATATTGTCACACTTTCTGTGCCAGTACTTCAGATTTGCTCATATATAAATATTTGAGTTGTAGGAATAAGAGGGATTCTTTTTATTCCTGCATAAATTCTATATCTTGTATTGGTCAGAGGGTATTCATTTATTATTTAACACTCGCAAAGCATTTGCACAATTGGCTTGAAAGGCCGATATGAATGTAATTACAAATTGTATACAGATGCTATAAAAATAAATGCTTATTTTCTTTATTTAGAGATTTCAAAAGAGAATGATCTGTAGGCAATTATCAGCACAGAACAATCTTTTCCTACAACCTGGCAAAACATCAGGACATAATAGAGTTGTCATTTGTCTGCAAACACTCATAAAAAGCCATGTTTAAAACTCTTAAGGTTGATTCCAACAAGAGAGAAAAGATTACAATTTTATGTAATCTTAAATAGAAGAAAACAAAATCTCCACGATTTAAGAAAAATAGAACAATACAATCAATAAATCGCTAGCCAAAAGATTTATGGTCTTCACAAAATGAAAATACAGAATAACTAAATTAACTACAACAAAAATAAGGAACAGGTGAGTTAAAAAGACAACTAATAGTATCTGCCCAAGCTTTTAGCAATAATTAATGATATAAGAAAGAAAAACTAAGTATAAAATATAAACTCATAATACTCTCTTGGACAAATGAATTTAAAATATGAAATCTTAAAAATTTGATGACTAATGCACTAAAAAGCAAGGCTTTTTTTTTTGAACGACAATTTTGGTAGTTATATGTAACTTTAAACAAAAATATGGAGCATTCATAAATTAATTAATTCAAGCAATATAGTTTGTAATCAAATAAAATTCTATATTATTTCTTGAATTAATTTATGAGTGCCTCATAAAATTACATATAACAAACAAAATTGTGATCAAAGAAAAATTTTTTTTTTTTGCTTTTTAGTGCATGATTTTTTAATTTAAAGATTTAATGTAAATTAGACAAAAGATTTTAATATTATATAAATAAATGTGAGAAATATACCCAGCCTGAAAGGCCCATTGTTTTTATAATAAACTGTTTGATACACTTCAGAAATGTACCTGGAAAGTATTAATAAAGCTAAATTTAAATTTTTAAATATATATGTTATATTAAAAATGTGAATTTGACAGTGTTATGGATAATTATAATAAAATTATATTAATGGTGGAATTACTTTCTTCACATTGGTTGAGAATTTAATATGTGATAACATTATGGAAAAAACATACATTCACATAAATTTTATGTATATAGATTATTTATAGGCAAGCTTATGATTCAAAGCTTAAATCATTGTGATTGGCACAGGTCACATACATCAATCTAAATTCTCATAAAGGTTTTTAAGCATAATATTCTATTCATCAAATATATACTAAATCCAGTGTTGACTAATTTGATAGCAGCTATAAGGAAGCACAATTCTGATAGTCTTGGATTCTGATTATTCCTATATAATGTCCTCAGTGTGTTAGACTGGCAATCATTGCCAAAATGCATTGCATTCTTTTTTAGAAGACATACTGGTTAGTATTTCCATTGGGAATCATTTAAAAAATAGATCTCTAGATTAAAATCATAGTAGATTAATTCACATATAATTTTAGAATTTATTGAACTAAAGAATTAAAGAGAGAGAAAAAAACTGACTGAAGACCTTTTTTATAGTTACATCATTTGTCTATATCACATGTTATTTTGAAGCTTACATGCTAGTTTGTTTAAATTTTCAATCTGAATACAACTATTTTTTTTTCAGATTTTGTAAAAAAATGTATTTTCAACTTTGTTTTTTTCATGTTGAATGAAATTTGCTTTATTTAATCATTACTTTTTTTTTTGATAGAGAAAAAAATAAAAATGATAATGAGAAGATTGATAATATGAATTTACATAATTATATACTATATGTAAAAGTATACATTTTGATTTAAACTTTACATTTATAATTGTGTGATCATAGAACTTTTATAAGGTCTTTTTATCAAAATTCACTGAGATAATTTCTGGTGATTTTTTAAGTTTTTAATTATATTATAATAATTACTTAATTTCATTATTTATACAATGTATATTTTATTTATTTTATTCTGTACTATATAGTGAAGCAATATCTTCTCTAAACATTTAGAATATTCCTTACTATAAGATATTATAAAACATGTTTCAGCTGGTTCAGCAGTTCAAAAACAAATATTTGTGAAGTCTTTGTATATGAGAAATATTCTTTTGTGCATACATATCTAATATTTTTATTGATATCACAAGATTTTTTATTGCATATTTAAATATCAATGAATCAATATTCATAACTAATTTTTTAATTAAATGCTTTTATATTAACTTACATCATCTGTATTTCTGCCTGACATATCCATATTTTTGAATTTTTAACAATGAAAAAAAATCTGTTCCAATTTATAGTTCGAACTCACATCCTTACATTTTCCAAGAAAACTCTTTAACAACTGATCCAATGAAAATATTACATTTGTCATTGATTTAAATCATACTTAATTAATTAAATTAATTAAAAAGTCAATATATAAATTTTTTATATAGTAAATGATCACATGATATTTAAATTTAGATTTTTTTTTTAGAGTGTGTATTTTTTATTTTCACATCTTAATGAAATTATAATTTTTATACATTTTTTTTTGTAGTTTTAACTATTTTTTAAAATAATATGTAAATATAATTAACTAAAAAGTAAATATATATATATTAAATAATGCTTTTATGTAAATAGCTGACTAAAAAGTAGAAAAACAACAAAGTAATCTGCTTCTCAATTTAAGTTGCCATTCTTGGAAAATATCAGAGATCTTAAGAATCTAGACTTGTAAAGGCCTCAAATGCTTTTATGAAATGACAATATTTGTGCAATTTCAACTTGTTTTATAACATGTCTAGATTCTTAAGATCTCTGATATTTTCCTAGAATGGCAAATTAATTGAGAAGTGAATTATTTTATTTTTCTAATTTTTAAAAGCATTATAATCTAGAAATTGTATTTTGTTTAACAGCCTTCAAAAAAATTAAGTTGTTTTGAATAACAAAGATAATTTACAGAGTTAAAAAAAACAACTAAGATGGAAAACTGTATAGTAGTTGAAAATGTCATTATCATGAAATAAACATTTTAATTAGTGCATTAGTCAAAGCTGTAATTATGTAATTTCCTTCAAACTCCAAATTGAGAAGTGTCATCTGATACTGATATTAACTATGGTGTATAAAAATTTATTATCTGTCAGCCTTCAAATAACTTCACATTATTTAATAAACAGTTTTTACCTAGTATTTAGTATTGAAATCTATCCTCTCCCTCATTTGATTTTTAATATGTTTTTGAAATTAAAATACTGTATGTCTGCTCATAATGAATCATGACTGCTTATATATGCCATCCAGGCATATACACACCCATGTCTTCTTTTAATATTTTTTCATGACATCACAATATTAATTCCTCTATCTAAATTTTGTCATACTCCTGATTGAACTGTATTTTTTTTGCTTATGCTTTCAGATAACAAGACTAGATAAGTTCAATCCATCTGAATACATATATGTGTGTGTTTGTGATTTGCATGGTGTATTTGTATATTATATATATTATTTCCAACAGTAAAGATAAAGTAACTGATAGTATATATATAACAATGCTATGCAGTATGCTGTTTATAGTTCTTATTAAATAATTATTTTAATTTACAATTTAACTCTAAAACAACCAGAGCTATCTGTAAAAAAAAATGAAATAAACAATATCATATTATGAATATGAGAATGCCATAAGTTCTTGAAAGTGCTAAGCTATACTTAATTTATAGAAATAACAAGCTTCTCTATAGTTGCATATAAGCACTCTTATTATATTTATTATAACAAATATATAATAAAAAATTTAGATTTTATTCTAAGTAATGCTTTAATGTTAAATGAATCTTTGTAGAGTTTAATATCTATAATGATTTTGTAGAAAGTAATTATTCTAATCTTCCTGCCATACCCATGATCTGGGGTTCAGTCAGGTTTGATAAATTTCTAAAAAGTATATTCAGAATATAAGCAAGCTTGGATTTTTTTGTAGATAGACAACCCAGCTAGCTATTAATCCAATATTAATTGGTAAGTGGATTTCAGCTATTTTTCACTAAAAAATAAAAAATCTCAAATTAATCTAGGATATCATACGAGTGTAGATGCATTGATGTTAAACCAGAAAATACAAGCTTAATACGATTTTCACAGCTGGTTAAGAAAATGTTCAGTATTTATGTATAATCCCTTTGCTGGAAGCTTGTTATGCATTTTTTGTTAATTATCTATTTTCAGGGGCATCAAAATATTTGTTTTTTTTCTCAAAATTATTTTATTGAACATATGTTATTTGTTAAGTTTTAAAAATATTAAGGAATCAAATATAAATTCATACTAAGTTTAAAAAATAATTTATAAATGCAATTCACAACATTTAATTAAGTATTTTTTTAGATATATTATAACGTATAAATGTTAACACATTGCAAACACTGTCATGATTTTTTTTACATTTATTGTAGCATTTTTGTTCAAGCTGTTGGTTAATTATTTTTCTTAACATTTTGCAAAAATTATTAAAATTTGGAATCTATCAGTGACAGAAAAAGATGCAGTGGAGTATTTTTAAATTAGATGAGAATGTCAGTGCAAAAAATGTGTGATAATGGGAATGATATGACACTATATGTGAATGGAGACATAATGGCAGTGTAATGTCAAAACATGTTCCAAGTGAGTATCCGTTTATAAAGGAACATAGTTAGAAGATTTGAAAATATTGTTTTTACTGCATTTAGATTTAGTTATAGCTGGTGCATTGATTTAGTGACCATATAATGGGGGGGGGGCACTTACATTTATTGGGCAAAACTGTAATTGACTGAAACAATTATCTATGCAAAGTTTGTATTTCCAGACTTTTATCTATACTATCATGCAAAATTGGTGGACCTAACAAAATTGTTGAAATAGATGAAAGTCTTTTCAGCAAGAGAAAAAAACCCATCAGGGATGGATATTTGCACAACAGAGGTTATTCAATGGCTTGCACAGAGAGAGAGAGAACAGTGAGTGGTTCATTATATCTGTTGCAAGTAGAACAGCAAACAGCACTGATTCTAACGCATGACATTAAAGAAAATATCATTGACAGATCTACTCTTTATTCAGACTGTGGAAGGGTTATAAAAGTGAGGAAATACTCTATGCTGAATTTGAACATTTCAAAGTGAATCACACCTATAACTTTGTGCATCCAAATATAGGCATGCATAAACAAAATATAGAAAGATTATGGAGTCTGGCGAACTGAATAATAATAACACATGAATTCTATTTAACAGAATTTATGTGGCAGAGACTGCGTAAGCAAGAGGATACATTTGAGGCAATGGCTCAGGCTATTAACAATTTCTGTCTTCTAATATAAATACTCACATTTGTCACATGTGTTATACATTTTTTCATCATGCTTTTTTATTTTGTTTATTACAGTTATGTTAAATTTTATTTAACAACAATCATTTGGAATTTTGCTAATTTCTTGTGTTTTTATAATCAGCTTAAAAAAAAAAATTAGTGAAATATTTAATATGATAATTATCTTAAAAAACAGCCATATTGTTTAAAACATGTGTTGGTGGCCCCTGAAAATGGATTACTAATTAAAAAAAACACTGGAGAAGGGATTATATGTAAGTACCAAACGTTCATAGCTTTGCAGATGTAGATCTTATATTATACACTGTTTACTTTAAATAATCTTAAATGAGGTTTTTTTAATTTATTAAGAGATACAAAGGATTGGATAAAATATTGTAAACATTTTATAACCTATTTGTGCTTAGCAAAGGATTCAATTTTTAATTTTTATCAATTCTCAAAAAAATAAGTTATTGCTCTTATAGCCATATTTTAATCTTGCATTACTACTGAGTCAATTTTCATAACAGCATGCCTCCTGTTCAGAAGTCATTGCTTTGTGCACTGGAACGATTGAATGACATGTTTGAGAGTTAAATACTCTTTGATTGGATCTCAGTTGATCACTTCCGATGTATAAACGTCACAATCTTTCTAGCAACTAATCGTTTAATTAAAAAAAAAAGTTGAATAGCTTTATTGCTTCAGAAGTGTTTGAGCACCGGAAGTGCATGCAATCCATGGATATTGGGCTCCAGAATATGACACTCTACCTTTACATAAAATCATGCAGAGCACTATTCAATTATTATTGGAGTATCTAAGCAACAGGATATTACAAAAAAAGTGATAACTGTTATCATCCGTGATAGATTTTCATTGCTTGCTCACTTCTATTCTGAGATAGAATGATACTCAGTATATGCATATCATGCATATGCACCATCAAAAAATGCGAAATGTTAAAAAGAGTCCCAATTAACTTTAAATAATTTTAAATTAATGGTAGAATTTTCATCTGCATAATTGTGGGAGTGAAAGTTTTAATAATTTGCTGTAATTGATACAACTTGTTATTTAATCAATAAATTAATTTTAACAAATTATTTATTTCACATTTTGTGGAGAAATCGTGTTTAAAAATGCCTGATACTAATTTTCTTTTTAAAAATTTCTTTTTTTTTTTTTCTGATTTAATTGATAAATAACAGGAAATCACTGTTGTGTATTGTTTTGAAATTCTTGTGGAAAATAAAATGTTATGATCAGACCACGGTTGCTATGGAGAAAAAATAACTTTAAAAAATAAATAAATACTATATAATTATTATTGTCGAAATAAACTAATCAAACATTAATTAATATATCCAAATAATTCTTACGTTTATGTGTCTAGGAATTTTTTGTATGCTGTTCTATCTGTCTAAACTATTGATTACTTCTTTCGAGGGATTTTAATGAGATTATTTTTTGTTATACTTTTATTCAATAGAGATGTAACTGTCAGTGGCTTTCAATATATATTTTCTTAAATAAATTTTTAAAAAGTGTACATAATATTTTAAAATAAAATTCGCAAATAAATTAATAAAATAGTAAATGAAAGAAGGGGGAAATAATGTTCAAGTTAGTTCGCAGTCAATTGCGTATGCATGGAATTTCTGTAAATCAAGGTTACGCTATGGAAAAATTAATTACCGTTTTATTTTTAAATATTTTATTATTTAAATGCCTTTGTATTGTTTTCTTTCGTTTGCTAAAGTTTACTGAGGTGTAATACTAATATTTGTCCAGTTATGACTTTTTCCCAGAGGGCAAAACAAGCAGAACTGCTTAAAAAGTGAAATACTTTTCAGATGATTATCTTACAACCTTATTTTTGGCCCCTCAATCAATGAATTCCTAATATTAATTACTGATTGGAAAATGAATGCTTAAAAGTGTCCTCGATTCGTAGGCAAACAATCACTGAGTATCGTACCCAATCACGAACATCTACACTGGACGGGACTTGAGAGTGAGGCAGCGGAGTCGTTGTATGGAGAGCAGTGCACGCACACACACGCTTCCTGGACTGAGCAAATCATGCAGTACATGCATTGAGGAAAAACAAGAAAAACATTTAGATGCATTACTTATCGAGGCCTTACGTTTAATTCCCATTGGATGGCCTGGAAATACAAAAAATGATAAATCTCTGAAAGAAGTTGTAAAACCGGTGAGTAGAATTAATTTCAATTTTAATGAAATATGTTTACTTACACATTTATAATCATTCGGCTTAGAGTCCTTATATAATTGTAAATTTAAATATTTATTATATTATTTAATACAATAGTATTATTTTTTGTCATCGTAATATGTATTAAATAGCAAAATATTCTAGAAAATACAAAAGTCATCAAATATGTACGTGTATATTTGATTCTATATGTAATATTTACGCCGCGTGCACTTAATCTAAGCGTTTAAGAATTAAAATTTTAATCTAAAGAATTGTAGATATACGGTATATTATAGATTCACAATACAGAAACATGTCATTATGGAAAGTAGAAATGGAAAATTACGTAGTCTAATGACTTTTACCATCGAATATTTGTATGAATAAACTTAATTAATATAAAATAATTAGAATACTTTTTAAATTAATTCTATTTCAATGGGAGCCATATGTTAGTCGCACTACATATTGTATACATTTTTAAAGTTGCTAAAGTATTATTTAGTTAAAAATAATAATAATTAATTAATGTTCTTATTAATTAGTAATACGTAATAGTTTTTAAACTTTCTCGGATTTAATTGTAATTATGTAAGTATTTATATTAAAATTACTTAATTTTTATAAAATGACCGAAAAAAATAAAATTCTTAGTAAAACGGACGCTGGCAGATCTTGTGTATAAGCGAGAGTGTATATATATATAGTTTAATATTATTTGTATGACAACAGTTTTGATTAGTTTTTCAATTATGAGAAACATTTAACAATAGGATATTAATATTGATTTGGATTTTTTTTTATTCATCTATTTTAATTTAATTTTTGAATTGACTTATTAATTTTATAACACTCATTGTTTTTATTTTTTAATATGCAAATATTGTAATGTATTTACTTATTTTTTAATAAATTATCTCGTGATTAAAATTGCCGTTTAATTAAAATTCTATTCCGATTTTCATACATTTTTTGCTACTTTTATTTATGAGTGTTCAATATACATATTTTTTGTTGTGCCAAACAATAACAAATTACAATGTGTATACATATTATTATAAAACCGGCTTATTATATACTTATATATTTAAATTTTTTCTGCTTTATGGACAATTTACTCTATCTGCCTTGTGCACAGAACTTAACTTACCATAACATCAGAATGATATATATTTATAATAGGCATATGTTTATTTCATCTTCATAATGGAGTGATGAACAAGTTATTTATACATTTTGTTATCGCATGTAATTTTTATTTTGTATTTTATTATTTGCCAATTCTTACTAACAATTTTAATATTAAACTTATCATTATCATCATTTATTTATTATCCTATGGATCAATTTTTCCAACTCTTTTTTTTTTTTAAATCTTTGCTCTTTTTTTCCAATTCTTTTAATTTTTTTTTAAGATCAACAATAAACTTTTTTATTTTTACTTTTCTCATATTGTTACTTTTCATTGATTGTTTCAATATATATTAGTATATCTATTGAGAGATTTTTTTTCTAGTGTTATGAATTGCTCATTGGCATATCGACTTATGTCATATGAGTTAATATATAAAAGTATGGAATAAAAAATGAATTACTATCCAAGAAATATTTAAAAATAAAATAAAATGATCATTTATTAGGGTATAAAAATTTATCACTTTTTAGGATTTAAAAAAAAAAGAGATAGAAAAAGATGCTTATATTATGTGAATTTGGTGTTTATATAGAGCAAGTAAGTAATAGAAGAAAAATGTGAAAAAGAGTTTTTCTAAATTTATAAATGACAACTTATGTGCATTATAAAATATGTTTGTGATCTATTTCTTCAATTCTCTTTATCTTTAGATAGATTGATATTTGCAGTCAATATGTAATCATGAATTATGTAATATTAGAATTATTGCTTTGTAAATAATATTGAACACATGCTGCTGTGACAGTTTTTGTTAAAGATTGTAGAAGATACAAACAACTCATTATTGATAATAGTCAAGCTTAATTGCTTGATCATAATAATTTTTATTAAGAATGAAGACATAAAATCTGTTTTTTAAGAAATCATCTAACAGTAAAATATTATATTCTTTATGCAATTATTATCACCTTCCTGGAAGATTTATTTGGCTAACATTTATGATTATTGTTTATACAGACTATTAGAAATTACATATTTTTAATACAATAAAATATTTACAGTATTCCTAAATGACTGCTATTATTTTAAATTTGATTGTCTAATTTGTCTGTCTACTACTCAACTTTTTTGTGTGTATGTAAAATGTTGATCTGCTATACACTTTTTTTATATGTGTATATATATATTACAAATGTTAGTAGCATATCTTTGATAGAAATAACTTAGTATGAATTTTACAGGTAAGATTATTTTAATATGAAACTACTTATAAAAATATTAATAATAATATAATTCTAGATACAAAGTAAATTGTGTGTTCCTATATTTAGAATAATGAAAAATTCAAAATTTTAGCACCAGTATTAACAACTTGGATCATGCCATGATATAGAATGCAGAGATTTCTTCTATCTATCTCCTAAATTACAGAATTACTATTTATTTCAAAAGATTATATACTTGTATTTTACAATTAGATTATATTCCATGTTTTTATATAAAAGCTTAAAGGATAATAAAAAAAAAATGCTACTAATATATTTGAAAATGAATATTTCATATAATGAAGAAAAAAATGAATGAACTGCAAAATTACTAGACTACAAAATTTGTCATATCAGTGCAGATAGTTTAAATAAAGTTTAAAATTTTCTTTACATTCAGCATTTATTCATAGATAATGGAAATAGTCCAACATATCACAAATAGAAAAAACTTTTGTAGCACTGATTTATATTTTGGAGGTACCATATTTTAAAAAAAATATTATTCATTTGCTATTTGAAGCTATTTATTTAGAACGTTCAATATTTTTTAAAATGTCATTTAATTAGAATATTACACCAAGTGCCAATATGCAACTGGAAGGTAATGAAATTTTTTGAATATTTTAATTAATTATTGATAATGAACGATATGTTTGTGTTTATAGTAAAATTCTAAGGATGTTAATAATTAAAAATGTTAAATGTATGATTTCATAATTATTATTTATTGTAGCAAATTCTTACATTTCATTTGTTAAATTTATTGTTCTGTCAAATTTGGGTTTTTCTTTCTTTTTTGTTTCATATTTTTGCATTATTTATTATATCATTGGATAACTAATGGATAAAAAGAGATACTTTTAATGATGGAAAATGATATTCTAAATAAATATTTCTTTTTCCAATTATTTATTTGAAAACAAGACATTATATGAATTAATAGTTAATTAATATTCAATGATTATCACTCAATTAATATATATTAATATTTATACTATATAGAATTAGGGTGATCTCATTTTTATTATATAATTTGCAATCCAGAAAGAGACATAAGCATGGGCGCTAATCATTTCTGAACATAGATGTACCACATTTTTGTTGTTACATATATATAAATATACCAGAGATTATATAGAACTGTGAATTCCCATAAAACATCGCTCTTGGATGATGACTAGTTTATCAAAGTTTATAATTTAATCATTATATATATAAATGATTTCTTGTAATATTTTTTGTGTTGTAAAAGAAAACTTTATATATTTTAACTGACTAAAATTTCAAGTTTTATTTTTATATATATGCTTTGATTTGTTGGTGGCTTAATGTAAATTGATATGGTTTAAAGTCTCATAATAATCATATTGTATACCATTGAGTTACTCTAAGCAAAACTGAAACTTTCTAATGAAATATTTTATTAACTGAAATAAAGATGAGCTAATTAAGTAATAATTTGATATTAATATATCACTATCCAAAATAACTAAACCACGTCTGCTATTATGCTTAACACTCAGCCTTTATTATAATTAACATTATTTCCAACTTAGTAGCCATAATAAGCATGATCTTTTTTATAAACTAATTGAAACTACTTTTTAATAAGTAAAATAATTTTATTAAAATAATGAATTTACAAAACAACAAATGAATAACAAAATAAATTTAATATGAATTTCCAAACAATAAATAATGATTTTGTTAATTATAAATTGAAAATTATCATTATTGCAAGAAAATCTTCAGATGCCTGTTAAACCAGTGATTTTATTGTAGAGAATCATTGTTGAATTGATGTGAAAAATGTCACATGATGTCAATGATTTCCTAAATGAGGCACCAATCACTGCTCTAATATAAATGTCTAAGAAATTTTCCATGAGCTAATAAATCTCATTGAAGATTTATTCCCTAAGAATGAACTTTCTGAAAACTTTTAAATACAAAAGGGACACTTTATTTGCTATATTTGATTTCAAAATCATTAGCAGTTAATGTAAATTAGTAGATAGTAGCTTATGCTTTTGAAAAGATATATTAACTTATGTATGTACAGCTATGTTCTTTGATCAGATCTATCAAAAAAAATTACTTTATCTTTATTCCCATTATGAAAGTTAATGCTGGTAGATTGTCAGGTTCTTGACTTTTTTGTGCAATTAAAAGTTATCTATTTGATATTTTTTTAATTCTATTGGAAATTTAGTAGCAACTTTACAACATAATATAAAATAATGTAGTGAAACATTTATCTAGTTCCTATTTTTCACTCACAAGTTTTAAAACCTTTCAATCTTAAACAAAAAATTATCTTCTATTATGTATAAAGCTTTAACCATTTTAGGAATACTAACAGTAGTAGAATGGATTTGCTGTTCCCTTTTCATTATTTTACAAATGGATAGTTCATTCTTTTAAATAAATAGTTGACATCAGAATTTTTTCTTCTACAATTATTAAGTTTCATTTACAATGTGTGGAGATGAATGCTATTTCAGTATGCACCACTTCAATTATATGCTATCACCCCCCTCTCAATTATAAATAAACAAAAACCCATTAAAATTTATAAATTTAATAAATTTTACAATACTGCAGCATCCATTTTTTCATCTTGAAGCTTCACACATGATTATGTTATTAATAACATTTTTCTGTCTTGGGGTGTCTTATGCAATGTCATTTATTAATAATGTTAGTTTTCTAAATATAAAGCTAATAGTTTTACAAAATTTAATAGGAAATGTAAAATATTCTTATATTGCATCAGAAAACTTAAAATCTGAAGTATTTAACCAAGGATCTGAAATGGATACATGACTGTTTAAATTTCAGATTTAATTTCTTTTTAAAGCAACTAGAATAGCTATGAATGTTTCAATAGACAGAAAAAGTTATTAAAAAAAAAGGATATCATTTAGAGCTTGTTTAATTGTGTTGAAAAATTGACATTTCATTATTTATTTTATTTAAAAAATAAAGATATAGTAAATTTTTTTTTTGAATGAATGATTAAACACATACACCTTATATATAAATGTGTTCTATTTATTATTAATTACCTTATTTTTTAACTTTGTCTATACTATAATCTTAACTTATATAGTATACTATACATATAAAAGTATTTGTGTGATGTATGTATAATATTCAAATAGAGGTATATTGTCTACACTAAATTTAGTATTAATGTTTGAAGATTTGTAGGAGACAGTGATCTGGACCAACTGATGAGGCTGGTTCAGCATGAAATATATATATTGGTGATTATTTGTCTTTTTTACATGTATGTGGTCATGTGTATCAGTTGTATAAGATGGAGTGCATAGCTGCAGGGAGCTTGAAAGTCTGAGTTCAAGTCCCTTATATATAAATATTTATGCATTTTGCATTTAATAAACAATATGGATTCTATTACAATCAAAACTTATCAACAAAATGTGAGCTATATGTGATGGGTAATGTATATGATGAATGACTTGAAACCAAATATAGCCATTATCATAACCCCACTAAAGTCTCTCTTAGTTATCCTAAAATTGCTATAATCATTTGTTTTACACTTTGAAATTATTTTAAATAAAATTTTAGAAAAAAATGAAATATTAAACATGAGTGATTTTCTTACTTGGATTCAAAATCTTTGTTTAAGTTAGTGCTCTTCATTCATTGAGAGATTTAGAAAGACCCCAACAAGGCAAGGCATTAGTGACTGCTTATTAATGAGTTATATATTCATGTAAATTGTATTTTTTTATAATATACCTTTTAATGCTTTTATTTTTTTTTTTTTTGTTTAATTTATTATTTTTTTGGAAAGCATATAAGTGAAGCTATATACAAAATCAATTTATTAATTTGTTTGGTCTATTTAATTTTATTTTAAAATTTAAACATAAACAAATATTTTATTTGAGGCTAATATTAATTTTTTTTCTCTTGTGTCGTAGCATCAGCTGGGAAGTGAATCCACTAACCCGGGACAACTGCTTGTAAAGCAGCTGTCTCTGACCTCTCGACCACCAATGCTTGACAAATATTAAAATATTTAAAATACATGCACATTGTAGTCAATAATTTTTCATTAATTTTACAATCACTCTCCTTTTTATACATGTGTGTGTATCTATAATCAAAGAATATTATAATAAAAGAAAATTAGTTTACTAATTTAAATTTAAATTGTTTATTTATTAATTTAAAATTTAATAGCTAATAATAAGCCATTAGTACAAAATAAGCTCTTAACAAGCTTTAAGAATATCCACAAACCCAGACTGGTTTCTGCTACTGGCATCATCAGTGAGATGCTAGGATATTCAAGCATTAGATTAAAAATACCAGGACAAGCCCAGTACTTTATCTAATGTATAACTATTAAGTAGAAAATCTGAAATTTTCAGACATCCATATGTCTTCCAATCCAGCTATCTAACTTAAATAGCCATATGGGACTGGGCTAAGTTCAGATGCATCATATATTAATAGCTTTAGCAATATAAAATTGCTAAAGCCTTAATAGCAAAAAATAAAATAACAAAAAAAAAATCAAGTCAGATGTCACATGACCTAATTTAATAAGCTTGTTTTTACAAATGTTATATATATAGCTATTTTCATTTTCAAGTCAGATGTCCTATGACTTAATTTAATAAGCTTGTATTTACAAATGTTATATATAGAGCTATTTTATTTCTTGTTATTAAGGCTATCTGAACTTAGTTCAGTCCCATATGGCTATTTAAGATAGATAGCTGGATTGGAAGACATGGATGTCAGAAAATTTCAAATTTTCTACTTAATAGTTATACATTAGATAAAGTGCTGGGTTTGTCCTGGTATTTTAATCTAATGTTTGAATATCCTAGCATCTCACTGATGACACCAGTAACAGAAAACGGTCTGGGTTGGGGAAATCTGCAAAGCTTGTTAAGAGCTTATTTTGCGAGCTCTATATATATAACATTTGTAAATACAAGCATATTAAATTAAGTCATGTGACATTTGACTTGATCTTTTTGTAATTTTAATTCTATTATGTAAATACTGTTTAAGGTTATGCATCTTATGGTTAGACTTATATTTATTATTCTAACAATCTTATTACCATCAACATAAATATTTATATTATTTTATGACTAAATTTGTCTATTATTTTTATCAAAAAAGTTAATAACACTTCAATCTGAAACTTAATGCTTCACAATGTACCAAATATAAAATAGAATATCTGTAGCTGTGTGAAAATTATATGAGTGTTTTTAAATCTCTTATGATTTTACATAATAAATGGAACACTCTTTTTATTATTATTTAAAAATGAGTTTATATTATAAAATCATTAGATATTACAATTCAAACCATATTCTCCAAGAATTTTATTATTTGCTTTTTTTAAACAAATTATACTTGTAATCCATTTAACAATCAGACAATAATTCTTTTTCTGAAGGTTTGTGTTGATGGTGTTCTAGTTGTATTTTTATATTGGACTATTTCCATCATTTAATATGCGTATTTAATGCCTTTAGAAAAATTAAACTTTATTTAAATATTCCAAATACATTCAACTGTTAGTAATAGCACATCAAACAGGTTAGTATATGCACAATGTTTCAAGGAGTATTATTCTCCCCTCTTCTTCAGGTGTTGCTGGTCTGACCAGTGACAGTACTAGTATGGGATTCAAAGCTGGATCCTTAGATTCTTGATTATTGAATTTTAAGGTAACACTCTAACCAACTGAGCCATCCTACCAAAGGCAACAGTTAGTAGAAATTTCATATACTTATCTGTGATGTTCCTCCTGATTTCTCCACTTTTTCCTAAGAGCAAAGTTGATTAGTGGTTTTTATACATTATATATAGCCACACTAGGTTGGTTTATGGAATTTTTTACCATTGTCATATGAGCAGCTTCTTTAAATTTTCTTCTTAGTACCTTTTCTCTATCCAATATTTTTGTATTTTCCCCATTGAACATATGTTTATTGGTATATACATGGTTTGCTATCTTAAACAGATCTGTTGTCTCTCTTCTAATCATCAGTTTATGTTCTTGCAAGCACTTTTGAATGGGACAACTGGTCTTACCAATATATTTTCTTTCACTTTCACATGGTATTTCATAGATGCAGTTTTTTCTTTTCAGCATTTCAAGTTTAGGTTTTGTAGATGTTAGAATTTCTTGTAGTGTGGTGTGGCTCTGGAAAGCTGTTCTGATGTTATACTGTTTGCAGATTTTCCTTAATTTGTCTGCTATTTTTGGAATATATGGGTACTCTACAGTATCAATAATTGTTTTTTCTCTTTATGGTATTTTTTGCTATCTATTTAATGTTTTTTTTAATAACAGTTGATGGATAACCATTTTTCATAAGAGTTTGTTCTATATAGAACCTTTTTTTTCAAATCACTGGTTTCTGAACAAACTTCTTTTGTTCTGTTCCATAGTGATAGTATAACTCCATGTTTTCTGGTGTAATTGAATGTATAGGCTAGCTATCTTCCTGTATGTGTAGGTTTTCGGTAAACTGTAGTTTTGATTTTTCCATGAGGGAGTCTTGTCCCAAGAACATCTAAGAATGTGAATTTTTGTTCTTGTTCTGATTCTATTGTGAATTTAATTGAAGAGGATATGTTGTTGATATGTTTCCTGAAAGTTTGTAGCAGTGCTTGACCATGTTGTCATACAACAAATGTATCATCAACATAGCAAAGCCAAACTTTAGGTGTATATGGAGTAGTTTTTATGGCTATGGTGTTTCAAGTTCTTCCATGTAAATATTGCTAATCAGGGGAGACAATGGTGAGTCCATAGCCATTCCTTGATTTTGTTGGAAGAATTCTGTGTTATATTGAAAGTAGGTTATTTTTATACCGAATGTTAATAGTTCCATTATACTATCAATAGGAAGAACTGTTCTGATTTGTAAACTATTATCACCATTTAATCTTTTCCTTACAATAGACAGTGCTTCTTCACATGGTACATTCGTGAATAAACTTTCCACAGCAAAGATTATCAGTAAGTCAGTTCTTTCAATTTTTATGTTTTTGATGAATTCTACAAAGTGTCTAGAATCCCTGACAAAGAACTGAGTCTTGTATGCCAAAGGACTTAGAACTTTAAGAAGAAATCTTGCCAAATTTTGGCAAGGTGAATCTCTAGAACTAACAATAGGTCTTAATGGAACATGATCCTTATGGATTTTAGGTAGACGATAAAGATGAGGAATTGTGCTGAAATATGATGTTATTTTACTTTTTTTTTTCTGAGTCAGTGAAGTATCTGCGATGCTTTCTGAGTAATGCTTATAACTTTGTTTCTGTACTCAGTATCAGATTTTTTGCCACTTTTCTATATTGGCCTGCTGTGAGGAGTTCTTGTATTTTGTTGTCATAATCAGTTGTATCCATTACAATTTTTGCATTGCCTTTGTCAGCAGGAGGAATAATTATAGATTTATCTACTTTGAGAGATTTAATTGCTTTCCTTTCCTCATAGGATATGTTTGACTTCAATTTTTGTTGCTTCTCAAGGGTTCTTTTTATTCTCCAGCATAATTCTGCTGTTTCTTCCAAAGGCAATTTTTGAGTGAGTTCCTCGGTGGCTGCCGTTATATCTAATAAAGGGATATCAGACAGTGTTATGGCAAAGTTTAATCCTCTTTCAATAACAGAAATGTTAGTATCTGTTAGATGTTTGGAACTGAGATTTTTAACAGATGAAGTTGTAACATTGTTGGAGATAATGGCAAAAAATCCCATAAGCCAATGTAGTGTGACTATACATAATGTATGACAACCACTAATCAACTTTGCTCTTAGGAAAAAGTTGAGAAATCAGGAGGAACCTCATAGAAAAGTATATGGAATTTCTACTGACTGTTTTCGTTGGCAGGATGGCTTAGTTGGTTAGAGTGTTACCTTAATTAAAATTCAATAATCAAGAACTAAGGATCTATGTTCGAATCCCATGCTAGTACTGTCACTGGTTATGCCAGCAACATCTGAAGAAGAGGGGAGAATACCTTTCCAAATGTTGTGCAAATACTAACCCGTTTGATGTAATATTGCTAACAGTTGAAAGTATTTGGAATATTTAAATAAAGTTAAATTTTTCTAAAGACATTAAATAGGCATATTAGATGATGGAAATAGTCCAATATAAAATTACAAATAATTCTTTCCATCTTTTTTTCCATCACTAACTTTTTTTAATATATTCTTCATAATTTCTCTAAATATCCTGCCTAACTTCTAGAAATTCTTTCAACCTTGGTACATTTTAAAAGTAATCTTTATAATGTATGTTTTTTTTCTCCTTCAAATTTGGGTGGGGAAATTTTGAAAATAAGTAAAATAGACTATGACAATGTCAGACAAAGCTTGTAAAAAAAAATCCCAGAAGTCATGAAATGTTATTAAAAATTACAATTTGCTTTTAATATTATATCTAAATACTATCAACTCCACTGAGAATTATAATAGCTATAATATTTTCAAAATTAAAGATTTTTTACTATTTATCATTTAATAAGAACATCTGATGTTACTTGCTTTATATCTTTTGAGAAGAAATTCCTAAAATTATAATTTTTATGTTTTGGTAAATGATTGATGGAAAATGAACATAAAATCTATAACAGATAAATGGGTGTATCTTCTAGAATGCATATGAAGTTTAAGGACTGTAAGTGATAAGGCTGATGATGCTTTGATGTATGAAGCTTGGGTTCTAGTGTCTATCACTCTCAATTGCATTAAATCATGCAGAACAATGAAAGTATAAATAGTATATACTTTGTCATGTAATAGAAGTAATATTTAAAATTACTTCTTTCATATTGTTGAGAAAGAAATGGATATTTATGATTCAGCAACAAACAAATTTTTAAAAGAAAATAAGCAGTATATTTGTATTATATATGTATACATAATGTTTGTTGCCAGTATATATTTCAAACTAGAATAACTGTGCTAATTTTTGAATAATGTAATTTAAAAAACAGGCAGAAGTAATTTGTCTTCTAACTACATTGCACTTATATATATATATATATATATATATATATATATATATATATATATATATATAATGTAATTTCATGATCACAACTCTATTGCTGTGCTAAATAAATCTAACAGAGAAAGATTACACAAAACCATATTACCATTAAAACTTCACAATAAATCTAATTATTCTACACCTCTGGTTTGAGTTATATAAAAATCTATATCTTAGTGTCAAATAAGATATTATTTTTTTTAATAATATCCTATTACAACTATAAGCAAGTCTAATTTTAATTAATAACGAATCTCTTATATTTAAAATGACGTTTTGTTCAACAATCTAGGATAACACTCATGATGCTATGAGTAAGAAATGAATTTTATTCATATTCATTTATCACTCCAAAGGTTTTATAATCCAAATTAAATAATAAAATCAAATAATTCTAACTATAGATGTTAATTTAATATCAAATAACATAAACTTTAACAAAGTGACTGTTAAGTATTATTATACTCTTATATTTCAAACATTATAATATGTGTGTGATTTAAATTTTCTGATGATGATGATACAGATACAAAGTCAAAATTTAAAAATCAAAGATTTTATTAATATTAGAAAATATAACAATTATAGATTATTGTAATTTTAATATAATTAAAGTAATACCATTATCACAATATTTTAATAATACATTTAAATACATAAAGAACACATATTATCAGCTATGAATAAGAAAGCTATTACATATATTTTATTAATCTAGCTTTCTTTCCAATATGACATAAGTATGAAAAGTATTCAGTGTATTGACAAATAAATATTGTCAATGAGAAAGTAACATTGAATTTGGAGAAAATGCTTTATTTTATAAGCCAATATAAAATAATAAGACATAGGATTAGACATAGAATATTTTATCATGGTTTTTGCATATCAAATATGCTTGATATGCAAAATACTCAAACTATTCTTATAATATCAAGAGCAAAATGAAGACATGGTTGGCAATACACATGCCTTCAACACCCCCCCCCCAAAAAAAAAAAAACATCAAGAAATATAACAGGCAAAATAATGAAAAAATCTAAAAATACACCCTTTGTCCGTAAGTGTCAATAAAGAATTAGGATTATAACTCTAATCTTAGTAAACTTAATAAGAATAAACCATCATAAAAATTTGCCAGATCAGCATGTAACTATGACAATTCCATACCTTATAAGCATAACTAAAACAATACATGAAAATAGCTTTGATAATCCTATTATTTATCATATAACAACATTAAATGCATGACGTTAAAAACTAATAAAACATATAATTAAAATAATTAAGCATATGAATTTATGTCTTAGCAATTTATAAGAAATGAGACATCAACTCCAATAATTCATTCATCCATTTATGCCATTCTAAATAATTCCATACTAAATATACATATTACCTTTGATTATATCACAATGAAAAGATGTTCTGAGAACTCCAATACTCATATAGCATAAATTATATGTAAATTATAAACAAATAATATATGCATAAATAAAATATACAAATAAATTTATATTTAAAATAGTATATTTTGTCCTTTTTACCATCATAGCAGTTTCTTGGTTCTAAAATCATTGATTCCAATGCAATTCTCCACAGCACTATAGTTCAAATAATGATTCCATTAAAATTTAGAATATTTATTTAAAATTTCTTAATTTTTAAAATTCACAATTGGAAAAATGATTTGTCAAAATCTAATGCACTAATTTAAGCATTGACACCATTTAAAGCCATTCAAGATGAAGATAACACAGGATTATGTAAAGCAATATGAAGTTTATTGAGAGCACAATATTATTTCCTTTGAAGTGAGGTGAAGTTTAAACCAGCATAAATTTTATAGAGAGCACAGGATTTATTTTATATTTCATAGCAAATAAAATATTCAGATGAGGTTAATATAGCACAATATCCATTTAAAGTAATAGAAAGTTTTTAGAGAGCACAGCATCTATTTTATATTTTATGTTAGGTAAAATACTTTTGATGAAATAAAGTATATTTCAGCAAAATATTTTATTTGATGATAAAGGCAAAAATAGAAAGTTAATCTTTCCACCTTGTATTTAGAAATAAAATACAATTCCTTGAAATGCAATAATGTTCATTTTAAAATTATGCCAACATTTAAATAAACATTTTGTTTATAAAACTAACACAACCCTATTATTCCATAGGATATATTACTAAATATAAAAGCATAATATTCTTGAAATAATTCATTTCAAAATCAAGGTAAACTTTTTTTTAAACTTCCAAAATTATTCAAGTTTACAGCTAATTTATTTTTTCAAGATACTCTTCAAGCCAGCAAAATAGTTCAAATTTTTTAATTATAAACACAAAATTCAGCATGATGAAGAATACTTGCAAAGAATTATAATGATAAAGCAGTATACAGTTTATCCTTAGCAGTAGAATGAAATTTAATAACTTATTTATAAATTTAGACTGACTTCTGGTATTCAAAATATGAGCAGACTTAATTTCATTTAAATATAAACATCAATAGTCAATAAATTGAAAGTTAATTATAGTTCTGGCAATATAATTATTTATACGGCCCTGAAAATTCATGATATTACAAAGCAATGTAACAGCTTATTATTTCCTTCCATTGATAACAAGTTGTTTGAAGTTTCCTTTTTATGTATACTTTTGGGAGATACTGCAGAGAAAATGATCATTCTAAAGCAGAAAGCCCAAGCAAATATTATTTTAGATATTCATTATTTAAAATTAACAAACTCGATGATTACAGAATTTACTCATTAAGAGGAAATGAGAACAAGATGAATTAAATTTCAACATGTATTCTGTTACTTTTATAGTATAACTCAGGTAATATGAAGAAATCAATGATTGACAAATTTAGGGTGTTAATTGATGATATTAATTTAACCTCTAATTAGCTGTTAAGGAAAAGATTCTAAAAATAACTTTTTTAAAAAACTCTGGATATAAGCAATAATAATTTTAAAATTACACAAATTGTTATTTAGCAATAAATAAAACATGATGAATAATGAATAATTCTTTAAACACATTTCTTTTTTTTTTAAAAAGTTCTTTAAATTAAACATCATATTTTTAAAGATAATAAATATTTTTAAACAAAACATTATGAAATGAATTGTTAAAATATTAATTTTTTTAAACAAGGAACCTACATTATAATCAGTCTCTTCAAAACTTTTTCTTTAAGTCAAAACAAATTTTACACATCATACAAACTTGAAAGATTTAAATTATTAATTAGAATTGTTTTTAAATAAATTGTACTAACTGCTTATTGTAATAAAAAGAAATAAAGAATTATTTGAATTATTTAAACATTTGTTTTAAGGCAATTATTTAATAAACATTGCACTAAATTACATTTAGTGTATAATTGTATTTTTAAATTAAAAATAAGCTATATATTAATAAAAATGTTAAATCTAGGCTTTTAAAATATTTATAATTACAGAACTAACTTGACTGCTACTTTAAAATAATTAAGCTCATTTTATTTAATCTTATCATAAAGAAATAGTCATTAATCTTGTGTTTAGATTTATAGAAGTCCCTACTGTTTTATTTTAGGTGCATAATCTTAAGGTTATAGCCTTAATATATATATAACTTAATAATATAACTTATTAAATGACTTGCTATGTTCAATATGCAAATTGACTTATTTGACAAGAAATGAATGATGTAATTTTTTTTATATTTATCAACATAAGACAAAAACATAGTTTAGGATGCAAAACTCAAGGTTACAATATATAATATTTAAAAAAAAAAAAGAAGATATGCATATAAACAATAGTTGTTGGTAATTTAAAATATTCTGAAGAGAATTATTTTTTTATTATAACATTAAGAGATTATAAAAATATAAATGGAGATATAGAAGAAATATATATATATGGATGTAGAATAGGAAACTATTGTATTTTAAAGTCTGAAACTTATTTGCTAATATTGGAATGAAAACTAAGATCTGCAGTGATATAACTTCAAATTTGATCTTCAAGGAAAAATAAAATATGAACTTCCCTAAAATATGCTTATTTGTATGTAATATATATGTAAACCTTTTTAAATATTACACACACATTTTATTTTCATTCAAAAAAATTATAATGCTTTCAATAAACAGAAGTATTGTAAAAATTAAATTCAATGTAAATACAAAAAATACATTTTATTCTTGTTTTTGTCTCAGTAAATTTTTGTTTAATAAATTTTGTTTCAATTTTTCTAGCCCTCTCTTTATTGATAAATTAGAGAAATGTTTTTCATCTATGTTGCTTTATATATAATTTATTTTATTAATTTTAATTTTGAAAATGATTCCAATTTAATAATGATAATTTCAGATCCTTATTGGGGCCCAGTGGCTCTTTACATGCACGAATCTGGAGGAAGTGCTTGTATGCTCCATTGTAGTTATATCATTAAGTGAAATGAAGTAATTTCAACAAATTAATTCATTAAATTCTGATTCAAATAAAGTTTAATCATGCTTCAACTTCTTTAGGGACTCTTCAGTGATAAATGGTATCACACATTACAATTATATTTTGTTTTTACAATCATTGCATTGATATTCATTTGATCAATTCAAATTAGCATATTTATTCTCTAGTTTATAATAGCTATGTAATAATTTACTGATTAATAATTCAATCACTGAATGAGTTGTTTATGTGATAGTTAAATTGTAAAAAAAAAAAAAAATCTAAGTTTACTTGAGACATAAAAAAATTTTTCATGGTTAATCTGATCTGAACATGAACTCAAGTTGTGAGTCAAGTAATAAATTTAAACTTTGAAATATCTAAAGTTTTTTTTAGTCTTCTCTTATTACTTTCAATAATTTTTTTTTTTTTAAAATAATGATCTATAAAGCTTCCATATTTAAAAGGTTGCAATATATACTAATATTTGACAATCTGATATATATATATACTAAAATTATTCTAAATATTTATATAATTATAATAAAATTTCCTATCTACTATCTAATAATTAAATGCATTTTGAAAAGATTAACTAAGCAATAGAGTTTAAAATAATTCTATTGAAAATTATGTATTCTAAATACTGTTTTAAAATAATCTTTATTTGCACAAAAAGTAAAATATACATTGTAAAATAGAGTTCATGTTTACGATCATGACTGAAACATTAAAGACTAATTAGTTATTAAATTAGATGATGATTACAAGATTAAAGTAAACTTTTATGTTTTATACATGCAAATATGATTCACAGTGTATCCATTGTTCAAATTAATTAGTTATGGAAAATGACAATGAATTCTGAATTGATGATTAATAAGAACTGAAATATCTATAGATTTAATTTTATTAGGACTGACATAAATATATATTGACACTTATAAATTACATATACATATTACTATATTAATATAAATATATTTATGTAAAAATGAATTTTTCAAAAGATATACATTAAATAAATTAAAAACTATTGTTGAATAGATTGTATTTTTTTAATCTTAAAAAAAAGTCTGCTTAGTAGATTTATAATATTAAAAGATAGTTAAAAACTAAAATTTTTTATAAACCTTATTGAAAACAACAATTGAATGATGTATTGCTTAGGGGTTTATAAGAAGTTTGTGCACTGGAAATGATAAAACTAGGCCCTGGATTATGGATCTTGAACTGCAAAATCTGCCACTCTACATCTGCACTAAACTTTGTAGGATAGTAAAATAATTGAATGCTTTATTGCAGGAATCAGCAACCTTTTAGTGGTGTTATGCTGAATCTACATTAAATGTTATTCTGCATGCTAGAATAATTCTACCATTCTTATTATATATAGTATTAAAATTAGTTCAGTTATAATGAGCTTCAAAATTATGTATTATATACTTTTGAAGCCCATTATAACCAGATTTTATATTATTGGTCATTCAGTATTTTAAAATACATCCGGTCATATGTGAAAAGTATATTTTGTTAAATTATATTACATTCAAAAGACATGCTTAAAATTTTGTTTAATTGGGAAATGATTCATCTTGTTGGCACTTGATACAAAGTGCATTGTTACAAAATTGTGGATTAATATATAATAATTCAGAAACGCATTTAGCTTTCAATGGTTTAATTTTAAAAACCGATTAATGAGCTATAACAAAATAAAACAAGTAATTTTTTTTTAGCAAAGAAACTCATTTTTGTCATATAAAAAATCAATATGAAATTGGAAGTTTTTCATATATTCTTCTTTTCTTTAAAACTATGGACCTTTGAAATTTTTCTCTATGAGAAATTTGTTTTAATTACACAATAGACATTTAAAAGAAAAAAACTTTTTTGAGATTCGAATGATATTATCAAACCTAACTTATTTACTGACTTCATTCATGCATTAACCCAAGTATCACTAATTATAGTCTTTTTTTTTTCAAGTAAACTTGCCAAAACTTAAAATGTATTATTATATAATCACAAATAAAAGTTTATCAAATGAATTAATCGATATAATATTCTTTGAATATAAATTTATTCTAAACACACAGTTGCATACAAAGATATCAAAGGTCAACTGACTGTCAAAAAAAAAAAACAGCCAAAAATAATCCATCTTGTGAAAAAAAAAATTTCCATCTCACTTAGCTCTTATCTTTATTGAAAATAGAAAAGATAGAATGTACATTTATTGTACAAAATCATTAATAAATTAAATTGAATCATGGTTTCCATTTACATGAGAGCTGCATGCACAAAATGTAAATGATGGCACAAATGCATGTGCTGTAATTAAAAAATAATTTTTTATTAATTCAATCAGAGTGCCATTGATAATCATCGTTATGCATGCCACACTTGGCATGCATGATAGGTTGCCAACCCCTGGTTTATTATTAAGAAGTTCATTAATTTAAGCACCATAATTACAGAAATGGGCCACAGTCCCTAGTTTTTGGCACCCAGAATCTGCCATTTGACAACTACATTAAATCATGCAGGACTTTATTTATTAGTGGAACAGAAAGATGTTTTTTCTCTCTTGTTTTACTTTATATAAAATAAAATTATGATTTATTTGTCAATGGCCACCTATTTGACAGATCAAATGATCTTTAAGTACCAAATAGTTAGCAGATTGTCTAATTTATTTGTTTATATTAAGATATTTTTTTCATTTTTTTATTTGAATGAGATAAATATAATGAAAAGACTTATATTTTAATGAAATCACAAAGAGTAGGAGAAATTAGATTGAAACATGCTTTGTATTAAAGCATGTTTGTGAAAGGTATGATGGAAGTATGAAGGGTATGTGGGAAAGAATAAGGAATAAAAACCATAAAGACTTTAAGGAGTTGATCTAATTTGGTATGTGTTGGTGAATAAAAACAAAAATGAAGTAAACAAGTAATTCTTAACCACATATTATGTTTTAATAAACTTTACAGATAAAAGTTTTTTTAAAAACAAAAATTTATTTTATGTTATAGTAAATGATCATTGTTAATTCTAATATTAATATTAAAAAAAAATATTAAGGAAAATGCAATTAATTTTATATTTTATAATTATTGCTGCTAATTATATTATTTGAAATTATAGTAAATTAAAATCTTTAAATAAGTTAAACAACTTCACATATTGTGAATCTGATTTTTTTTTTTGAATATCCATAAAAATATAATTCTTCAATTCTTTAATAATCAATGAGAATTCAATAATAAATATGTACATTTATGATTGAAATAAAATACTAGTTTTCTACTTGATAAATGAATGTCTGATCATAAAGAATTTCTTCTATAACTATATTATTTTATTACCTATATGAATGCATCTTGTTTAATTTATGTTTATTCAATCTTCCATGTCCAATATTTGATGTATTTTTCTCTTGTATAATTCATTCACTTGATTAACTGATATCTTCATTTCTATTTATAATCTAGTGTTTTCCTGAAGATTTGTGATAATGATGTTTTAGTTGTATTTTTGTATTGGACTATTTCCATAATCTAATATGAGTGCTGAATGTCTTGGAAAAATTTAACTTTATTTAAATATTCCAAATACATTCAACTGTTAGTAATAACACACCAAACAGATTAGTATGATGTGATATTATTAACAGTTGAATGTATTTGGAATATTTAAATTAAGTTAAAATTTTTCTAAAGACATTCAATACACATATTAGATGATGGAAATAATCCAATATAAAAATACAATCATTATAATCTAGTATTACAAAAAGGTAAAAGTTGAAATTTAAGACTTTTATAATCCACTAAGCATGCTTTCAGCAGATCACTTCCGGAATCATAGTACTGCATTAATTTAGCAGTTGAAAATTATACCTATATATGGACATAATTTATTATGTAAATGAGGTTTAATATGTAAATGCAGCATTTAAATGTTCCTTTTTTTCAGCAATGGAACACATGAATCCTTTCTTTTGATTGCATTTGAATCCTTTGCAATTGCCCAAACCTCCTATATTTTCTTTTCCTATCATTTCTCTAGGCACAAATTGTTCTCACATTAATGGGACTGAAAGTATGACCTGTAGTGAATTCGTGATCGAGAAAAATTGATTTATATTTATTATTCTGTTTTGCTCTATTGTATATTTATAAATAATTTATTAATTTTTGAAAATTGTTTTATGTATATATGGATGTCTCCTTAAACTTTTTTTTTTCACAAAATAAGTATCCTATCTACATTTATATCCCCCCCTCCTTTCTTCTGTAAAATGGCAAATGTGTTCTGGTTACTTAATTGATAATATTAATAAATCATTTTTGAATGAATAGCTGATAAAGTTTTGTAATTATTTATTACGGATTTTCGTTACTTACAAGTCATTGATTGGAAAAAAGTAGCTTTTTTTTTAATATGTAAAATTTTGTAAAAATAAATATCTATAAATATGGTTAAATTAAATAATTTAAAAACAAGCAAACAGAAAAAGAAAACTATTGCTTGATAATTTTTTAACTTTTTTATTAAATTTTAAACATTTAAATTGTCTTATTGTTGTTGTTGTTTTTTTTTAATAATATTTTTAAAATAACATTTAATGTAAAATTTGTTCATTTTTTAATGAAAAATATTTTCTACATTTAGAGATGTAAAATTTTTTCATATATTTTATTGATGAAAAGAATCACATGTCAATCTAAATATTGAGAAGCTAGAGTAAATTATATTAAAAGAAAGTCATGTGATGACAAAATAGTAACAATAATCAAATGCCATTGGTTGATCATATCCTAATCTTATTGCCTAGTCACTCTAATCTGCCTTTTGACATATGTCATTTACGAATTTTTTTAAAATTCTAAATCAGTAATATTAGGATACTATTTTTCTTTTTTTATTTATTTCCCAAATATGTCACTTTGCTACCATAATTTTTTATTATTATTATTATGCAATTAGTTTGTTAATTCAGTTGTTAAATCAATAAGTAAGATGTTATTTTGTATTATTTGTTTCTTTTTTATATTTTTATTTTCTGCTACATGTGTCGATTTATCTCAATATTTAATAAACTTAATTATATTATTTACTAATATTATAAATAGTTATTAATTACATGTCTATATTATAAGTCTTTTTTACATTGCTAATATTAAGTAGCAAATACTGCTGGATAATTATATCATAATGTTAAAGTTAGCAATGAAAGAAATGATACAGTATTTGCAATTTATGAATCATCAAGTCATAATTTTTTCATACTACATTAGGAATAAATTTAACTTCACTGTTCTATCCATTCTCAAGACGAATTAGGAATCTACTATTTCTAAATATCCTGACTAATCAAATTCTCAATTCCAACCAGATCCCAACCTTAACTTATAAATCAATCATCATTTTAATATTTATCTATTGAAATATTATTGTTTTTAATGTTTTTCAACATTTTTTTTTAATATATAGACATTTCTTTATTTCCTTTTATTCAAAAATAGACTTACCTATACGGCACTGTTATAAGCAAAATTAATTTATTCAATTTTCTTAAAACCCTTACAAAATATAGTACATGCATTATTAAGATTTTTCTATCTTCTACACATCAGTTTCTTCAATTTTTTTTGATTCAGTAGTATCAGACTTACATCATTTTCATTAGTCCTAGTCTAAATCTTACATACAATTTATGATAGCAAAAGGCTTTAGAAATATCTGTTGAAATTTTCTATTTTACATTAGTATATTTGTTTTATATAACCCTGACATACTACTAGCAAAAAATATATATATATATTTATATAAGATGACATACTACTAGCAAAAAATATATATATATATTTATTAAGATGGGCCCTTGCCTGTGCTGAAGCAATTAATCTTCTTACTGTTAATAACTTATATGCAGTCAAGTATTTTTATATAATGACTTATCAAATTTTCTCATGGAAGCAATTGACATCTATATCACAGAATATATTATTACAGATATTAAATTTATATTTACATGCTTTCTGACTAACCTGTCATCAGATATACATTGTCTTCAGTCTTCTTTGAATAACAGTTATTTAATGTTTTATGAAATATTATATTTTTCAATATTTTATGCTAACTCTATCAAAACAAAGGCTTTATTTATATTGTCTCATTGGTCTTTGTTGCAATATCTAACAAAAATCTACTCAAATATCTTTTACTTTATTAAGAATCATCTGATAGCCAAGGGTATTCCCAAATATTTTAAAACTATAATTGTATATCATTAAAATACATTGGGGATATGGTTCCCATGTGATTTTATTTTATATCAAAATCTGTATTAAATCAATTTTATCATGTCTTTCTGGAAATTATTCTGATAAGTTCTAACAACCCCTTTACTTTGCTTCACCCATTTATTAGACCATTACAATTCACTTTAAATTGAGAAATTCTTACATGAAGATCTAGTATTATAGCCACTCTAATTCTTAAACTGCATCTCCAATTAATTCATATTTATTTTACTTATATTCATATTTACACAGGAAATTTATGTTATAACTATGTATCATTTAGAAATGATTGTTTGCCTGCAAAGTAAAGAGTACTGAAGATCTCATTCCACCCTCTCAACTTTTTTATGACTATATTTCTATAATTAAAAAAAAGTCTATGTGAATTTTTTGTTGTTTGTTATACATTATCATTAAATGTATATAAAATCATTTCTGAGGTCAAACATGAGAAAAATTGTCCAGACATTATATTTGAAGAAGACCTCCTCATAATATTTAAAATTTTATGAAATAAGAATGTCAATTCAAAAGAACTGGAAAGCACTTAACAGATGCTTTTCAGAAAAATAATATTAAAAAATTATTTTTTCTTAAAATTTTATAAATCTATTTTACTAATTTCTATTATATTCAGATTCAGTTGTAATAGGATGAAACTGGTATATGGCATTTAGACCTCAGATTGTTCATGGTTGAGATGCAGTAACATAATTAGGGTTTTGATGCCCTCCTGCAAAATTTGCTGTAGTCTTTTTTAAAAACAAAGAAGAAACTAGTTAGACAAACTAATAAAAATGAATTCAAATGTCTTTGCCTATATAATTCTTTAATGACATATTTTCCTATTCTTTATTTTTTGCATTTGTGTATTGTATTATTTTTGCATGATATTTACACTAATATTTTGTGTTATAAATGTGTAAACAAAATTTAATAATTGTAATATTTATATTAATTTTACAAATATAATATGTTAATAGTAGTTTGAGATAAGTTGCCATGTAAATTACTGATTTTAAAAGCTTAATATCTTGAATCTACTATTGATACATATTTATGTAACAGTCATAAGCAGTGTAATATAATTTTTAATATTCATAATTGTTTGTATTAATGAAGAAAAAGATTAATGAAATCTTTATATGCAAATGTTATACATTATTTTTTTAAATTATGGTAATAGAACTTAAGATTGCTGAGAACATTTGATATTTACTTAGTGCAAATAATAATGTATAGCCAAAATTAGTGTTAAATAGGGTGCCTGACTAGAATCACTTTTTTTTATTATATTAATTATTTCTGTGTCTAAAAATAAATCTGTGATTTATAGATCTGAATGGCAGAAAATCATTATAAATGCATCATGAGTTAAAATTATTTTATTATTTCAAAACTTTTTCTTTATTTCTGGACCAGAGTATTTCTGCTATATTTGTTTGTTTTTTTAACAATGATACTGAACATTAATTTTATAGAAATTACTCATTCAGTCCAGATTTGTCCTGTTTAAGAATTTTTTTTTTTTTAATAATTAATTTATATTTTATTTTTTATTTTTATATCTAGATGACATTTATAATCAGAGAATAATATTTTTTTCCTTCACTCATTGCACAATGTGGTAAGAGTTTTTTTTGTGTGTGTGTATCAAGATAAAATATATATTTTTATTTAATCTGAAAATTTATTTATTTTTATTTTAAATATAATTTCATTTACATCAATGTTATTGGTATTAATAAATATAAAATATATTTAATTTTTATAATAACTGATATATATATATATTTAAACAAATTAAAAACTCTTGAAGTAAAGGGAGAAAATCCATTCAATATTCAAAAAGACTTAAATGCATATATTTTTTTATTTCTCAATTAATAGTTTTAAAATATTTTATTTAGTAATTATAATAGAAAATAATTTTTAAACTGAAGGCTACATATATTATAAGATTAAATATATGTTTTTGGCTCAATTTTATTATGTTTATTAGGTTTGAAAAAGATTTAATTACTGAATGAACTAAATAATGTAAATAAAATTATATATATACCATTTATGTTAGGCAAATAATTTAATTGAGTTTTCTATTAATATAATAAGTTTTAGTTTTAACATTAATTTTAAATCCAAATAATATATAAAAAACTTTTTTAAAATAATGCTTTTATGTAAATAGTTGACTAAAAAATACAAAATAATAAAGTAATCAATAAAATATTTCTGCCTCTTAGTTAATTTGCAATTCTTGGAAAATATCAGAGATCTTAAAAGACTAAATTTGTTATAAAACAATTAGAAATTGCAGGAATATTATAATTTTATAAAGGCATTTGAATAGGGTGTCAAGACATCCTAATTTTTGGAAATTTGTCCCTATTTTTGATTAGATGTCCCATTGTCCCCACAATGTCTTTTTGGGACTATTGTATGGCCCAATTTTCAAATAATTATAATTATTATTTGTTGTACATAAATAATTCATTGCAAAAATGATAGTTTCTTGGCTCTCTCTGATCATTTCAGTCTCTAGAGTAATATTATAAAAACTTCAGAAAATTCCAACACCAAAACAAAGATTGCTATTATGTTATATGGCTGGGTTCTTAAGCTAGATGCATTCTTGTATCCAACCTTGCCTTGGAGCATGCACAGTTGGATTTTTGTAGGCTAAAATTTGAACTGCGCTTACATCTGCTTTTATTGACAGTGTAGTTTTACTAGTTCTTTTTTGATATTAATGTTCTATAGTGATAAAATTAAAATGAATATTAATAACCCTAAACAACAGACAACATGCCAAAGAGGAAGTGTACTTACAATGATAAATGTACACAGGAATGGAGTTTTATACAAAAAAAGGATGCAATGCCATAATAATGATTGATTGTTATGTCTCGATTTTTGATCAAACCAGTCTGGTCTCCCTACATTTGAGGCTCATAAAAATCAAAAAAGGCCTCAAATACTTTTATGAAATGACAATATTCCTGCAAATTTTCAATTGTTTTATAACAAGTCTAGATTTTTAAGATCTCTTATATGTTCCAAGAATGGCAAATTAACCAAGAGGTGGATTATTTTATTGAATACTTTGTTATTTTGTACTTTTTAGTTGACTATTTACATAAAAATGTTATTTTAAAAAGTTTTTTTGTTATGTATTATTTTTTTCTTTTTAGTTACACTTACATACTATTTTCAAAAATGATTAAAATTACAAAAAAATCTGACAAATTATAATTTAATAGTAAGATGTGAAAATAAAAAATACACCCTCTAACAAATGAATTTTAAATTAAAAATATCATGTGACCATTTATTAAATAAAAATATTTATGTATTGGTTTTTTAATTAATTCTCTAACCTTTTTTTTTTACACATTTTTTTCACAAAATATTTATGAAATATTAATTATTTCAGAAGAATAAGTAAAAAAATATTTATTTTTAATTAATTAAGTATGCGGTAAATGAAAATGTTAACAAAAGTTTACTTTATAAATGAAATATTTCCATTGGCTCAGTTGCTATGGATTTTTACAGGAAACCGTATTTGAGTTCAAGCTCTAATGGGGAATACATTTTTTTTCATTGTTAAAAATTAAAAGATAGAATTACAGACAGGCAAGTTAATATAAAAGTATTTGAAATATATCTAATTTGCTAGAAATACAATTTTAAACTATCCACTTTGCATTGGGAAAGACTGTACTTAAATTAATTAACTTTATGTAATTTAAACTGACAAGATATTTTTTTATGTTTATAGAAAAGAAGAAAGCTATATCTCTGAATTTTAAAACCATACTATATAATGTTATTTTTTATATGTTTATTGTTATAAAGGGAAAAGGGAGAAAACATAATTACAATGTGAATTTTAAAACTATGCAAAATTGTAAATAAGAAAACCTAATTAGATCTGCAATGTAAGAAATTTATTTGTAAACAATTACAAATTCAATTAATTTTATTTCATTGTGTAAGTATAATTATATATAGAACTTTAGAATGAAATACTAATTAATATATATATATATATATAAATGAGTATGTCTGCAGTTTGGAATATTTGTCTAGGTTTCATTTTGCTATTTACAAAATATTTTAGAAGGCAAAATTTTAAGAAAAAGATGGTGAGGCAGAACAAGAATATCCTATCTTAAAAATGTAATCATTGAAGACAGAATAATGTGGCAGCAAGATGACATTTATGATATCTATTTCAAAATTATAATAGATGAAAAAGAAAGAGAGAGTACTGGAAAATGTTTATGAAGACAAACTAATATTAAGATTTTTCTAACAGTGCATATTTTTATCTTGTCACACACATAAATTTGATCAATAGATCCTTTGAACTAATTGTTAAATATTAAGCCTTATTAATTGGGTATACAAGGATACAATAAGATGTGTTTCTTTGACTGCAATATTTACTTATCTTTATTAATCTGAGGATAGTACTAGATTTATACAGAACGTGCAATCACATTATGAATCTTAATGCTAGAAAACTTTTTTAACAGATAATACACTATCATTTTATATATTTTATGTATTTTGCTTTATGAAAAGGGCTCTTATTAAAAGAAATATTAGAGAAAATAGTATACAAAGCCCTTGCAGAAGAAAAAAGTTTATCATTTTTAATTAGTAGAATAATTTATTATTTATTATAATTCTTATATAGTCATTATGGTTTTATAAAGGGATATTTTAAAAGCTATGGAGGCATACTTATCTGCAGCATAATTGATGAAGAGACAAATTATTTGACTATGACACAATACTGGTATCATATGTAATAACATAATGTCATTCAAGATTAGTATTGGTTTTCTGAATCTAATCTAGATAATATGCTCATATTTGTATAGTTACATTAAATTATGGACAAATAAGTATAGGTTTGTGCATGGGAGTGATTTTTAACATTTTATCTGATATTGCATTTGTCACTTATTTTAATATATATATTCTAATATTTTCATGGATAAATCATGATTTCATATTATTATTATTTTTGGGATATTCTGTGTGGTAAAATAGCTAAATAGCTGACATTCTGGTACAATATATATATATATATATATATATATATATATATATATATATATATATATATAGTATGGCATAAATTTAGATAAGTGCAAGTCATTGCTTTTCACAATTACAAAACAATATAGTAAGCCTGATCATTTGTTATTATTTTCTTTTCACTAGCCTATTAAAATATAATTGTAAAGTTAAAAGTGATATAAGAAAACTGTTTATTTTTATGTTCATCATTATTCAGAATCCATGTTAAGTCTCATATTTATTAAAGCATTTCATATTGGTCAGTTGAATGTGCTAATGTTAATGAAACATATCTGAGGAGAGTGTGGATACATAAATGAAATTTAGATAATATATATTCACTGGACTTAAGGGTGCAGAAAGATTTTGCATGCATGTCGTTGCTTAATTTCACTATGCATTTGATTATCTTGTGAATCATTAAATTAATTTATAAGCTCTTGATATATGAATTGCCATAGAGATGTACTCTTTTTTCTGATTCTGTCATCATTTAAAGTACTGCATTACAGCAGCAATAGTGAATCTAATTATAAAGATCATTGATGCCAATCTGCACATCTAACTGGCAGAATGGCCAGCCTCTCTATTCATAAATTTTGAAGAGATTTGCCAAGGAATATTTGTGTATTGATTTGATTAAGCTTTTAGATGCCCACATATATAATACCTTCTTAAACACACTTATTTGAAAATTGCCTTTCCAATGGCAAATTTTGAAAGTTAGTTATATATTCATAGTTAATAATACATGCAGAAAGAGAGGAATTTAAATATCATATATCCTTCTTGCCATATTCTATTACAATATATATATATGCTAATAGTAATGGAAGAGCCAAAGATACCAAAATGTATGGGTGCTGAACTGAGTTCAGACCCATATGACAATATGAACTATTGAGCTTAGATTGAAAATATTTTTGTGTTTTCAATTTCATTCTCATAGTTTTATATTAGTTAAGTAGAGATAAAAGGTGGTTGCTGGAGGGTTGCATTAGATCCTAAGATTTAGATGCAGTGCTCTCAGATCCAAAGCTCCTCACTGATGAAGGCCACAGGCCTCAAACTAGTCTGGGGATATTGTATGAGTAGGCATTAGATAGAGATTTTATGCACAAGCCTTCTGGCATTCATTGATTACTCTGGTTGGCACAGGGTGGCACTACTGTATGGAGAGAGTTTTGCCTTGTTTTGGAATAGTAAATACTGTAATTATGTAATTTATAATTTTATTTAATTATTTGGATACAACACTGCAAAAAGCAAAGATCAAAATATGTTTTTATTCATAAAATATATTTATAAAATATATGCAAAATGCTTCCATTTTTTATTAACAGTTTTTGCACTTTGACATTTATAGTATTCGCTTGAAATTTCTATTCTTTGACCAGTTTTTAAATAATTTGCCATATTGAACATAGTAAAAACTAAGATTAAGCATACTTAAAATTACAACATTTAATAGCTATAAAAAATGATATATTTTCCTATTTCTGATAGACCTTATTCTATACAATAAGAATAGTTATTTTCATAAAAATATATTATTTGATAATTTTTAAATATGACTAGAAGTTGTTGTGCTTTTTTTTTTTAAAAGTTTATGGTTAATTATGCTTTTTTTTTAGATTTATAATTTGAGAAGCATGTGTTTGATTCATTTTGCACATACCTTCATACATACATACACACACAATTTTTTTATTTTAAAAAGGTCTTCTTGAAATATAAGACTAAATACATTTGAACATATAATTATAATAAATGAGTATACCATTTTTTATATAATGGGAAATAATATTTTTCATCTACACTTATATTCTAGTGATGCAAAATATTAACATAAAAATATAAATTAATTGACATTGTTATAATTTTTAAAATATTGAGATGTTTTTTTTTATTATTGAAATTTGATAATTAGTAATTGTTTATTAGCATTACATCATTACAGACTTTCAGGATCACATTCCCCCCCCCTCCTCATTATTATTCAACTTTTCTTATTGCATCATTCCATCCTAAAATAGATTATTTTCAAGGAATTCTTTTGTTTGTCAATTATTTTATTTTCTTATTATGATCCTTGCTTATCTTCGTTTAAATTCTTTAATTTTATACAAACATTAAAAATAACACTCTGGGTTTGAATCCATTCGATTTTATTCTGCTTCTCCATATTATTCCTATTTCTTTCCATTCTTTTTTTTTATTTCTTTCTTTTGTTTTAATTTAAAATTTAGAAATAACATTTCATAATTATAAGTAAACTTTGATAAGTCAATCTAGTTGAAAATATTTTAAAAATAGAAATATATTTATAAAAAGTATGACATATTCTGTGTAATATTTTAATTCATTTTACATCTTTCACTATACTTGCTATATACTTTCTTTAATCAATTTAAATTTGTTTTACTTTTATTAATTTTCAGTCCATTTTTAAAGAAATCAACATTTATAAATCTAAAATGGCTGATAATAATTTGAGAAAATTAAATTTGTTTGATTTTCATTTATTTTTATTTTCAATTTTTTAGTAGTTTTGTATGATTTTATTATTGGTGAAATGATTTGATTTTTTTTGTATATGGTCAAGTTCTCTGTCTCTTGATGTAGTGTATTTTAGCTCTTCATTTCATCAATATGAATTGTAATAAGTTTTTTTATTATTAAGATGCATGCTAAGTAGCTTTCAATAATTTATATATATATCTGGTTATTCTACAGTATTTTAAAATTATTAATCATAGTTGTTATGTAAGTTTAGATGTACAGTATAGAATTAAAACTTTTTCATATCCAGTAAGCCACAACACACTGAAAGTTTACATTTATTACATCTTTGAATAGTAGCATACTACTAATGGATAATCTATATTTACAAAATCTTACATTTTCCATGCTTTGTTGACTGATTAAAATCCAGTATTTTTCTACTTTTATATAAAAATTTATAGAGAATGAATAACACTAATGATCTATAATTTTTCATACGCTATCATCTTTTTAAAATAATAGTATGTGCATTATTTCACTTGTCAGAAATGGTTTTGTTTAGTATCTTGCAGAAAAAGTTATTCTAGATGAATTGATGTTTTTTATAATATTATTAAGTTGACACAAACAGAAATCACTTAAAAACAAATATATTTAACTTCTAATTGTGATTTTTTTTAATTGTACTACTCTAATTTGACCCAGAGTGATAAATAAATGAAAATATGCATGGATGACAATTAATTAAAATCAAATTCACTGATTAAACTTACTCTAAAAATTACAGCAGGATGATGTAATTTTTTTTAGTTTAAACTTACTGTTAAAATTACATCAGGATGATATATTTAGTTTATTTCAACTATATCAATCCGTCAAGATGGACCAAAATAAAAACTATAAACTTGCTATAACTATTTTATAAGTGATTATTTAATTGCAAACAGGAATTCTGTATTTGATATTTAAAGACGTGTATAAAATAAAATTTGTTATGAGAACTTTATTATTATTGTTTATTTTTAATAAAAGAATTTATGCTAATATTCTTTTTGTAATCAAAAATTATTTACTATAGAAAAGAGATATCTTGGAGCTTTAAACAAATGTAAAAGACAGTTTGTCAAACAATTACTTGTAATCTTCATTTTTAAAAAAATGTTAATTAAAAATGTATATTTTTTATAAAAAAAAATGCATATATGTAAATGATTTTATTTTTATAATGAAGTTGAATTATAATTTTATATTACTAGGTACCAGCTAGTTAACATTAATTCATGGAAACTAGGAATAACATTCTATTTATATAATTTCCAATATAGCATGTGAATAGTTTATGTTCATTTTCTTCCAAGCAATTTTAAATGTTATTTATCTCTTGATCAAACTGTGATCATCAACCTCGCTGTTATTGAAAAACAATTAAGAAAACAAATAAATAAAAGAAAACAAAATCAAAATAGAAATAACATAAAAATACTCTTATGATAACTATTAAAATAAGAAAATGAAGCTTAATATTGGATTTTAATATAAAATGAGACATATAATCAATTGGTAAAGAAGATTATACCTAAATATAATATGCCAAGTTTACTGAATCTATTCATACTCATTAGTTATGAGTTCTTGGGAGCAATCTTATCTCCCCTTGTTTGTTTTCTTTTTAAAAAATGGGACAAATATAAAAGGAAAGTTATTTTTTTATATATATAGTAATGGTATATAGTATGTGTGCAGGTCTGCCTTACTCAGTGAAGGCTTTCTAACATTCTATAGATTTGGGAGCCTTAATGTAATGATACCCATGGCATGTGTGTGCTAGAGAAGAACTTCATTGTACCACCCTAGATCAGTGATCAACATATAATAAACCTGACTTTATAATTCCCCTCAAAGTCATGAGTAACTTACTCTCAGAGTTTAGTAGTACTGGAACTTGTGAGATGTAAATACCTGCAAGATGTGAACCAGAAGCAATGGTAACATTTCATTGAATGTAATTTGTATCTATTACTAACTAGCTATAGATGATACCTGTAATATTTCTAAATTGTTAATAAGAAACAATGTACCCATCTATTAATGTTTAAGCAAGTGATGGTAGCATTGTAATATTCTCAGGATAAGGTGATCAAATTTACAAAGTTATGTATAGTATAATGACTCCATGTTGATAAGTGATATAACAAAAATAAATAAATAAATAAATAACTCACAAAATGTTTAAGTAAAATAAAATTTATCTCTTTGCAATTCTTTTCTCATGACTTTATTGTCATTTAAATTCATAATATTTATTAACAATGTCCATTAGACTGAGTTTATGTTTGCATGAAAATCATCTATAAAATAAGTAAAATACCATGAGAACTAGAAACAACAGTAATGTTCTATTACCCTCAAATAGTTGAGAATCATAGATACATTTGAAGATAAAACACTATCAGTTTTATAATAAAAAAGGAAATCATAAAGGTAGATGCTCTCTTTGAATCAACATAAGCTACACTTCTCTTTAAATATTGATATAAATCTTCTAGATTATGTTTCCCTTCAAGAAGTCAAAGGTGTACCTATAAATTATTCATTTACAAGATTGTACATTATGCTCTAAGAGGTAATATATATATGCAGATTCAGCTATGTCATGTTTACTTTTGAGTCTTCTAAGGAATTGTCATCATGTTACAATAAATTTAATTAATATTTTTTAGGATTAGCTTTTATGAATGATAAAGAATACTGAATCATGGATCTATGACTATGCATGTATAATATATTTATATATATTGCTGATATAAGAAATTACTTTACCAAACATATCTTATGATTGAGTTACAAGTAAAAAATTTAGTTAAATTTCAATACCCTTAATGATATATTAGATATATGTATACTGATGATCTTCATGAAAATACACATAATAACATGAAAATACACATAATAAATTAATATCAAATATTCAATAAATACTTACATTGCATGTATTAGATATATGTACTGAGCAAAATGAAAAAGATTGATAAATAACAAGCAGTATATTATTGTTTTATCAAAAAAAATATAAAAAGTTTTAAAATCGAAAACGTATGCAAAATTTTTTTTTTATTAATAGGCAAATAAATTATCATTTATCATCCCATTTTTTTTATAGACTCCTTTTGAAAATTGATAGCAATTTGAAGCATCAATGTCTATCTCTAATCAGATCCAATCACAACATGGCAGACAAATCATAACAGTAAATGTGTAAATCTTGCATCCATTTAAAATTGATTTTGTCAAAGATCCTCTCTTTTAGCTAAGCCAAAATAACTTTGTGGGAAGACATCAAAGTTACTTCAGAAGATTTTATACACTTCTCAAATTAATTTAGGGACAAGAATAGCTATTCTCTTCAAGGTATTTTGGTTTCATTCCTTTCTTTTCTAATGTATGGCCTATGACTGTTCTTTTGTTTTCTGGTGATGATTGATTGGAAATGATGAAGTTGGGAGGTCCCACCTCAGATAGTAATTTTCTCTCTACTAGCCATTCTTTGATAATACTAGCTCCAAATGATGTTTTTGTAATTCCTTCAGAAAAGAAAAGGAGAGAAATTTTATGAGAATAAATTTGTTATTCCATATCTCCATGATTGTCAACAATAGTCACTATAGAAATGAGTGAGATCTCTTCCTTTGTTACCCATGGTTGCTATAGTATTTAGCTTATGTTTCTGCAAGATGTATTGCTTCAAATTAGATTGTTTACAATGCTAATACTTTGCAAAAAAAAATAATAATTACATGCACATATAAATGTTCTATATATAAATATGTCTATTAATGATATATGAACAAAAAAGAGATTTATTGATAATTTACAAATTTTTTTTTTAATAAACAAACTATAATTTTGTACCCTTTTTTGACACATTATGATCATTTAGTGCTTCATATAGTTTTTTTATTCACTCCATATACCATCACTACTATTGTCATCTTTCATAACCAAGGATAACAAATACAAAAGTTAGCACATAACCAAATATAGCAAATAACAGCATTTTAATAATAAACAAATTATTTTCACACATTAATGTGTAAGTAAATGTATAAATTGGTTAAAATTCTACAAAAATATACATATCAAAATCACATGAAGATAACATAAAAAAAACTAAAAATGGCAACGATTTCCAATTGTAAGTTTAAAACAATTATTATGATGGTTTCTGGAATTGCTAGTTTTATAAAACAAAATGTGTACATTAAAATAAACAAAAACATTTACTATCCTTCCTTCATAAATACTTCAAATGTGGCACAATTGAAAAAAGATATTTTTTTTAAGAAACATACATGATAGTATGGATCCCCTCAATCTTTACAATATATATAAACTGAAAATGTGGCAGGATTATAAACAAATATTTTTAAAAGAAAAAAAAAGAATGACATTAAATCTGATAAACCTAAAAATGTGCCATTTACTAAAGAAAATAGATCAATATAACAATTTTCAAAAGCTAATGGTAAATAGGTTTACTTTAGTTATTAACAAAAAATTGCTATTTCTGAGCAAGTTCTGAGGCTTTGCCTCATTATCATATTAAGAGTGGCTAATTTTGGCCTCATAGTATATAATAAATAAATTGATTGACTAGATTAAGTGTTGCCATCTTGGAAAGGTTTCTGAGGAGATGTCTTGTCATCATTTTTTTAATAATGCAGCATTGCTTTGATAGCTAAGGAAGATTTTGATTTCTGAAAAAGTTTCCGAGGTGCCCCTCTTCATTGTTATGAGGTCAACAATCCATACATGAGTGTAATGCTATTCTATTTCTGATATTTAAATTAGTACTAAGAATTTGAGGTTTGTGTCTGAAATATATCTCTGGGTACTGTTCTGCCATTGCCTTGGCATTGACTTCATTCCGATTATGTATGGTAGTGTTAGTAAGACTAATATTTTGATGATGATTTCTAAGATACTGTTTTATCATTTGTTATGGACAATATTGCTCCTAGGTTTCAACATAAAACCATTTGGACACCAGCAGGTTATCTCTCTTTTTAAGTTAGTAGATAATTTCTTTGTAAATAATTTCTTTGTAAATTGTCCAAGGATCATGAGTGTCCGATTTAAACTTTAACTGACATCTCATAAGCCACAGGGTAAAGAGGAAATAAGTTGCTAATCTAATCATGGCAAATTTTCCATTTTTTAACACTCTGTCTATCGAAAGCACATCTCTTTTGTTTAGTGGGATGCTCTCTGTGAGCTTTCCTCTTACTTGAGATAGGAATGAGAAGTGGTAGAACATATGTTCCAGGGTTTCTTCATCTGCTTTGCAAAGTTCACATTGTGTACCTATTTTACTGTGCTGTCTTTTAGTTACTAAGAAGTATTGCATAGGTAATGAGGAGAAGTTGTATTTTATCATGAAATCTACAAATTTCAGCTCGAAGCCTCAGTATCTTGATTTCCTGAGCAGTGATTTGGTTGTGAGCCTTAACCTTGTTGGCATTTTGCTCTGATTATGTAGATGTGTCTGTGTATGTCCCAGTAGAAGATTTTGTTTTGAATTATCTGATTAGAGATAGGAAATAGGCTCTGAAGGTGTTTTTTTAGGTCACTGATCCATTTGCTTGGTATTGGTGTGGTGTGTCTGTAGGCTCTACCAAATCCTCTGTCTGATTATCACACCTTTTTGAATAGATTATTCTGAGAGTAGCTAAAGCCCTGTGGGCAAACCATATGTTTATTGCATGAAGATTAAGTCTGATCAGATCCTTTGGTTTCTGCACCTTGGTAAGGCTGATGCAGACACTTTTATCTTCCACAGAAGCTTGGTGCAGATTGAGTTTATGGAGCTCTGGAAGTTACCTGGTTGGCTTGAAGATGGTAGATAATAATTAATTCTCAGATATACCATCATGTTGAGTTGCCTGGGAGTGACAGGAAGATTGTTGATAGAGCATTGGTAACTTTTCTGTTTTTTTGAAGAATGTCTTCCTGAATCGCTTGCTCATGGCCCCTTTTGATAGCACCACAGGGAAGCCCAGAAATTTTTGAGGCCCTCTTGTGTACCTCGACGGAATGATGGCACCAGTGTACATCTTCCATATTGCTGATTTGGAATGATTAATTGCCAAGTTGTATCTAGTGGCATAGCAATCCAGTAGTTTAAACAGTTACGGTAAGAATTTTTGAGTTGGGAGGATGATGGTGATATCATCCACATAGGATATGTGTTTGACCTCCTCCCTGAGTGCTGGCACATAAAATCTCAGTAATGACTGTTCCTCCTGTTCCAACAGAGGGTTAACATAAATAATAAAGTAGAGGGTGCTTAGCAGAGACCCCTGGAAATAAACTGATGTGGTCTAAACCCCGAGGCCAAAAAGATTATTTTTAGTTTGTATTTTATTTTATTTTTTTCGTTTTTTTATATACATCTTAAGTAATAAGAAGAATCATTAAAATAAAAAAATGGGAAAATATTGTGTAGTACATTTAATCTGCATTAAATCAATCATCACAACATCATATGGTCATATATATATAATTAGAAAGCAGTGACATGTCAAATAGGTAGGTGAGATAGTAGAATTTATTGAAATAATGCAGATATCTATTTGAGTTGTTATAGACTGGTCATCCAAAAATAATTTATTTGGAAAATCCTTAACTAGTTAAAAAAATTACCATGTTTCATCTAGATTTAATAAGCTTGTGGATTAACACAATAATTACTATATTCTAATTTTTTTTCCTCATGTGACATAGCATCAGCCTGGAAGCGAACCTGCTAACCCGGACAACTGCTTGTAAAGCAGCCGTTGCTGACCTCTCGACCACCAATGCTTGACATATTCTAATATTTTTTATATATAATATTTTGTTATTGTGATAGATTTTATTGAATGAAATATTATATCTAAATACTTAATCTATGCTGGAATAAATCAATAATGAGAGTAATTTTAATTTTTTATTTTAAATTAGAATATGTTCAAATTTAGATTTGATAAATTTGACAGCTTGAAAAATTCTTTTTAAAAATATTAATATTTTTCTTATTGTTAGTTATATTATTAATGTGACTTCCAGAATTGTTACGTTGTTTGTATAAAATATGAATTTGACAGTTGGGATAATTATTTTTAAAAAGACTAAATTTTTTTATTACTATTATCAATGTTGTTAATGTATATTAATATGACTTCTGTTATGTTTACATTGTTTGTATAAAAATATCAATCTCTTTTTAAAAAAAAAAAAAATAGCGTTATTTGAATCTGTAAAAATAAATATACTTTTTGTCGATGAAAAAATATTTACATTTTGATATAAAATAATAGCTAAATCATTGTAATAAACGAGATGTTAAATTACTACAAATCAAATTTTGTTTCAGTATATATATATCTTGCAAGATTCATCTTTTTAGTAAACAAATCAATAAGTTTTTTTTTATATTAAAAATGAAGAGATTGTTTTGTTTCACTGTAAGAAATATTGATTTTTAAATCATTTCCCTTTCAATTGTTGTTGTAAAATATATTAATTTATTAACATAATTGAAATTTTTTATTTTATTTTATGGTAAATCAAGATTCAGATTCCCCGCCAAAGGCCTAAGATTAGTTTGTATATATATTTTAATGTTAATGTTTGAATATTTACTATAACATTCATTTTAAAAAGCAATATAATTTTATATATATTCAAGCACACATTCATATGCAATGAATACACTTTCATTAATCATAAATTTGCATGATTACAATCCAATAATCGTTGGACTTAATGGAAAATTCTCTAAAGTTTTACAGAATTCACAAAATAAAACAAAAAAAGAATGAACATGAATTGTGTAAAGATAAGATAGTAAGTAACTCATTATTATTATTATTTAGTTACTGTATACACCTGGGTCTCGTTTTATGCGGATTATTTTAATGCGATTTTGAAGTTATGCAATTCATGTTTCTTCTTAATATGTTTCATATTTCACTATATTTATTAGATATCAAGAAATTTAAATTATTAATAACTTATTTTGCCTTGAAATACTTTTTATTTTTCAAAAATATAACGTTATATTAGCGGCTAACGTGTGAATATGGCCTGAAGCAGTATTTAGAATTTTAGCTTCTATGTAAATAACCTATTTATACTAATGAGTAAATAATAATAATAATAATAGATTTATACTTACATATAAAAATGTCGCAATAAATATTCAAAAAATTTAAACTTTTAAACTGTATTTTGTTATATATAACAGAAGTAAATAATCTTTTAGATTTTTAAAATAAAAAATGAAGATTTTATAAACTGAAAATAATCTTTCTAATGATAATGTATAATCTTTTGGTTTTGATTGTGATGTCATTTTTTTAATATAGAAACTGAAAACCATTAACACAGCACAAGACTAAAAGTGGTGCTAGTTGTACATCTCATCACAAATAAAAATAAAGTGGCTAACAGGTTTTTTCTGTGCATAATTGCTGAGAGATTCTTGAATTCATTTAAAGAGCAGCCACAATACATCACATCACATCGAATCTGATTTCTTACCAGTTTACAAACAAACGCTAGCGATAATGATTAAAATATGTATAAAAATATAAAATTAAATACTGTAGTTAATTAAAAAAAGGAAAAAAAGTTTGTCTTGTATTAATTTTTTTTTAATATTTGAAATTTTTTATTAGTCATACTTTATTTGCTTATTTTTTTAATGCGAATTTTAAAATAATTTTTCCTTGTTGCTTTGCTTTTATGCGAATTCTGAAAAATACAGAATCTATCCTCCATTTTTTTTAATGCGGGTTTTCTGTGGAACCTATCTACCACATAAAATGAGACCCAGGTGTATATAATTATGATATTGTAGTCTACTTTTAATTATAATATATCCAAATTAAAAGAAAGTATAAATGTAAAATTAAAGGTTATATAAATAAAAAAGAAATGACAAAGAAATTGTAGGTATGACATGATATTTGGGAATATTCAAGTTTTACAATTAGAATTTGCAAAAGAATAATCAATTGGAAGCAAGGGCTAAAATAGATCTTTGTTATGTAGAAGTCAAATTAACGTGAAACAGAGATGCAACAAGAATCATTGAAGAAAAAATGTCTAAGTAGACAATTTTTATTGATTTGTACATTTATCTGGATAAAAGATCATTATTGTGTTCAAACCCTTATCAGTTTTATTTTTATTTAGGAAAAAACATATTTCTTTTGAAAACTGTCAAAATCAAGATAATGAAGTTACAGGTAATATTATAACTTTTACAGCATATAAGATTTTAATGATTTCATCAGTTTTAGAAGTGACAAATTTTAAAACATACTAAAAATTTATCCTGGTAAAAGAAAACTTCTGATTGGTTTGGAAATTATTTTATTCCAGAAGTAAATAAATATTATTGAAAAGAAATATACACTTTAAAACATTGCTATTTTGGAAAATATTAACTTATACAGTGAACTTTTATAACTGGTGTGAGACTATTAAACAGACTTGTATCATATTATCTTGTACAATTTCTAAATTTTTTACTGCTAATTTTCAACTTTTCATTTTTTTTTTATTCTGCTCTAAATTCCCATCTCTGTAGTCTATTTTTTTTATTCTTTTTTTTTAATTGGCCTAGACATTGGAATGTGCAAAACTACATATACTCCAAACAAAATAAAGTTACCTTTTTTTTAATTCAAATTTACTCCTCCTTTTTAGAATCTGCAATCATTGAAATTCTCATTAATCATTCTTTCTATACTAAGATTTATTGAATCTTTTTTATTTGTTTTGAGAGGATCTCAAATCTTATCATGAATTGTCATTTGTTTCTCTCTCTATATGTATATATTTTTTCTAAGTGTTTTTTCTAATAGCTTTAAATCCAAAATTGATTTTTATGATGCCTAGTTTGTATACCATTTATGTACTTTAATAGAATTATAGTTTTTAACTCTACCTCACAATAAATTTAATATTTTTATAAAACTCTTGAAATTTTTTAAGTATCTTTGCTATTGCAAAATATTATTGTAACTTGATGATCTTTCAAACACATTCATAATCTTAGTTCAAATTCTGAGTTAACTAGATTTGGGGGGGGGGCAGAAATTTTTTAAAATAAACAGAAAATTTTCAAATATTTTGTCAATAGCCAAATCAACTAAAATTGCACCATAGTTGATTATTTTCTATTTTTATTTAAAGTATAAATTAATTATCAATGTTAGAAAGACATTCAGTAATGAGCTATTGAAGGCAAGTATTTAATCTAGAAACTTTTTGGACAATCATGTGGACATGCTTACAATAATTTTTTTAATTAAATTAAAGTGCACTATTTTGTTGTTGTAATTAATCAAAAGTGACAGTTGCATTTTGCTTTATATATTAGGCTTAAAAATTTAAATAACTTAATTTTTTAGACAATGAGAATTTGAGTTTTGAATTTAATATTTTTGAGGGAAGAAATCTCATTAGCAGAAAGTTTTTGTAAGTCAGTGGTTTAAAGTTGATAGGTAGAACAATGATAATCAGAATTAATTTCACAGTAGCAGTTAGCTCTTTCAGTATAATCATACTTCAAAGTATCATTTACAAGTAAAAATAAACTATTTTAGAAAAATATATCAAATTATTACTAATATTTAAGAATTACATTTTGAATTACAAGTGTCAAATTATCTCAACCAACATCTTTGACACCATCCACTTTAGATAAATATAGCAATGACTATTATTAATCAAAAGAATATGTGGTAATATTGAGGTTATTTAATATATCTATAAATAATATTTAAGACTAATATACTAGAAAGTATAACATATTGTTGATAATATAACACTTTTTTTTTCTAAAAAGATCCATATTTTTAAATTGTTACCAGTAATAATATAAATATTTCTTGTGACATTTTAGGCAATAATTTTATTTTAATATATATAGATTGAAAATTTTCTTTAATATTAAAAATATATATTTGAATTTCAGTGAGCTTAGGCAATGATATGGCAGGCATGTGCTCTAATCACTATGGCACATAATTCTTTGCACATTTATAAGTGCATATATGTCATTAAGATCTCTTTTTCTTTCACTTATGTATATTTCTATGTGTAGCCATTAAGTCTTGTCATTATTGTGAATAATAATGTATATAAAATAACCAAGCATTTATCTTTGTGTGTATATTTCCCTTGAAAAACCTTAAAGTCATTCCATACTTATTCTTTTTGTCCTGAGTCCTGCTAGTATTCTTGAATATATAATTATATATGTGCTGCTGTTCAGGAAGTCAAATAATATGTAAGCACTGAAGTAACTACTATTCCATTTTATTGATCAAAGTGAATATTTTTTACATTCCTCAGCTTTTGGGTTTACAACTTAAGCACTGTGCTGAACTGCACAAAATGTCAACATCATTTACTTATATTATTATTCCATTACCATTAGTACTACTCTTCATATTACTACTATCCATATATATTATTAACTATTTATATTGCCAAGATTTTACTTTTGATGATCATTATCATTGTGAATAGTTTGTTTTTATCACTTTCTTATTTTTATACACAATGTAGAAACACTTTGTAGATTAATCTGTCTCTCATTTAAATTCAGGTAGAATATGAATTTTTTTTAAATAGTTAAGAATTTCAGAACGATCTAGGAATTTTTTTAGTCCTAGCAACACTTTTAATTTTCCACATATTGGTTGATAAAAATAGATATTTAATTATTTTTATAAAATATACATAAGAAGAAAAATATAAAAATCCTGGTAATATTTCATTGTTGTTCTGTGAAGGATTGATAGAAAAACATTTGCCTTTAACTATTTAAGTCTTATTTTTTATTGATCCCAGAATATGATATATGATTTTCTTTTTCTTTCATTCACTTAATTGTCTTTGCGATTATAAAATATATTTTATCATATTATATTTATAAAAGTATTTAATTTTAACTACATATATGCATGCAGAATTCTATTTGACAAATATTTTTTTAAATGTCTTGAGTAAAAAAAAAAAAAAAGTAAAAATAAACTATTAGTTGGAACTGTAAATTGTAGATTTCTTTAACACTATTTTTAATAACAGGTATAAAAAAAATCTAAAAATTGAGGGAAAAAAATAATTGAATGTCATTTTCATTTTAAATGAAGTTTTAAACTAGTCGATTTTTTTCATTTAATTTGCTTTGTAATGAGTTGATTGGAGGTTCATTTCTGCCAGCCTGACAGATTCTATTGTTAAGTTTCAAATCTAGTTGAGTGAATGTTATGTAAAATTTGTTATAAAAACTTGCTAGAAGTCTGTTGATATTTTCATGGTACAGTATATATTAAAAAAAGTTTTAATGATTTTTTTTCTTTTTTCCATTTTTTAAAAGCTTTCATTATTAGAATGATTAAGTAAAAAACAGTCACTTGTGTAATTAAAATTTCATCACTTTGAAGAATGGGTGGAGACAAGGAATCTATTTGAAATAGCATTAGATTTTGCTATTATTTTTTGCTCATTTATAAAAAACTTTTAGCAATGAATTCTGTCTCTCTTATATAAGTATTATTCATTTTAATATATAAAAAAAATTAAAAGTAATCTAATGACTTGTCGCTTGAGGGTTAATAAGACCGAGAATTGGAAATGATAGATGGAGCTACTTTGCCATTATGGGAGTCCACCTTCTTCTACTGCACCAAAACACACTGGGAACTCATCTTAATGATATATAAAGATTATTAAACTTTATGATATAACTCTATATATTGAAATATTAGAATACATTATGTTAAATTTAGAATTGAATAATAAGTCTAGAGGAATCATGTGTTATTGCTTAGTTGTAATACATTACAGTTATCTATGAAGGGCATATGCCGTTCATATAAAGAATTCATGCACGTAGCAGATATCTTTTTAACCAATTTTATTTTTAATGAACAAGAATTATCGTATATATAAATATGGATGAAAATTTTTGAATATTTTTAAATTAAATATCAAGCAAAAAAAAACAAAAACAATTTAGCCATATAATGTTTTTAATGTCAAATATAACAATAATCATTAAATTGAGTAATGTTTAAACTTTTAAACCAAGTAGTGCAATTTTTTATTTTGTTTTTATTTATTAAAATATGTGTAAAGTATTAAGTATTGGCAGAAAATATTAGTTTAAGTACCAACAAAAGATAAATATTGATGTCCTCTGCAATTTAATGCAGAACTTAAAGTTTTAACATGATTTCAAATCAATGCTAATTTTAGTTAATTTTTTTTTTGTTGTTGTTAAATATCAGCAATATATTTTATTTTAAAAATAATTTTCATTAAAATTTGTTGTATAAATATACTAAAAATTGTTTTTACATTGAATGAATTTATCTCTCTTCTGTTTAAAATTTTTTTAATTTCATAAATTTAGATATTTAAAGATATTTGAGTGTAAGACAAAATAATAAAAATAATTACTGAATTAAATTTCACTTTTGGATTCTGAGTTCAAACCAAGATGGATCTTTAAAATTTTTATTAATCTTAAACAAGTTTAGAACTTTTTTTTCAGGTAGTTGTCTTAGAATTAATTAGTTCTCCATCCTATATTTGTTAGCAAATGGAAAGTAACTAGGAGATTAAAAATTCTAGATTAAATTTATTTGTTTGTAAGAGTTAATGTGTATTAAATGTGAGACAAAGTAATACAATTGTAATATAATGTAATATCAATACAGGTGAAAATATGTAGTGTTTTTATTAACACTGACCACTCATAATATACTTCTATTTTTTTTTTATTAGAGTCATTTAGGAATTATCAATTATCTTCCAAAAGACAGGTTCCACGTGTCACACCAGACTATATTCTTCCAACCTTTCTGTCTTTTGCTTTTTTTTTTTTTAAATATCTATAGCTATATATATATATTTTTTTAAGATCCATCAATCAACTTCTTTTGTCTCTTTTTACATTCAACACATGCTCATTCCATTTTCTTTTCCGAAAATTTTCTTGAAATAATTTTTATTTCATTGCTTCCAAAAGATAGGTTCCATATTTCAAACCAGACCATATTTTTTAAACTTTTTTGTCTTTTGCTTCACTTTTTTCAAATAGTTTAGATATATATTTAAGATCATCAATCAACTTTTTTTAAATCTCTTTTTACATTCTGTCCCTTGTAAACACATGTCCCTAAACTCTTTTCTCTTTTTCTATAATTTCCTTGAAATAATTTTTCTTTTACTAGTCTTGTCAAAGTAGCTTCATTTTTTATCTTATCTTTACAAATTATCTGTGCCATTCTCAAATCAATATCTCTGAAGCCTGAAATGTTTCCTCTTTATGTTTTGTAAATAGTCTCTTCTTTTTCTATATTTAAAATGAAAAATTGTAGACAATTTTTTTAGCAACCTTTTTCTTAGATTTAGTTTCAGTGATCTACAGAATAGTCTCCTACTTTTATTAAAGCTCATTTAGCCATTGCAATTTTTTCTAAAAATTTTTTATAGGTATTCTATCATTAATTGTCCAACTTTCCAAATATTTAAGAACACAAATCTATTACATAACTATCTGCCCAACATTTACTTTTAATCTTTTTTTTCTCTTTTTCTACTTTTATTGCTTTAATTTATTAGCACTTATTTTTATCCTAAATTTTCTTTAAACTTTATCACTTCTCTATAATCTTCATGAGTTTATCTTTATATGAAAATACCAATATATTATTGACAAAGTTTATATAATAAAACTTTCTAATATCAATTTCATTCTTATTAAGTAAAATTAATTTACAAAACTCCCCATAAATCAAGAATCTTATATAAAAAATAAGCAATTACAATGATTTCATTTGGTTAACAAATTTTAGCTCATTATCATATATTCAAAATATGCCAACATTTAAATATCAGATTCTTAAAAAAAAAAAATGACAACATTTAAAATTGAAAAAAAAAAGAGAAGATAATTAATAAATAATCAACATAGTAAGCATATTAATAATAATAAAAACTAACTTTAATCTTGGGATAAATGTAATATAAGCATTTTACAGTTTTGTGATTTTGTTTTTAAGTAATAATTAAAAAAAATTAAATTATCATTTTGAAATTGCATTGGATAAGATATCTCATTAAATCATGATTATTTTAAAATTAAAATGTTATATAAAAATGAATTTTAAGTTAATATATTGTACATTTTCTAATTTATTTTTGATTCACTTTATGTTATTGATGTTTTGTTTGTTTTTTTAATTATTTAATTATTAAAACTATGATTTTTTTTTGTGGTGATGTACATTTTTTTTATAATGATAGTCTGCAATTTTGGTTATTATAAAGATTCACTCTAATAATGTGTCCACTTGATTACTGCAGTTTTAATAATGTTAAGTAGATAAACTTTTTATTTATCAAGATTGCTTAAGTTTATAAAAAAACATTAGATAAAACACTAACTCTATTGTGTCAAGGATTTAAACAAAAAACTAGATAAGCATATTTTAGGTAATATAAATATAGTTTTCAATTTATTTTTAGAGAATTTAATTACTTACATGATAAAAGTTTATTTTTTAATTATTTAAGAATAAAATTGGTATTTTTCCTATTTTTCTGAGATTATGTTTGTGATGAAAGCTTTTTTATTTTGGTATATCAAAATATTACTACAAACATTATTATGAGAATACTGAATAAAAAGTTAGATAAGTACATCATATTTTCAACTTATTTTTAATATATTTTATTACTGTATATGATCAATGTTTATTTTTAAATATTTATTGTTATTTTATTTTATGAAAAGCGATATTGATTTTATGACATTGACATCCTATTAGATCAGTAATTTTATGAAATAATTAGAATTTAAAGAAAATGATGAATATTTTTTAAAGATTGATATAATAATAACGTGAAAGGCTGAAACCTTTGACCAATGTGCCTTTAAAATGCTTATGTGACAGCCAATCAGAGGTAATAATAATTGCACGTGGAACTCTCAATTCAAAAACACAAGCCAGAAATAAGAAAAAAAAATTGATATAGCAAATAGTTGCTTGATTGTTGAAGTAATGAGTACAAATTGATGATGATTGCTATGTGATTCATAAAATAAAAGTATTCTCATATGTAGAGGAGTAGAGTGCATCAAGTATAACAGAAGGTAAAAAAATGTTCCTACTATATACTTATTTTTATATATATTTTTTCCTGAAATAGTCTGTTAATCATATATTGTAATGGAAACGTATATGTAGCAGTCCCACGATTGGACTAGCCAAATGTAATGGAACCTATAATTCAGAGCCTCACTTGGATGCTTCAAATGTAATGGAACTTAAGGTAGCCCATGTTTGGGTAAGCCAATGTAATGGATCGTACTTGCTATATTCCATTTAAATTGAAGAAAGACAAAATTATCCCGGTTATATAAATAATGCAATGGAAACTATATGGTAGCTCATAATTAAGCAAGTTAAATATAATGAAATGTATATGAGTTATTCCATTTATATTAAAGAATGAAGAAAAATAAACTTGTTCCAATTATATTTTAATAAATTGTTTAAATTGCCCTCCCAGCTAGCTTTATATAAAACAAATCTAAAATCATACTAATCAATGAGATCTTTTATTATAATTTATCTTTTAGGTTGATGTGACTAACTAATCAAATATATATATCAAAAATAAAGGGACTTTTATTAAATTCAAATATATACATCTACTATAAAAATTTATGTACCTCTAAATATGTGTATGAATAATCATATATGTAAGTGACCTACAAACCAGGTAATAAATGAAATAAGAAATTATCTTTTATTAAGTCGTAAATTCAATCAATTTACTAATAATTTTGGCATTAAGAAAATAAGAATAATATAGTATCGATCTTTAAATAATTACAAAGGCATTATTTATAAAATAAATAGCACATCTTTTATTTATGTTATCATTTGACTTTAAATAATATTAATATTTCCAATATAAATATAAACAATAAATATATAAAGACATATTTCTGCCTAATAGTTATAATATAAAGATACTAATTAATATTTAGTACCTCAACTTATAAATTATATTTTCAGATTTTAAAATTATTTAAATATTTATCTTAAACATCATCTGTTATACGTTTAATGTTATAATAGAACAAGACGCTTAAATTGATCATTCACAAACGTTACATTTTACAATGAAAAATAAAAATAACAAAAAAAAAATATATTAATCTCAAAAATATATATATCCACACATCACACATATATATAAAATTATTAAATACCTTTTTAAAAGTTCACTTAGTTGATTGTCCTTTTTAAGAATTAATTTAGTCCATGAGTTTTTTCATCTGTATATTTTTATTTTTATTTTTAGAATGCATTCTATTAAAAGACGACGAAATGATTTCATTAAAGAAGATTATTAATTCTTGAATATATGCATATTTTATTAAAATGTTAAATCCAGTACATCAATTACAATTACTTTCAGATTAGAATTAAATTGACGATAATACATTTAAGATAGCTATGCCAGCTTTTAACTCCAGACGCGATGAAATTTATACGTTGAAATTTTTAGTTGTTCCATTGAAAAATTGCTTTAGAATATATGAAAGCGATGATGATGATGCAGCCCTAGCTGCGATATATCCTTATTACCCCGTCATAATTTATATGTTTATTACAAAATATATACGTTACTTCAGTATTTTAAAAAAATGGTAAACTTTAAAGAAATAAAATGTAATAAAATTCTATCCTCCAGTTGTTTGTTCTATATCCCATTTTTAATAAGCAATAATCCTAATAATGGCTTCCTTATTATTGTCGCGTGGTTTTATGCCAGCAGATGCTATTTTAAAACTCATGTTATATGTATGTTCTCTTTTACAACAATTAACATCAAAATAAAAATAAAATATTAAGTATACATATAAAAAGTATCAAATCGAAAATTTAACATCTTTTAAAATATACATAAATAATTATTTATTACATTTAGTAATCATTGCAAATAAAATACTTTTTTTTTTTTAATCAACAATTTATATGTCCTTATTTATTTCAATAATTAAATATTTATAATGATGTACTATCGATATATATAAATAAAATAATAACTTCAAATAATAACTATATTTAATAAACATAAAAGAAAAATTTAAATATTTCATATATAAACTTCAACTTAAAGAGATTTTTTTTTAATAACAAATAACAAATTTTTAAAATATAAATATATATATATATATTGCTCAATATAGTATTTTTTCTTAACGTATATTCTTTTTCAATATGTTCAACAGATATCTTTTTTTGCTTTATAAAAGCTTTGTAAAGATCAATAAAATAAATATTAACCATTTTCTCTTGTTTTGTATATATATACCTTAGCTATGATTCTCACTATTCTAATTGCATCTCTTTCTCTTATGTTTTTCAGCATTCACACTGTTTTTTAGACAAAAGTATGCTAAATTTATATGTCTGTCAATTAAAAACTAACAGTAATATTTTAATTGCATGGTAAATTAAGTTAAATTGAGTTTTCTAGTGGAATGATAGCCCATGGAAGTAAATCTACAAGTCACTTTTCTGCATCATAAATTACATTACAAATGCCAAGCAACTGTCAAATGGAATCCTGATTAATTTCCAATGCCTTGATATTTTTATATCTCAATTAGTGCTTTTACAACTGTTTTTCATTATTGCATAATATATTACATCATTATGTAGATAATTTTTAAAAAATTAAAATTTATAGTCTTTTTATTTCTCGCATATAAGTCACTAATATAATCATATTTTTTCAGTGTATCTGGGTTTTTTTTACTAATATTTTATCATTTATATCTTCAGTCATTATTTTCTTCTGCAAGTCTACTTTTCCCATTCAAATCTCTCTCTCTGTTGTTGTTTTTATGTGTCACTCTATCCTAATTTTGGATAACTTACATCTCAATTCATCACTAAACTTTTTATACATATTTTTTGTCATTTACAAAATTAACATTTTTGAATACTCTTAGTTCTATCATTTTATTCTTTGCATAATCCAAAATTCTTAATACTCTTTTGTTTTGCTTTTTTACAACTAATTGAATCTACCATAGCATTTTTAAAATTTTACTTAAATAATCCCCATATTTTATTTGTTATTTAGTTAATCATTTAGATTATTTTTAATTATTTATGCTTATTTTCTTATTTAATATCCCAAAAAATTTATCTCCAATATTCTTTTTTAATTTATTAATTGCTCATTTTGTTGTTGTGTCAAATTTTATTTATTTAAAAGTTAACTACAATTATGGTCTGAATTATATGATGACCTCTTAATACTTTTTATAAACTAATTTTTAATTTAAGCATAATCTGATTTTCATATGTAAATTTTCCTTTGTCATTTTAAATCATGTGTTACTATTACTATTTTTTTTTTACAGAAATGTATTAATCTGCCATATCTTATTTTTTATCTCTATACTAAGATCTCCAACAATTTTATCAACTTTTTCTCCTATTATCAATGTAGAATTATTTTATTTTTATTTTTTCAATGATTTTTTCTTCTTCATATATATGTTGTTTACTTTTTCATTATCAAGATTGTTGGCTGTTATAAATATTTGAAAAATAGATCTTTTTATAATATTCATCAAATTTTATAAATATTCTATATTATATAATAAATAAATGTATGACTATTTTTTACACTAATTTTTTTTCCTTCATCTCATAAAAATATAATGGCAAATTTCTTTTTATTTTCTATATCTCAGAGGGTATATTTTTCAACATAGCTTTCTTCAAGTTGAATACACATTTTGTTTTAATTATCAGCAAAGAATTTTTTTAAATGCATCTGAAATCTACATAAATTTTTACATCTTTTCAGCATTTCTAATTATCTTACCAAAAACAAAAGAATTAATTTAAAGCAAGAATGATGAACGTTTTTTTAAAAATAGTATTTTTATTGTAATTTATAAATTCCAGTTTTTCTTTAAATAAAGCTGAATTTAATTTAATTGTAATTGTATTTTTAAAAAATATATGTGGACATTATTATTTTTTTATTTTATTTTGCATTTTTTAAAATAATTTATAAACCAATGATTATTTCAATCGATTTATTATTGCACAACCATTTATATAATAGTTTACCAATGATTATCATTTTTTATTTTATTATAAAAGAAATCTTTAAATATAATAAAGTACCATATTGTGAGAATGAAATGATGTTTTTAAAAACAAATTAAATATTCTGATTTGAAACAGTTGGAATAATTTTTTAAGTCTTTATTTTGTTATCTTGCATATTGTAATTCATTTATAAAAAATATAATATGAAAAAAAAAGGCAATCAATTCTCTTTTCTCGTTATTTCCAATCTTAAATTAGAACATAAATTTTCTAAAAACTTTCAATGCATTATTTACATGTACTTCACAATCTTAACCTTAATTACTCTTTAATTTTTTTCATTGCAACATCTCCAGTGGCATTCTCAATGTAAATTAATTTATCCTTGAAATCTTTTGCTAACTACTTAGAGAATGTGAAGAATTGCAGGAGAATTTGTTTAGGAATTGTGTTTATTTTTTTAAGTACTGAAACATTATGTTTTGGCAAATGCAATAATTTGCCTAAAACATCTTTATAAAATAATAACATTCAATTACACGGTATATTGCTTTAATTCATACATTAAATATCATTTAACTAATATGACTTTCTTTCATATTTGATTTAAAAAGTTTAATATGTTAAAATTTAATGTTGAAGCCTGTTACAAATTATGTTCTAATTGCACTTTTAATATCAATATCATAAGACATCTTAAATGTTTGTATAAGAGCAGCTATTCTTATCTTAATGTCAAACCATCTTCTGTAAGCTTGATTAATTAATGGATGCCAGATTTTGTAGTGCTATAAAATTCCTGTCTTCAGATCACTTGTGTGCTTTTATCTTCATCAATGAAAATCAGAATTCTGAGAAGGAACTAATGCCCATATGATATTTGCCTGAGAGTTTGTGATGGTGGTATTTTAATTGTACTTATATGTTGCCCTATTTCCAGCATTTAACATCAAATCAATAATGTCATTAAAAATGTTTAACTTTATTTAAAATTTCTAATTATTTTCAACTATTAGTAATAACACACAGGTTAGTATATACACAAGGTTTAGAGTGGTATTATTTTTTTCTCTTTTTCAGGTGTTGCTCACCTGTTTAGTGATGTACAAGTGAATCAAATCTAGACCTTTAAAGGTACTTGGTTCACATGATTAGTGCATGATTCAAATTCACTATTCAAGAATTTAATGATCCAGATTTGATTCCTATGCCAGTACTGTTACTGGTCAGATCAGCAACACCTAAAGAAGAGAGGAGAATAATATCACTCAAAGCATTGTATATATACTATCCTATATGTTATTTCTAACAGTTGAATGTAATTAAAAAATTTAAATAAAGTTTTTAATTTTTCTGAGGACATTCATGTTTTAGGGTTGGATGATGGAAGTAATCCAACATATCTTTTACTCCTTTATATTATTTTAGGTAATATCCTGAAATATATATATATAAACACTAAACACAGGTTAATCCCTTACATAATAATACAAATCTGACATCATATCAGTTTGATTATATTTTATGATTCAGTATAATTACTTAGTTAAAATAAGATCTTTGCATCAAATAGTAAGTCTAGCTGTATTAAGGATAATTCTTGATGAAATTCTTCTTACGTGAGAAGCGAGAAGCATTTTCCCATCAGTTTTCTAAACCAAATTTTGTAAATTTTTTGAAGTTAAGCAGTTTCTAAGAGCATTTCTAAGCATTTATTTTATATAGTGTATGTTTACAATTGTATACATTCAAATATCAGCCTTTTAAGCTAATTGTGCATACACTTTGCGCTTTGCGAGTGTTAATAATAAATGAATACTTTCTCACCAATACAAGATATAGTATTTATGCAGGAATAAAAGGAATCCTCTTATTCCTATGACTCAAATGCTTATATATGAGAAAATCTGAAGTACTGTCAAGTAAAGTGTGAGAATGGAACCGTCATTTTAAATTACTATATACGATGTCTGAATGAATGACATGGGTGAAATTGTCTAGAATTTACTAAACGTCATTCCAACTGAAACTTAATCATATGTAAATAAGCATTTATTTTATATAGCATATATTTACAATTGTATACATTCAAATATCAGCATTTTAATTAAGCTAATTGTGCATACACTTTGCAAGTGGTAATAATAAATGAATACTTTCTCACCAATACAAGATATAGTATTTATGCAGGAATAAAAGGTATCCTCTTATTCCTATGACTCAAATGCTTATATATGAGCAAATCTGAAGTACTGGCAAGTAAAGCATGAGGATGGAACCGTCACTTTAAATTACTATATACGATGTCTGAATGAATGACATGGGTGAAACACTATATCTTGTATTGGTGAGAAAGTATTCATTTATTATTAACACTCACAAAGCGCAAAGCGTATGCACAATTAGCTTAAAAGGCTGATATTTGAATGTATACAATTATAAACATATGCTATATAAAATAAATGCTTATTTACATATGATTAAGTTTCAGTTGGAATGACGTTTAGTAAATTCTAGACAATTTCACCCACATCATTCATTCAGACATCGTATATAGTAATTTAAAGTGATGGTTCCATCTTCGCACTTTACTTGCCAGTACTTCAGATTTGTTCATATATAAGCATTTGAGTCATAGGAATAAGAGGATTCCTTTTATTCCTGCATAAATACTATATCTTGTATTGGTGAGAAAGTATTCATTTATTATTAACACTTGCAAAGCATATGCACAATTAGCTTAAAAGGTTGATATTTGAATGTATAAAAGTATTTCTATAAAAATAAAATATTGCTACTTTTGATTCTATTGTAAATACTTTTTTTCTTTAAAGACAACTTTTTTTATACAAATATCACTATTTTAAAACAGATTAGTAATATCATAAAGTTTATTAATGTTGTGATATAGCTTTAAATATAGATGCTATATTTATTAAGGAAATATCAAACTGCCATCTAGAGTGACCCTCTGTTCTTTTTCTACATTTAATATGTATTATTACAAAATGTAAACATTAGATTTGTTTATGGAAATAAGTTATCATATCCAAAAATTTATTTTAAAATAATCTTATTTCAGTTATTAATTGCTATATATTCTAATATCATAAATCATTTCTCTCAGCCTATCTTTTTATAATGTGTACAGAAATGACATCTGGTTTTAATCAATATGATAATGAGCAATCAGTAATGGTGACTGAAATGTAAGTGCAAAAAAGTGAAAAATTGAATTAAAATAAAATGCAAAATTTTTATGCATTTGAATTATGTAGTATAAAATTAATCAAATAGTCTTAACTGTCTGAAAAAATTGTCAGCTTTTTAGTACATTTCCATTTTTTTTTTATGATAGGAACAGTCTCAAAACAAATTTGGATTAAACACAATGATTGATATCTTTCCATAAAAATAAATTCAGAAGCTTCAGACAGTTTATTCATTTTATACCATTGATAATCAGTATGGTAGAGTTTTGGAAATGTCATTCTGATTTTGATTTGTAATAATTTACTGAGAATTTATTATGTTGTAGTATATATATATTTTGATCACTATGGGTTTTTCCAAGTAATAGTATTACATACTGCTTTAGTGCTTTGCTAATTTTCTTTTCTTCACACATACCCCTTATGTGAATAGTAGATATCAAACTTAATGATGTTATTGTGATAAATTCAGCATCTAACTGATATGCAAGCATTTAGCATCTGACTAACACTGGGTGACTGATTTTGGAATTAGAGGATTTTATATTGTAAAAATATTAGGAGCTATATTGACTGTATTTCACATCAATTGTCTATATTCTAATAAGGGTAATATAAGACATTCAGTAACTAATCAAATTACCTTTTATCTGCATTATTTCCTATGATTTACATGTTCAGTCAATTTTTAAATACTGATACAATAAAAAATTAAATTTATGAATAAGTCTGCAGTTGAGTGAAAATAAAAAGTTAACAATAAATTATAAATATTAATAATTTTTGATAAAGCTTATTGATAACCTAAATTATCTATATTTTGAATCATCATTATCCCAAATGATTATATGCACGTTTTATTATCAACCCCACCTCCACTTACATACACAATTGCATGTGCAAGTTATGGCTTTTATATACTTGTTATGTTCAATTTCTTATAGCTTGAATTCAAGAAAATCAGCCATCCAATGATTTTTTTATTGTATAATTTAAGCTAATGTTCTAAGAATGTCAAAATATAATGTTTTAAACAAACTGCTCACTTGTCTTGCTAAATACATCTGAAACTATTCCAAACATTTTTTTATGTAAAGTTTACTAACTCATAAATTTTACTCTGCTTTATTTGAATGACAATGTGTATTGTTTGAAAATCAAGAAGTAAATTATATATCCATAAATAAGTTTGAGTATTTGAATATAACACTATCATCTTGGATCCACTGATTATTGAAGCTTATAATGTCTGACTCTGGAACACAATAAGTGGAATGAATTATTGCTACTAATGCAAAGTAAGCAGAGAAGTTCACGGACTTCTATATTTGGTAAGAATTATTATTGGTTTAATTTCAGTTTGAAAATATAAATTATGTACAGTATATATATATTTATTTGTATTTTCAGCCTTGAAAATTTGTATGTTAATATGGTTGTTGTTTTATAGTTAATATAGGATTTGTAGCTGATTACAAATTACTGTTGATATTAAAAAGAATGTATAATTAAGACACCAAAACTTCACCTCTCATCTCTATATTTTTTTACTATTCAATTTCTTCATAATTTATAATGTATATTGTTAATAACACAAAATTTATTGTAGCAAAATGGTAGCACAACACATTTTATTATTATTGCATTTAATAGAATACACCATTATCAGATGCCCCGCAGGATGGTCTCTTCAATTTCAATTCATTTATGTATAATTAAAAGTTCTTATCAAGAAAATTGTTTTAAATTCCTGCAAAAATAAATATGTAAATAATTATACATTTAATAAATTAAAAACTATTTTTAACTTAAACATAGGATTATATCTTAAAACTAAAGAATACATAAAATTAAAATATTGTTATTGTTAATTTTAGGCACTTTCTATTTATGTAAAGATCTACATAAATTCAGTCTTAAATAAAATATTTCATTCATAAATAAAATGCAAAAAATTTGATTCTTTTAATAGTCAATATAGAAGTCAAATTTTATTTATCTATTGTTATGTAAAGATCTTTTATGAAATATTGCAGTCCTTATTTTTATTTGTAAAATAAATGTATTCTGCAGTATCTATTGGTAAATATGCACCTGAATGAAATGTTTTCTTTATGTAAATTCTACTCAAAAAAAAAAAATCATAATGCTTCACTTATAAAAATATAATACTACCTGGATAATTTAATAAGTTAATACTAGTATTTTAATATTCTCTATATTCTATGGAATGTTATCACATTTTTTAAAATCACTTCTTTTTTGCACTTGAATTTATAAAATACAAATATTCAGTAAGTTTTCATAATTCACAATGAATTATTATAAATCCATGATAAGAGGAGACACCATCAAAAAAATTACTGTTATAATATTATTTTCTTATGATATTAAGAGTCATTATTTTGATCCAGTTATTGATTTCATTAAACTTGTTTCCAATGCTTCAATTCTTATTCACAGTTTTATTTGTAATATATTTATAATTGTTAAACTAACTTGGATATTTTAAAAAATCTCTTAGCCTTGTAGATAATTGTGTCATTAAGTAGATTGACCTCTCATCACATTATAAAGATTGTACATATACATTGGTTAATTGATAGATGCTACATGTCAGTGTAGGCACATTTCTATGACTAGAATCTGTAATTCTTTTAAATATCATTAATTCTTTATATAATTAGATAGCAGCAATGATCTATTTTTCACTTCTTGAAGTCATAATGTAAACATTTAATAAAATCAGTGGTCTTTAAATAATATTATATCATTCTTCTGAGATTTATATCATGCTAATTTGTTTCTAATAGTAGGGATGGGGGGTTTGTGACTCCTAGAGTTTGAAAAAAGGTGTCAATATTGGCTAATTGAACTTTTGGTACCCATGGTTTTCTTTTTTCCTCAGAAGAGTCATATAGTGTTTTGTCTTTGTATAACAAGTAATAATTTTGGACTTATTTTAGATCAATATATTGGGTTCCGATCATACAATTTTTAAATGTTTTATTGCTTATATAAGACCATATGATAGTGATTATATACTTTTTATACTTATTTTATATTACCTTCATTTCATATTTATAACAAGCAGTGGCAAACTACATCCATGATAACAACTATTTTCACTTTTTTATAGTAATCCGTTATATTAAATGTCAAATATTGCTTATTGCCTAGCTATCTCAACCTGTTTTTGATTGAGAACTTATACATTATAAAAACTATATACTGTATATTAGATTTGTATATATTTAACTTATTTGCTTCTAAATATTTACATTTTCTGTTTTAAATTATTCTAACAAACTCTTTTATTTAAAAAATGGTTTTGAATTTAGTCTTTGTAAAAATGTCACATCTAAAGTGATTTTTTTTATTTAATACCTTTAGTAAGTAGAAATAACAGATAAATACTCTTTCAAAGATTTAAAATGTTATTAAAGTATTAACTTTTAGCATTTGTAATTACTGTATTTGTTTTTTATTTGAATGATCAAATAGTGGATGAAACTTTTGATTTTAAAATATTTATAGTAGCACCATACTTCATCATCATCATCATCATCATTATCAACCATTATCAATCCACTGCAGGATGAAGGTCTCACCAAGTTTAATCCATCTTCTCCAATCTTTAGCTTCTCTTCTCCACATCACCCCTGCACACTTTCTTATTTCATCCATCCATCTCACATGTGGTCTCTTTCTGGGTCTTTTACAATCTCTTGGAATCCAGTTTAAAATTTCAATTGTCCATCTATTATCATCTCTTCTAACAATATGTCCAGCCTAACTCCACTTCAATCTTTTAATTTTTTCAATAAGGTCAGTAACACCTGTTTGTTCTCTTACCCATACATTGCGTTTACGATCTCTTCTTGTTACTCCCAACATACATCTCTCCATACTTCTTTGAGTGATCTGAAGTCTCTGAATTGCTCTTCTATTAAGTGTCCAAGTCTCAGATCCATAAGTAAGAACTGGTAAAACACATTTGTTAAAAACCTTCCTTTTCAAACACATAGGCATATTTCCTTTTAGTATCAAGTTATTTCTACCAAAAGCACTCCAACCAAGTTTAATTCTATGATTAATTTCCTCCATTATGTTTCCATCTGTATTAATAATCTGACCAAGGTATTTGTAACTGTTAACTTTTTCTAATTCATCATAATCAATCTTTATTTTCATATTTTGAGCAAATCGATTAAACATTACTTTAGTCTTTTTAACATTTATCTTTAGTCCTACTTTCCTACTTTTATCTGATAATTCCTGCAACATTTCCTGCAGATCTGAAGCATTATTTGCAAAAACAACTACATCATCTGCAAAATCTAAATGACTTAAATAATCACCATTTACCTTTCACTCCTTTAGTTTCCCATTTTAATCCACAAAATACTTCATGCAGCACTGCTGTAAAAAGTTTTGGAGATATGGAGTCACCTTGTCTTACACCTTTCTCAATGTTGACATTCCCAGTGTCATTATGTAATCTAATTGGTGCTGTTGCATTTTTATAAATATTCTTTAAAATATGACAATATCCTGGATCTATACCTTGATGATCTAATGCTTTAATCACTGAAGAAATGTTTATAGAATCAAATGCCTTTTCATAATCTACAAATCCTAAGCATAATGGCAACTCATATTCATTTGTCCTTTCTATAACTTCTCTCAATACCTGGATATGATCTACTGTACTAAAACCACTTTTAAATCTGGCTTGTTCTCTTGGTTGGTAGAAATCCAATGTTCTCTGTAGACGAGTAGTAATTATCTTGGTAAAAATTTTATATAAAACTGATAAAAGGCTGATAGGTCTGTAATTTCTAATATCTTCTTTATCACCTTTTTTAAATATTAATATTATTACTGCATTCTTCCAATCATCCAGTACATCTTACACACACACACATATATATATACATACAAAGATTGTACAAAATAAGGACACCATTTCCATCAAGGACTGATAAGATTTTACATAGAATGGAATTATACAACATTTTTATAGATGAATATATAATAATTTAGAAGGTGGGTTCCATCTTTTTCTTGTATTTCTGACTTGTCTTTTTGAATTGAGATTTCCACATGCAGTCATTATTACATCTGATTAGCCATCACATAAGCATTTTTAAGGCACATCTATCAGAGGTTTCAGCCTTCCATGTTATTATTATGTCATCTGCTTGCAGCTTAATAAATTTAATATATTTACATTTGTTACTATCATTTCATTAGATTGAAAATTGCTTCATAGTAAATTGAAAGATTTCATGTTGTTTATTTATAGATAATATTCAGTGAATTAAATGTGATGTTTTAAGCTTCATGCTCTTAGTTCAGAATGCTTGAGTCTGGCTTATTTATATATAAATTTAAGTAGAGAAGAAGGTGGGTTCTATCTTTTTTTTCATATTTCTGGCTTGTGTTTTTGAATTGAGATTTCCACGTGCAGTCATTATTACATCTGATTAGCTGTCAAATAAGCATTTAAAGGCACATCTGTCAGAGGTTTCAACCTTCCACATTATTAATAATTTCTATTGTAGAAAATCTTGCAGATACACAGACATAGTAATATTTAAATCAATTATTATATATAGAGCTTGCAAAATAAGCTCTTAACAAGATTTTCAGAATACCTCCAACCCCAGACCGATTTCTGCTGCTGGCATCATCAGTGCAGTGCCAGGATATTCAAGCATTAGATTAAAAATACCAGGACAAGCCCAGTACTTTATCTAATGAATAACTATTAAATAGAAAATCTGAAAATTTCAGACTATCTAACTTAAATAGCCATATGGGACTGAACTAAGTTCAGATACACCATATATTAATAGCTTTAGCAATATAAAATCACCAAAGCCTTAATAGCAAAAAATAAAATTACCAAAAAATCAAGTCAAATGTCACATGACCTAATTTAATAAGTTTGTATTTAGAAATGTTATATATAGAGAAGTTCTTAACAAGCTTTGCAGAATATCCCCAACCCCAGACTGGTTTCTGCTACTGGTGTTGTCAATGAGGTGCCAGGATATTCAAGCATTAGATTAAAAATACCAGGACAATCCCAGAACTTTATATAATGTATAACTATTAAGTAATATATGGTGTATCTGAACTTAGTTCAGTCCCATATGGCTATTTAAATTAGATAGCTGGACTGGAAGACATATGGATGTCTGAAAATTTTAGATTTTCTAGCTAGTAGTTATACATTACATAAAATGCTGGGCTTGTCCTAGTATTTTTAAACTTAATGCTTGAATATCTTGGCACCTCACTGATGATGCCAGTAGCAGAAACTGATCTGGGGTTGGGGATATTCTGCAAAGCTTGGTAAGAGCTTCTGTATATATAACATTTGTAAATACAAGCTTATTAAATTAGGTTATGTGACATCTGACTTGATTTTTTTGTAATTACATCAACTATATAATCTAAACTATTTATTCAGTATACTGAATGTTTATTATAGTAAATAGAGGAATTTGAACTTAGGATTTTCAGGCTATATTCATCTTCCAGTTCATCACAAACAATTGATACACATAACCATACACTTGTGAAAAAGATAAATGATTCCCAACAAATGTATTTTGTGCAAAACCAGCACTCATGAGTTGGGCCAGATCATAATATCTCGCATATATACAATCAATGTTTTTCTTATATTTTTTAGCAATTCTTTAAACTTTAAAGGACTGGCTTCAACCTTCTCACCTTTCCAACAATCCTACCATCCATTTCATTGACAAACTAACAATAGGAAGATCAAAGCCCTTGGTTTGATAATACAAGGCATTAAATTGATGTTATGTCTACATGAGTGTAATTACAATATCAAATCCACACAGGGCTTTGAATGTTCCATCATTGGTTTTCCAATGAAATGGATGGTTAACTTATTGGAAGGGTGAGAAGATTGAAGCCTGCCAATTAAAGTATAAGGAATTACTATCTTAATATGATCTGGCCTAATATATATTGGGGGTCATTTCTCTTTTTCATATATGTGTGGTCATGTGTATCAATTATTTGAAATTGAGTGGAGGATGAATATAGACTGAAAATTCTAAGTTTTCAAATCCCTCTATTTAAATCAACTATGTTTTTTAGGTCAGTATCTGATTGCATGGCATACATAAATTGGGACATTACTATTTTGAAAGATGACAATGTTCGTGTAGTCTCCAAAATGTTTAAATAAACTGCAAATGTCATACTTTCATGCAAAATGTTGTATCCTCTGAATGTGAATATGAATCCCAATAATACTATGGTATACCCAAATTGTGACAGATTCAGTATCACAATTAAAAAAGATGTAAATAAATATTAATTTGACCATATAACATGCAAAGGAATAATTTTTATTATTCATTTATTAATATGAAGATTATCCAATAATGAATAATATTTCTGTAATATTATTTTGAGGGTGGTTTAGTGAAAATTACAGAAATATTATTCAACATGCACACCACTTTCTGTATTTATAATATCCATATTAGAAACTTTTGACTTTGAAATAACATGCACTTGATTATTCAAGATTAATATTTTACCTTAACATATATATGCAGGGTTTTGATAAATAATGGAATAGTAAATTATTAGCATTGTAATTTTGACTTTGTGAAACAAAGAAATTAAAATATACACAAACATTTTTTGTTTTATATAGAATTCTAAGAACATTACTTTCACAAAGTTGGAGAATGAATTATCAAATATGTGGGTGTTATAGCATGGGTTGGTATCTATAATGATTTATTCCACTATGCATATGTGTTATTGGCTATAGTTTTGACTATCCAGTGCATTATTGGAGTGTTGAATTATGATGAATCAAGAAATATATTCAGTATGATTATAGATGATTATATTACATATTCATATGCAAATTATTTATATCTTTGATCATTATCATTTTTCTACTATATTAATATAATGGCATTTGAGGGCAATTTGTTGATTAGAGGGTAGCTTTTCCATTATAATATAAATATTAGTTATGAGATGGGATAAAACATTATCTATAATAATATAATGTTGGTATAAACAGTCATTGAAATATAAAAGATTGATATCTAGAATGCATGATTCAGTGATAAATTTCTTGAAAGTATGTGTTAAGATTTTTACAAAGTATATCTAAATTATCTGCTGAAGTAGCAGTGAGTTTGTAAGTTTGTTAACACTTTAACTTGGCCATTGATGTTAAGTTTGCTAGAATTCAATGACTATTTTCATTAATTAACAGCATCACTTTCAAAAATTACACACTTTATTGCATATAGTGTTTTTACTTCATTTCATATTACAAATATTTTGTCAAGCATTGACAAAAATTATATATTATGGTACTAAATATATATATATATCTTTAGATATATAGTAAATTTTCCATTTGGAATAAAAAATACATTAAATAACTATCAAGGATTTTTTTTTCTATTGAAGAAAATAAAAATATTTGAATTTATTATATCTAAAACATAAATATCAATGTTATTTATTAGCATCTTTTAATAGATAATCATTTTTATCTTCTTGTGTTTATAGAAGTAATGATTCTGACATTATTTATGTAAGAACTGCAAGTTTTGTCAATGATAAAAGTCTGTAATAACCATTTTCACACTGTAAAGGATTCAATAAAGTTTATAATTTATTTCTAAAGACTGAAATGCTAGAATAAGTTGCATTAAAACAATGTCTAGAAGTAATGACAACAATTTATGATGATTATAATACTCTATTACTTATTTATCTCCAACTACCTTTGGGCAAAGAATTTAATGTACACAAAGGTAATGGTAATTTATGGGTTCAATGCTGATAAGTATACTCAACTGTCAAGCATTGGTGGTCGAGAGGTCAACAACAGCTGCTTTACAAGCAGTTGTTCCGGGTTAGCGGGTTCGCTTTCTGGCTGATGTTATGACACATGACAAGTATACTCAACTTCCTATCATATTATAATTATACTTTTGCTTTTTTTTCACCACATATATCTGATTAACTTAGATTAACTCAGATATCTTGAGACTTTTATTCTCAAAAAATATCTTTATATTCATTGAGGGACCAACTTTGGCTATGTTGCTATGATCTGCATGCTTAAAATTTTTTTAAGTATTTTTAGAAAATTCTCTTATTAATGAAAACATTTTCATGACTCATCTTGATTTAAACTACAGATTATGAGCATGGCAAATAAATGCATCATCCAATCTATCATAAATATTTTAATATATATATATTTAAATTTTATTTTTATCTTAGTGTATCTTTCACCTTAGCCCAATCATATCACAACTATCATAATGTTTTATTAATTTTAATTACATAATTGTTGTTGCATCAAAAAAACTATGTTACAGTGGGAATTATATATTATAATGTTTTTTATTTTTATTCCTAATTTCTGGATATTTTATTTTACAGACTTTATTTATAATCAATGATAATTGTTTTTAATGTTAAATAACTCATAGTTTTTTTTTTCCACTCTATATAAATTTACCACATGCAGGAATTTGGAAAATATAAAACAAATGCTTACATTTATTAGTATAGTGAATATTCATTATTCATAATGAGAGCAGTTTGTATTGTAAGTTGTATGAAATTATATAGCATTCAATAAATGTTTATAGAAATATTAGAGTCTTTGTTAGGTTGTAAAGCCCAAGTTTTATATGATAAATCAACTAATCATGAAGACCATAGTAGATGACTAATATTATTATGTTCTTTAAACCAATATTTATGAACATATACAAATTGGAGGACTAATTTATTATCTGAAAATTGCCCTTGCAGCATGGGAGTTTAACTGCTAGTTGATATATTTTTGCAGAGAAATGTGAATCACAAAAGTATGAAGATGTCAGTCTAATTGGTAAAATTTATTTTTGAAATATTAAATGTTTCCAATCTTCGATTGTCCAGATTTATTATACTTATGATATTAATCTTTTTATAAAGATCAAATCAGAAATTAGTGGCTTTATAAGAGCAGTGAAGTTTTAAATATTCTGCTTGTGAAGATTGTATTGGATTGTTTTGAGAAATATTATGATCATATGTTTATGCTTTAATTTGGTTTATTATGCTTTTGATAATATATTTGCATTGTGAGTCAAGAACAACATTAAAGTGTAATGATAAATTAAACAATAGAAAAAAATAGAATGATTAAATAATATTGGATCTTTGGTGTTTTGTATTAAACATTCAAATCACAGACTTATATTTAACAAGATTGCTACTGATTTTTAGAAAATTGAATATGTTACATGATTTGGTACAGTTGTAGAAATGGCAGATTTTAGAGATTAAGACTATTGGATTGTATCCAGCTATGTCTTATTTGGTAATTAAATTTTTTAAAAACAAGCCAAGCAAAAAATCATTTAATTATTTGTATATAGTGAAATTAATAAAATTGCATCATATAATCTCATATTTTTTACATGATCACCATTTGGAAAAACTCTCCATACAGTAGTGCCACTCAGTGCAAGCCAGAGTAATCATTGGATGGCAGAAGGCTTGGGCATAAAATCCCTATCTAGTGCTCTTAGATCCAAAGCTCCTCACTTATGAAAGCCACAAGTTAGAAACTAGTCTGTGGATATTGGATGAGTAGGCACTAGATAGGGATTTTATGCACAAGCCTTCTGGCATCCAATGATTACTATATGGATAGTTTTTTCTGTTTTAAATTTCATATTTTGTTATTTCTAGATAATGGAAGTAATCAAAATAATGGCACTTTTGATGCCTCATGATTACTATATTAATATGTATTTTGTTTTATTAGAAGTTCTACCATTCTAAGAAATTTTAAGTATTTTGTATTTTTATGTATGTACACATACATAATATATATATATAATTTGTACATTATTTGAATTAATATAAATCTGATTTTTTTAAAAAAATGATTAATGGATTGGGTTTTTAGCATTAATCTTTTCATTCATTAATTTGAAATAATCTTAACTTATCTAATGGTTTATTACATGGGAGTTTGTATGAAGTTTGAGCACTGAGAACAATAGAATTGTGTTATGACCCATGAACCTCGAACTCCAGAGTTCATTATCTCTACAACTACACCAAACTATATAAGCCAATTTACATATTTATTTGTTGTGATAACATTTGTAGTTCTCACATTTAAATTTTTAAGTGAATATGGTTAATTCATTTGTTTAGAAATGGACAATTTGAGTACAGTAAGCTCATCTTATCCAAGCCATTGATGCCAAGATTCTATCTATATATTATTAAAAATTATAAACCATAGAGTATTCTGTATATGTTTTTAATGAACAGTAATCTTATATTTGTTTTCATATCTGCAATTTCAGATATCTATAATTTTTAAAAAATAATAAATAAAATATTAAAAAATTATAATTAAAAAAAAAAGAACTATTTTCTACATTTAATTTTTTTTCAGTTGCTCTGGATATACATTATATATATATACTGTACAGAGAGTTTGCTAGTTATATATACTCATTCATATGTATTTGTGATAAACACATTTTCTATTATGTATGTATGTTTCTACTCACTTTTATATACATTTATATGTTAAAAGTGCATATCCCAAAATGATTCTCTATTATTTATGAAATTTTCTATCTGTGATATGACTTGGAATCAAACATTTATAATAGCAATTGTACATAAATATATATAATTTAATATGTTATGTACAATATATGTCTGTGATATAATTTAATTTTAAAATTATTTACCTAATTAACAATGTCAAAAAAAGAATAATGTTAATTATGAAAAATACATTTAGAGTAATAAATTAGAGAAAGACAATCCATTTATATATGTGTGAATATGTTTATATGTTTACTTTATTACTTCCTGCCTCTCTCTCAAAAAAAAAAAGTTTTTTTTTTATGTCCTCTCTTAGATTTGGTACTTTGTGCTTTAGACTATTTTAAATGAAATTTTAACTTTCTAATTCATAATAGCAACATAATAAATACACATGGCTGCAATTACAATAATTTAACTGACTATATGGATGAATCAAGAAAATGGTTGTTGTATTGATAATTACAGTTGACATAACTTTTACAAATTTTATTAAGATTATACTCATCATAATTTGATTTTCGATTTTCCTAATGACAGTAGCAATAAATTTCTAAAGAACATTTTTATTTTAAAATCTTTGTATAGAGTTAATGAGCCACAAATTTAATGCTACTTTAAATTCAATACTTATCATATATTGCAAGTGTAACATTAGTTATTTTAGGAACACAAATAATATTAGCATAAATCTATTCTTTCTTTTTTATTATTTTATGAATTGATTTGTTCATATTGAATATTTGATCAGCTTCACTATATGGCTTTTTAAAAAAAAAAAAAATTAAAGCAATTGTTTTCATTTGGTCACATAAGTGAGCACTTCGTGATCCATTTTATAGTCATGGCAAACTTTCTACCATCATTAACTTTTCGTTTTGAAACTATTTTAAATAAAGTTTTATTTTTTAATTTACATCATTAGTATAATAAGTATAATTAGCTATATTTACAAACAGCATGATTTATTTAGGGTAGGAGACAAGAAGATGGCTGCTTCACTGCAAATATTATTTTATCATTTAATATTTTTTCAAGTCATGGATTTTTAGAGTGTGGATATAGTAGATTTTTTATTTAAAATTTCCCTTGTTATTTAAAAGAGTGATAGAATGAGGGATTCAAATTATAAGTTAATTGATTAAAACTTGTCTGTTTTTGAATAATTATCAGTAGATTTTTTTTTTTTTTTGCCTTAGAGGTTTAGGTTATGAATTTTTATAACTTTATTTTATTTTAGAAAAAAAATCTGATATTATTCTAGAATATGTAATATTTATATTTCTCATAAAATGAAGAATTTCTTTGTATAATGGTTAGTGCATTTGTCCACAATATCTATGACATAGGGTCCAAAATCTTAATGTCTTTTTACTTCACCAGATACCAATCTAGCTAGTCATTAAAAGTATATAAATATAACTATTCTTAGTTGGAAAAATCAGATGCTACTATCATATACCAAAAACATAAAACATCATTATGAAATTTATAATTCATATTTAAAATCTGTATTAATAGCAGTAATTCATTTTTTATCATTACATTGAAGAGATGTATATAAGTATGACTAATCAAAAGTGCCAAATCCCAAGGTTGAGTTTTGTCTTTGCTGATGAAGGAAAAGAAATTACTTGACTTCAAAATTTTAAGATTATTGAAACTTTAGAGACTTTTTTAAGTTTAATAATATATATATATATATAAACTAAAGGTGATTTCTAAATGGAGTTGTATTTAGAAATGAAGGCATTAGACAGAAATTAGTGTGAGGACCTGATAGCTTTAAAGTAAATAATGTAGAATAGATTACTGTTAATAATAACAAAATTTTAAAAAGTATATCCATAATTAGTAATGCTTTTTTCAAAACTAGAATATTAGAAGACAATGAAGAAATATATTGCCAATACTCTAGTGATGTATAATGTTTATTTTTCGTTCATCAATCTCTATATGGATATTGGTCTACAAAAATTATTTAGTAGAATACACATCATGATTTGCATAATACAATCTTAGTTGCCAATAGATCTTGAAGAGATATGTTTAAATTTTAGTTATTTTTAATGTTGGTTGGGTGGATAAAATGTTACAGTTTGGCAAAATGTTGAAGTTTTTCAGGTTTATGCAGAAAAGATTCAAAGATATCACAAGTTATCAGGTCAGTTTGTGATATGTGTAGGCATAATTATGTTTCATGGATTGCTTTTATAATCATGGCTAAAATCATCTTAAGTTTTTTCTCTTGTCTCTCTCTTCTTTTTTGCCTCTGCATGAATCACAAATTAGTTTTAGACTATGAAAATGAAAAGTTTAAGGTTTATACTTAATTTTAAAAATTCAAACATTTCATTTGTGAAATAATTTATTTACTCTGAAATTACTTTTATTATATTCAAAATTCACAGTCAATATTTGTGAAATTTAAGTTTAAAAGTGAAAGCAGTAGAAAAATATGTATCAAATGAATTATTCTCAATCACTGATATTAGATTTAAAGATGTATATGAATCTATATATATTCTCTAAATTTCACTTCTACAAAAATTTGAACTTATGAGCTAGTTTAAGTTTTATAACCTTATGCTTCTATGAGAATAAATTAAATCCATGTATTTTGACACTTCTGAATTATACTCATTTTTACAGACTTCAAATGTCTGTTTAAAATATTATATTTGACTACATATTACAAATAAGTCTAGTTGTTTATTGATAGTTCAATTGTCTGCTATGAATCCAGGCCAGATAAATATGAAAAGTTTTCAGTTTTTAATCAAACTTTGAATATTTTTTAGGTAAGCAATCTAAAGACAATCCAATTAAACTACTCCAAATTGATAAGTAAATGTATATCTAATTATTCTTACCTAGAGGCAAATTCTCATCACTAGACATTACAATCCTGATTAATTTTTTTTCTTTCAATATTGCTCTATGAGGGGCTGTTGGAAAAGCTTTTGCTCAGCATTTGGTTAATTAAAAACTGCTTCTACCTTTACGTATCACAATTTCCTAGAATAATTAACTGTTGAAAAATCATAAATGATACACAGGAACTTAGGACTACGGTTTCAGAAGTTTACATATTAAATATATAAGTAACACTCAAGATATTTTATTTATATAATACCTATATTCGTAGTAAAATTAAAATAATATCTTCTTGTCTTTATTTTTTTTATTTATATTTTTCACATTTTTGTGCTTGCTTTATATATTGCATCAGAATTGTTCTTAAACAAACTAATAATAATTAATATTATTAAAGTGAAAACTTTATATTTATGAAAAAAATCACTGCCGGTATTAATTTATCAAAACTAGGACAGCTTTGTATTATTGATTGATTCCCATCTCAGTTGGGGATAGTATGAAATGATTAAATTAACTTGACCTTTCTTTATAACAGTAGAGAGAATTGATAAATATATCACATGAACATTAATGACTTCTATGTATTATTAACTTTGTAACTATCAGTCACCATAGATTGTGATAATGTTAAATTTAAATGACATTAAAATTGTTTTGTTATTTTATATATATATATATATAGACTGTTATCAATATTATCTTGTTATTAGACTGTTCTATTGCATTCTTTTAGTTAAATCTTTTTGGAAAAAAATAGTAATAACCTTATTCCCAAAAGATTTTTTTCTTAATTAACATTAAGCATTTAATGGTGATTTTATACTTTTATACATGTTGTAATGTAAATATAGGAATTTGAACTTAGGATTTTCAGTCTATCCTCCACTTCACCTCAAACAACCGATACACATTATCACATACATGGTAAAAAAAAGATAGATAATCCCCAATATACATATTTCGTATAGAAACAGCAATCATCAATTAGGCCTGAGCATAATCTCCCACACATATATACAACCAATGCTCATTTTATATTAAGATAGCAATTCCTTAAACTTTAATGGACAAGCTTCAATCTTCTCACCCTTCCAACAATTCAACTAACCATTTCATTGAAAAACTAATGATGGTGTGCTCAAAGCCTGTTGTGGATTTGATATTACATTCACACTCATGTAGACATTATGTCAGTCTAACCCCCTCACAATATCATCCCATTATGCATCCATTTATATTAATAGAAGAGGAATGGGCTGGACTTATACTATGATGTAACATATTTGTAATTAATCTATTCATTCAGCATACTGAATGTTTATTATAGTCAGTAGAGGGATTTGAAAGTAGGATTTTCAGTCTATACTTATCCTCTACTCCATCTCAAACAACCAATACACATGACCACCTACATAAAAAGATATATGATCTCCAATACACGTATTTCATGCAGAACTATCTTTTTCACATATCTGGTCATGTGTATCAGTTATTTGGGATGATCTGGTCATGTGTATCAGTTATTTGGGATGGAGTGGAGGATGAATATAGACTAAAAATCCTAAGTTCAAATCTCTTTATTTACTATAGCAAACATTTACTGTGCTGAATGAATAGGTTAATTACATGTTGTAATGCATATACGTTAATCAATGTTAATGTTAATTGTCCTTTTAACATAATTTATGATAAACTGAAGTTGACTGTTAGATCAGTCAAAATAGCTTAATTGCATCAAAAAGCAGAAAAACATATACATATTATAAATAGTCAAAATAAAAGTCATAGATCATTTCATAGATCACATGACCCTATCTCTTAAGCTTGTAAGTTATAAACAGTGAGGATTGCCAATTCCTCTACAAGCTTTATGATAAATGCTTAGCCAGAGCCAGCACTTAAAATTTAGAACATATCTGTTTTTTAAAAAAAAATATATATATAGAATATTTGTATGACTATAATAAAATAGTTTTCATAAATAAAATATTAGAAAAATGAATAGTGAAAAAAGTGAGATCAAGAGTTAAAAATAAATATAGTATACAAAATTAAAAGTTTTTACCCTCAAATTTTAAATATTTAAAAATATGATATTCATAATCAAATAGATAGAGACCAAGAAAATCAGGTGATATTCAAGCACCAGAAGTAATTTAGAACTCTTTAGCTCATGCAATGAATCATAGTTTTTCAAAATAGTAATAATAGATAAATAAAATATTTTTTTGAAAAGAAAAAAAAATCTGCTGATGAAGGAAGAAAAGTTAAAAATATTGGAACATTTAATTAAAAATTGCGGAAAATTGATTAGAAAGATGATTTGATAAAAATTTAGAAAGAAGACAGGATTAAATATATTACTTATTCAAGAAAGTTTAAAATAGTGGCTATCAAATGTATAACCATAGGCAGATTCTAAGATTATTCTGCATCATGATTGTAAAAATTTCATAAATATTCATTTTTTTTTTTACTTATTACGTTTAAACATTGACAATGTTAATTTATACACCATAAAATAATGACTTTTATAAAAGTAATATTCAATAGTATGAGACATCATTGTTTATCCAGAGTGCTGGAATTTAAATAACCATGGCTGAATTATATATGCTAAGTTCATTATTTGAAGACTGATTAAATAACAAGTCTCCCAGAAGGCAATAATTTTTTATCATTAGCATTTGCTATTTTTTTAAGATATTCTAATATATTAATTTTAGGGTATCATTATGAAATGCAATTAGCTTTTCATGATTAGTGTATGCTATTGTAAATGCTCACTAAGAAGAGCCATGTTTTTTTATTTATGCTGCAAAGAATTCTAATATATATTTTTAAGGTAAAATAATAAGGCGACTGTAAAAATTACATCATAAAAAGCAAAGGTAAAATTCCATTAATTTTAATAGAAATTGTTTGTAATTTGTTAATTTATAAAAACAGTATTTTTAAATATTTCACAGGAATTTGAAAATGTAAGACAAAATTGTTATTGGTAAAACAAGTGTCTTAATTTCTCTTTTTACTGTCTTAAATCCATTTTCACAACTCCCACTGCTAGTTTAGAAAGTATGGGACAATAATATAAATCATGTAGTAAATGTGCTTCACAAACATTATATCCTTTATTTTGCAGTGAATCTTGAACAAGATGCTAGAATAGTTTGCATATGAACTGTAGAGAGTAAAAGAAAAATATATATAAAAAAAGAATGAAATTGATTACTGTTTTTAAAAAGGATAATTTATTTGAGGAATAAAGCAAGGGTCAGAAAACGTACAGAAGGCAGTTTGTTGTCAAGATCTGCTTTTGGCAAATAAATATTGATGTTAGTAGCAATAATAATCAATTTCTATTAGACAATGAACTGTTTACAAATGCAGAAATGCAAATCCAGCTAATATATGATAAATAAATAGAAAATTATGTTGTATAATAAATTTTAATGATATTAAAAATTCATGAAAATTGCTCAACTCATTATTGTGTGTCTGATTACTTTTGTGTTTAAACACTTTTTTATATTCCAAACAATTTTGTGTAAACCAGTTTGTATTGCTCTCATTTCTCTTGTTCACTCAGAGTTTTGTTTTTTATGGTAGTATTTTCTAATATTGATACATCCGTACTGTATTCTTAAATGTACAAATTTTCTAAAACAGGCTAAAAAAGCTGTAATTGCTACAAATCAACAGATCTACTAAGAAACAAGTATTTTTATACATTTTTTGTTAATATGCAGTTTTTTCAAAGATCTTATATCAAATAGTATGTATTGAAATATAATAGTGCCTAAATACCAAGCTGATAACCCCCACATTTTATACATCCGGTACGTAGATGACATACTTATTCTAGCCAATCAGCACACCACAAACAATATTATACAAGAACTAACTCACAGCACTAAGCTAACCTTTAATTCCACATCTGAGGATGCATCCCAAAGCCTAAATTACCTGGATCTTAAGTTAACGCGCGAGGAACTATGTATAAATTACTCAATGATTATAAAGCCTTTTGAAATCAGAGGCTTTATACATCCACATTCTAACGTTCCTAACTCCCCACAAATTAGCAGGACTACAAGCATTCCTACACAAAACATGCAGCTGTGCAAATTTGAAGCAGATCGAAAGAACAACATACACCTCTATACCAAAGATCTACTACAGGCAGGCTATAAACTCCCACTATCAACAACAAAATTAAGCAGTTTCATACAAAAATCACCATTAATAAAAACAATATTAAACTTCCTTATATCACCTCTTCCCCACATACATAAAATCTCCCACCAACTAATCAAGATATTGGAAATAAATTTAAAATCAGCTTTCATACCTCACTAACGTCTCATCAATAACTCCAAGAAAATAAGTTCTCAGACCCCCATGTCATTTACAGCATCACTTGCCCACAACTATTGCCGCATTTATTTTGGAGACAAGCAGCACACCACCGAAACACAGATACCATATAATAGAGCTATGAAAAACAAGATAACTCATCAATATTTTTGGAACCTCAGAAGACTGACATTTATTTGAACCTTCCCAAAATAGTTTGTATAGAAAAGAATTGGGAAGATAGAGGGTACATCAACAGCAATATCATCAATAGCAATGTTGACACTCTAAACGCTGGACTAGTTAGTCCATTTCATATCTTTCCCCTCTTTTATTTTTTACTGCTCACAGCACGCTATGAATATGAGGTAAAGGATCAAAGGTTAGTATATTATTCCTTATCTTATTATAGCTTCCATTAAGGTGCATGCTTAATTTGTTTCAACTAAATTTAGAAGTGATTTAAAAATATAATTTATAAATATATGTATTTGTATGTGGTAATATTACTATCCTTCACTCTGAGTATGTGGGTCACAAGTGTAAAAAGATTGCACACCCCTGTGCTAAAATATCAATTCCATAATTATAATGAAATAATATTACTATGTCAGTTAAAATAAAAAATGTTTACGGATTTTAAATATGGTTTTTATGTTGTATATTATTGTTTATTAGTTAAATCATCACAAAAATTCTTTAGTTTAAGTTTTTTTGTGAGCATGTAAAGTTCTGATTATTTTACACAATTATCTTCAGTTTGGTTTTTGTACTTTGTAAAATTTAGTTGATTATTTAAAATAAATGAAAGGTATTTTATGATTGTATTAAAAAAATAATATAATGAAAGGATGTGTGTGTGTTTATAGTTTTATGTAATGGATTTAATGTGCTACTGAAAAGAAGTGCATGTAATAGTATTTACTTGAAAACTACATTGTGCTTATATTTTTGTTTTTATTGTTTGTTATCTAATACAGCATTTCACAACCGAAAGTCAATTCTACTGTTTCATTTATATATATATGCATAATGTTTCATCAACTTCATGCTATAGGCATGCACTCTGAAATAAATATGACATTGCTTAAAACTGAAGAAAATCAAGAAGTAATTTCCTTTAACTTTTATGAGTTTTCACTGCTTCCTAATTTTCAAGATATAAACTATGGAGATAATTAGAAATGGAAAAATATTTTTATATCATGTTTTAATTCAAATCTTTATGTAATTAATAAATAAAATTGGAATAGTTATTGGACTAGGAAATATATATTATTGTTATTAATTTAATATCGATGCCATTAAGTTCATGAAAATATATGTATGTAGATGGATTTTCCATTTATAAATATAAAATAAGTAATTTTTTAAAAACCGATTAAAACAAACTATACTAATTAAAAATATTACATAGGCCTTAAAGAATAAGAATATAGAAATATATATATTTGTTTGGCAATTTGATGCTAAAGTTATTACTCAAAGCTTTTTTTTTTAAATCAATTTTACATTGTTAAATTTTTATAATTTAAATTACATTTAAAAAGTTTTACATGATATAAAAGCACCATTGTTTTTTTATAAATAGCCATTATTTGTTATTAAAGACAAAATAAAAAAAACAGTACTTGCATATTAGTATGGTTATGAAATTTTAGTTTTCATTAAAATCATTATGATTATCTAGGATTGCTAAATAATTAAGAGTATTTAATTAAATCAGTAAATTTAACTTTCAAAGATAAATTGTTGAAGATCTTTAGAGTATTTGTATATCTATTATACATTCTTTATTAACTTCTAGCTACCACTGATCTATTTATGTTTTAAATATAGTTATCTTTTGCCATGTAAATAAATTAAAAATCCAGAAAATGGAATTGCTATTTACAATTTTGTTAAAAATAATTCTTTAAATCTTTGAATGTTAAATTTATTTACTTAATTAAATAAAATGTACTATCAAATATTTAGCAATAAATAATCATAAGTAATGAAGATTGGAATTTCACCACTGGACTAATGCATAAGTACCGAAAAGTCTTATGATTATATAAGCTATGTAAAACATTTTTAAAATGATAAATATTTTTTTCATGTTTTCAATATATTTCAATAATGATCTCTATTGGTGTTATATTTTTTTAAAAAAAACAACCTTCCAATATCTATTATTTTGTTGAGTGTAAAATGAATACAGATTATCATTTTTTAATTCATAATTTGTAGTGCTCTTTATAGATGGTGACCCCAATTTTTTGCAAAGAACTACATGCTCTTTTCTCCTGTTTTCAAAAAGTTTTTTGAGATCTAGATAGAATTTTATTGATTTTATTTTTTTATAGTGTCCCTCAAGTTTATTTATGGTACATTGTGCTTTTCAAATTTTAAATTATAACTGAGGTTAATCATAATAAAACTACAAATTGACCTCTAATTATTTATAGAATAATATGTTATAATGTTTTTCTAAATGTTTACTCAATTTGAAATATTTTATTAAATATATTACATTTTATTTTACTTATTTTTATTTTTTCTGACATTAAATTTTGTTTCATAAGAAAGTAAATTTTTTTCAAGTCAAAAATTGATTTTATTTTCTTTAAATTAAAATCAAAATGTCATTTATTTTTGTTTATTAAACAGTAAATATTTTTAACTGATGACATTATATATTAATGATTTTTATATAAAATGATGTTTCTACTATATTTTAATAAATCACACATCTTCTTTTTGTAAAAACAAGAGATGTATCAATTCAATTAGTTATTAGGTTCAGTGATGATAAGGTTTACACTTCTGATATTTTACCATTCTCAAGTTTGCACTTTATGTTTAGTTGCTTACTAAACTGTTATGATAAACTTTCTAAAATTTTCTTGTGTCTCTGAAGATTTTAACCACAATTGGTATCACGATATAAGAAATACACAAAAATAGACTATAGTTATTCAACTTTTATGGCTCACATGAAAATTACGATCATGAATATATTTATATATTTTTTAAAAAAATTTAATATTTTTGCAAAATGATAATATATTAAAACTTTATATGTATTTTTTATTTCACTGCATTTTTTAATGATATTTTAATATTTAATATATTATCATTTGTAACTTTAAAATGGATTATTATGACTCCATTTATAATTCATGGAGAGCTGATAATTGTATTTTATTTATCCTTGAAACATTACTATAATATAGAAATATTATGCTTTCTATCTTTGTAGATAAGAAATCTAGAGTGGTAAGAATGATTGATTATATAGCTAAAAATTCTAGTTATTTCCAAATTAAGATAAAAAATAAAATTATATATGGATAGTTGAATGGGATTATTTATTGTATTCAGTATCACTTTATCTGGAAATTTATCACCAAATAAATAAATGTTAACCCTCAATAATTACAGCCAGTATGTGATACCACAAGAAACTTTTATATGTCTTAATTTTACAGCATTTTTTTAATTCAACAGATGTCCATCTCAGTATCTTCCTAAATATATCTGTATTTTTCAAAAAACAATTTTTCTTGCATAGTGTAAGTTTTATGCCACTTTTGGAGAATATCTCATATCACTTATAGTCTAAACATAAGACATTTTATTTCTCCATTTTTTTTTTTTTTGCAATCTATGGTTATTTTTTTTTTGTATGAAAATTATAATATTTTTTGTAAGTAATGCTTATAATAAATGAAATCATTTTTATTTCAATGTAATAACTGTTCATCAAAAAGCAATCAACTGATTCCAATTAGAAGCTATTCTAGACAAAAATAGTTTTATTTCATTTTTTTTAAAAATTTTATGATTACATTTAAAATTTTTTTTATTCAAATATTGTAACACTTGTCAAGTGTTGATAGCCAATTGGTCAGCACAACTGTCTTACAAGCAGTTGTCCCGGGTTTGCTTCCCAGTTGATGCATTGACTTATGAAAAAAAAAAATTGTAACATTTATTTGAAATATTGCTTATAATAAAAAAAATGAAATTTGAAAACAATTATATCATAAAATAATACTTTTTTTAAGAGCAGTATCAGATACCAATTGTAGTGTTCACATTATAAAATCATTAAATTTCCTTGTAAAAAAAATCACATCTTATATCATTTCCCAAATAATTTTCAAGTATAGCAAGTCCTTACACTTTTGTATAGTTGAGGACCAAAATATGGACAAAAATTTCAATGAATATGAAATTATAGCTTTTGTTAGCTTGCATTTGGTTTTTGCTAATAAAAAATGTAAATAACTATTGGTATAAAATTCGCAAATGAATATAAAGCCTACATAAATAAAATAAATAAATAAATAGAGCTAAAAAAAAACCTTTTGAAATGTTTTTATTTTTGGTAAATGGATGATATTTATATATTCGAATATATTTGATTTAAGATGAATCTCGAATCAATATACAGGTTAATATTTTTTAATGCACAACTCATTATTCACTTTCATATATGTGGTTACAGATATACTTGAAAATAATTTATAATCATTTATGTATTTATCAAAAGATAATAAATGAAAATAAGTATAAGTTGGGAATGTTGTGCTTGTAAGATGAATTTAAAATAAGAAAACAATGCATACCAAATGGCATCTATTCAAAGAAAAATGTCAAGTGGTTCTGAAATTGGACAAAATAGAAAAACGTGATGAAATTTAAAATATGATTATAATCGAAAAAACATCAAAAAACCAAGCAGGTAAAAGCCAAATGATTTTTTTTCTTTTTGTGTTTTTTTTTTTCAAAATAAAATATATAATAGAATGGTTTATTGATTAGAGGTCGTTTGATATTTAGGCATTTGAAGTTAAACCTAAGACTTTAAGACAGCAGTCTTTATCTACAATCTATCTTATATTTTACAGGACTGTTCTACATCGCACAGAGCTTTTCAAAATTTAATTTATATTTTTTTTGATATTCTGTATTCGTTTTTTTTTTTATGTCATTTGAACTTAATATTTTATCTATGGAAAAAAGAAATCTTTCTTTTGTAGAAAAAATTAAATAAAATCCCTTATTTGTAAAATACAATAATGAAAAGTGAAATGGATATTTTATTTTTTTGTTAAGGTTTTTAAAAATATCTTATATATAAAAAATATATGTTTTTATTAAAAGTGTTTATACACATGAATACGTAAATATTCAAGTATAGGCATATAAAACATAGCATTCTTACAGATAAACATAGTGTGTGTAGCATTGATAAATGAATTTTTATAAAATATCTGTTTAATGGAGAAAGCTATATCTGTTGGGTTTTTTTTTTTTCATAAGCCTTTGCTTAATTGGTTTCTCCCCCTAAGGACAGCGTTTATTGATGCTGTAATATAAAGACGTTGCGCAAATCTTTCTTTTGATAATCACATTTAGAATGTTAATTTTTTTTTCTTTTCAGCATCTCTCTTTTATCCTTTGCTTTAGTTGTTGGTCGTTCTTCTAGGCAACTGTTTCTTTGAAAATGAAACTTCTGTTAAAGGTGATCAGAGAAGATAAAAAGGTGAAAAGGATGTAGAGGTGCTTCTAATGTAGTCATGTCAAGGCACTTCCGCTCAGCTTATCATTAGGCATTTGTGACAAAGCTAATGTTGTGTTTAAATTTTACATAAAAAAGGCATTAGGCATTTGATTTAATATTGTTAGATTTATTTAAAGAGGTAAATCTATTTAATTAAAACATACGCACCGTTTTTTCGTTGTTTTTTTTTAAATAAAATTTTGTAACATAATGAACTGAGAAAGAATGGAATGATTTTAATAAATTAAAGTTTATTTATCCTTTTTATAAATAAATTGAATGACTTCTGAAAATCTTATGTATTCTATTCTTTACATTAGTAATTAATTTTTTTAAGGCTTTTATAGGAAAACTGAATGAAGTAAGGTTAGAAAAATTATGAAATTACTCAAATTTAAATAACAAATATATTTAACGAAAATAAAGATTGACATTTAATTGGTTTGTTGATTTAAATTATAGTAAGGATTATATTTTTTTTTCTTCTCGAAATCAAGAATATGTGCGCGTGTGTTTAAATAAAAATAAAATATTTTCCAGTAACCGGGTAACCATACGTTTGTTAATCTTTTACGTAAAAGTATGTTTACATCTTTAGTCAGTAGATACTACAAATACTCCCATTTTTATTTGATACATTATAATGGCCTTGGATCATTGAGGTAAATTATGGGGAGACATCCTCTCAATATTATAAACAGCTTTATTTACACGGAGCACCACAGCAGCATTAACTGAAGTTGAGCTAACATGTTTTTCATGGCATATTGGCTAAGAGATTCCTGACTTCCGATAAATGAATAGTCATATCACATCATAGTTGACTGATGATTTAAGTCTGTAAAGTATCAGTAAGCAACTTATTTTGACTATAAAATTTTGACCTCACTTTATTTAGCAAAGGGAGATAGTACCACAAATAAATTTCAACAATAAACAAAATTTACTAGCATATAAAAACAATAAAAATATTAGTTATCATGGTATATGTAATCTAATATTTTTCTAAAGATTTGTGATGATGGTGTTTTAGTTGTATGTTGGACTATTTCAGTTATCAAATATGAGTATTGAATGTCTTTAGAAAAATTTAACTTTATTTAAATATTTCAAATAAATTCAACATGCATAATGTTTCAAGAGGTATTCTCCCATCTTCTTTGGGTGTGACCAGTGACAGTACTAGCATGAGAATCAAACCAGATTCTTGAGTATTGAATTTTTAAGGTAATGCTCTAACCATCCTGCCAAAGGTAATAGTCAGTAGAAATTTTTTATACTTATGTATGAGGTTTCTCCTGATTTCTCCACTTTTTTCTAAGAGCAAAATTAATAAGTGGTTTTTATACATTATGTATAGTCACATTAGGTTGACTCATGGGATTGTTTGCCATTGTCATGTGAGCAGTTTTTTTTTTAATTTTCTTCTTTGTACCTTTTTTTCTCTATCAAATATTTTTGTACTTTCCCAATTTAACATATGTACATTGGTAAATACATTGTATGCTACCTTAGACATATCTGTTTTCTCTCTTCTAATCATCAGTTTGTTTTCTTGCAAATGCTTTTCAATGAGATGACTGGTCTCACCAGTATACATTCTTCCACATTCACATTGTATTTCATCAATGCAGTTTTTTCTTTTCAGCATTTCAAGTTTAGACTTTGTAGATGTTAGAATTTTTCATAGTGTGATATGGCCCTGGAAAGCTGTTCTGGTGTTATACTAATTGCAGACTTTCTTTAATTTGTCTGCTATTTTTGGTATGTATGGGTACCTATATTATAAACAAAAACTGTTTTGAAATGATGTGGTTTATTTAATATATTTAAATAAATAATATGTTTTTAAAAAATTAAATTGACTAAATGTTTACTATTTTGAACCTTTCTAATGGATATTTTATCATAATAAGATGCAATAACTGAATCATATATGTATTTACATAAACAGTTAATAGCACATATAATTTAAAATGAATTTAGATATGATATAAAATCTGTATTACATAAGAATTTATATTATGTTTAGTCAAAAAAATTATAATGTTAAATTTTATACCTTCTATCTGAAAAAATAAATAAAAAAATTAAACAACATTTAAAATATTTAATACATTTAAGAAAAATGCAAGAATATTGGCTTTAACAAAATTCATAGATTTACTTTAGTGATAATGTGATAATGAATTAAATCTTAAATAATTTGTTCTCAGTTTTTGGTTAATAGTTATCATACTGCATATTACATTGTAAATCAGCTGGAATGAATAAATATTAAATAGTTAAACAATTTTTAAGTAGGCATTCTATTGGTACTGTTGCTAATAAATAGATATAAATAAATAAGTGTACACATAATTTGGAATTTTTTTAAAAACACCATAGATTATTTAATTGAGACTTATTGATATTAACTGCAATGCTGAACATATCTAAAAATTCATTTTCCTCTAGATTCATTTATCGTAATTGTTTTATTGTATTTTATTGATTTAGAAGTAATGCATTTATGTTTTCTATCCATTTTGCTTATATTGTGATGATGAAGTTAAATATTTAACAAAGAATACTATATAACAAGGAAATAGCTAAATGCTTTAATATTGCATATTAATGTAAAAAATATAAAACAGGGTTTAAATATAAAATTTAGTAAGATTTATTGTATCAACTATACGTTCAATGCTTTCATGTCATATTAGTGGTTAATCTGCTGAGACCATTATGTTTTAAATATTTTTATTTATTATATTAAATAACCCCGTTTGGTGAAAACTATTAACAATTTAACAAAGATTTTGTAAAAGATTTTGTCAAAGAATAATTATAAATTAAGTTTTAAAATACTTAACTTTAAATAAATCTTTCAAGAACATTGAATGATTGGCTTCTGCATTCACATATTAATTTCAGATATTTCTAGGAGATGATGTGTGAGATTGATATTCTCCAAGAATGAAACTCTTTTTGGGCCAATCTGAAATAAATTTTAAATATTAAATTATATGCTTTTGATTAATATATGTTTGTCCCAAGTTCTCCAACAAACTATATTTAAAACATTCTTAAGAATATATATATATATATATATATATATATATTCTTAATAAATATATTTATATATTATATATATATATATATATATATATATATATTAATGTTTAAATAACAAATATTTTCTTAACTATTAACTTAAAATAATTTATTACTTGTTAAATAAATCATTAAATTTTATTTAGTTTTAGTTGACTTGCATAAAATGATTTGGATTTAAATATTTTTATTTTATTAACACATACACACAAAATATATTCATATATATATATTATTTGCTGTCTAAGAATGTATTTTTCTCATTGTATATGTGTTACTTAGTTTGGTAATGTTCAGTCTTCACTAAATTAATTAGTTTTTGAACCTTAATGTAAATAAAATATGTCAACCATTTATTGCCTAACTTTGCATATGTTCATCTCTTATTTTATTTATTAAATATTAATGTATCAACTTATTTTAAATTTTGGTAACTATTTAAATATTATTGTTATTGTTTTGAATAGGACTGGATATACTTTTTTAGAGCCAGTCAAAAGAGATATTGCAAAATAGAAATATACACATTGCACAAAAATAATTATTGAATATAAGATGAATGGAAATAATGAATAATAATGGTGTATCTCTATCTGCAAATCATCCAATCATATAGAAGTGCAACTTGCAATAAGACATAGTATCCATCAAAGACTTGTATTTGCTAATGGTAGAGTGCAATATATGACCGTAAATATCCATTTTATGCTTAACTATTCAGAAATCAGGAGTTAAAAACTACAGTTTTGCTTCAGAAGAATAATACTTTTCTAAATTGAATTTTTATAATAATAAAATATCCTAAAAAATGCAATAATTCAAAAATGGTTTTTATTTGACATCATTGTTAATAAAAGAAATTTATACATTTAAATCTTTATTGTAGCAATGCAATGTGTGATATTGCTAAAATGATTTTTATAGAATTCTTATTATTCTGTACTGTTGATAATAAATAGTGATTATCGAGAATTGTCTGTTTGGATAATTATGTTATTTTTTTGCTGTATGGTTTAATATCATGAAAAATGGTGAGCTCAAACTCTGAGATTTCTGAATCAATTTCCAGAAAGAAGAAAATTTTAAAAAATCTGTTTGCTCAATTTATTGAAACATTTATGCTCAACCCATCAATTGGGTGCTTAATTGCAATATGATTTTTCAAGCAGTTGACTATATAATTATTTATTTATCTAATGACATATTCATTATTGTGATAAAAGTCATTAATTTCAGTGCTAATTTTTTTCTTTTCCTATTAACTTTTTATGATTATATACTTTTCTAATAAATTAGATTGTTCCATAAGACGAGTAAAATAAGATATTTTCAGCTTAAATATTTATTTATAATGAAAGTTCATGTGTAATCCGATTGTTCTGGGTTTTTTTTGTTCATTTATTGTCTTCTCAGCCATGATATTTTCAGAGGGAGGGCCTTGTAATAGCATCTGCTAGGTTAAATTTTATTATTATCATCATCATCATCATCATTAACAACCTCTTATAAATTAGTAGAATTATTTTGGGGGGAAAGAAATAAAATTAATTTTATTATGATTGTGCTATATATTAACTTTAATAGCTAATCATTTTATCTAGCATTTTTTTAACCTTCAATTTTAAAAATGTATCATAAATTTAACTTATGAAGATATGTTTAAAGATACATAATACAAAAATGGAGGGCCTACATAATAATTTTACAGCAATGCACAATGTGATACTGATTTTATCATTTTCTCAAACTTACATTTTATTTATGTGTATATGAAAACAAAGCAACAGACTTGATTCTCCAAGTTTACATTTACCATCTGCATTAATAGAAATAGTTCACTCTGTATCACTTGTCTCTAACGTGTTCTACCTTTAAAGCATGAGGAATCAATACTAGTCAGCCAGGTCCTCTGACTAATTTGATGTTTTGTCAATGGGGAGTACTGGATGCTTATGTCCACAAAGCAGCCACTTCTATCATTTAGTTATTGATTTGAAATTTTAAAACATGCTAAGTTTTTTTATCCCCTTATCTAAAAGATTAAAATGTGCTCATAACTATGATTCAACTGAAGTTACTAGTTTCAAATCTGTATTGCTAGACATTTAAGTTGGTTTGAATTCAAAAACCCTTAGGATATTTGATACTTTCAAAATAAAATTTCAATAGAATGAAAAGATATAGGTGGTCACTAGATGAATAAATATAATCCTGCATTTTTGATTGATGAAAATCAATAGTCATAAACTATTCTGGTGGTCTGTTTAGCATTATCATCTAAAATCTATTGATTATTCCTATCTATATATATAGCTCTGGAGTAGAATAAAATAGATCAGTTGTTTCTAAATTTTTCTATTTTTTTTTTCATATGTCATAGCATTGGCCGGAAGCGAACCCGCGACAACCATCTGCAAGCAACTACTTGCTTACAAGGCTGCTGCAATGACCTCTCAGCTACCAACGCTTGACTACTTATAGTAATGAAATCAAAAAAATTATATCAATATTTGCCTCAATTGATCTTGTGGGATAATTATTAGCTTATCATTCTAAAAACTGCTGGGATCATTTTTTATATTAAATAATGTTTTTACTTACCATTGTTTTTAGTGATTGCTATACTATCTATTTTTATCTTGAGAATGTTTCGATGAATGCGCCATTTTCTAACTCTAAGTAGTTTTGGTGATTGTTTTATGATTAAAAAGTCCTTTCAAAAAGAACAGTATTTATATGCACCATTTAATAACGAAACTAGCAATTATTTAACAATTTATAGCTCAAAGTTTAAAAAATATTAAAAATTAATTATTTTATTCTTATTTTAATCTTTTGTTACGGTATTATTGAATCTAAAAGACCTTTGATTTAATTTTTTAAATACCTCCTAGTGAATAATGACATTTTATTTTTTAAAGATATAAATAGATTTAAAAAAAAAAAAAAAATAGAAAAAAATTAATTACATATAGTTTTTTAACTTTTTAACATTTATAAAATAAAAGGAAAAAGATTTTATTATATAAATTTCTATTATATATATAATTGGCATACCTACTATTGATTTTTTAAAGCAATTTAATGTTAATAATAGTAAAAAATTATTTCCGAGCTAATTGCATTTTTAATTTATACAATGTATTCTAATTACTTATACTGAAGTAAAATTTGAAATATTATTGTGTACTTTAATTGTATTTAGATTGAAAGATTTAAAACTATTTCTTTTCATTTTCATATTTTATTAGAAGCAGAATTTATAGCTTTAAAAAATTATAAATATAATTGAGTTCTAAAATATGGATAGATATTTCAGAAAAATTCGTAGTTGAATATAATCTTTAAAAATTTTAATATATATGCCATGAATTTCTTTCAGTTGTATTCAATAAACACTTATATAACAATTTTAGAAAAATTTATAAATAAGAGAAAATTACAAAGTGAGGTCAGTTTGTTAATATAAACATAAGTGACAATAACTATATTGTTCCGACCATCACAAGGTTGAGCAGTTAGTTGAAATTGTTGCAATCAGTCTGTCATTCAACTGATCATTTTGTAAATAAATACAATATTAATTGCAATAAAAAATAATAATCAAGTAATTAGTTGCTTAGGAGGTCATAAAGTCTTTTATATAGAAAAGTTTACTAAAAAACAAATTAAAAAAGAACATTGCAAGATATCAAATAAAGGATCGTCTTGGATATGAAGACATATCTGTGTCTTGTGAATTTGTTTGAACAATCATTGCAAAACTGACCATACCTTTTTTATCTTTTTTTTCTGGAGTTAGTGGGTAGCTGTTAATAATGATATTGAGTATATTTGAAAGCAAAGAGATACAGTGATGTCTGCTTTATATTTACTCTATAAATTTTTTTTTTCTCATGTGTCATAGTATCATCCGGGAAGCGAACCCGCTAACCCAGGACAACTGCTTGTAAAGCAGCTGTACCTCTTGACCACCAATGCTTGATTATTTACTCTAAATTTAATATCAGCAATCACTTTATATCATTGTTTCCAGAGTCATCTATATAAGCATTATTGAAAGTCCAATAATCAGAAATTGTTTAGCACTACTGCCTGATTAAAGCAGCATTCAACATTCTTCTATATAATTTCTGAAATCTAAATATTTAAATGTTCTTAATCATTATAATTTAAATATTGGCTTGAAATATTTAGTCCAATTATTTTTGTTTTGCATTTAGGAATTTGATTTGCTTATTATTATTATTTAATATATGGTAATAATTTTACAGGAGATAAAAATATTAAATAAAAACTTTCAATAATTAAAAAAATTTAATTGTATACTATTTAATTAAGGAAGGCAAGATGGCAAAAAAATTAATACAAGAATATGAATAGCAAGGAAAATAATAGGTTGCATAAATAAAATATTATGATAAAAAATATATGAAATACTGTTGAAGTATTTTATGATATGGATCTGAAATCTAGAGAATGATGAAGTGATTTTGATTTGAAATGAAAACATTAAGTAAAAAGGAAATACAGAGAAATTAATAGATGCTGTTGAGAAGAAAGCAACTTGATATGGTAAGTGCAGTGAAAAGATAATGTACTACCAATACAGAAATGGATATATGGATAGAAAAAATGAATTGATTGAAGCAAAGAGTAAATGGAATTTATAATTTAGGCATTGCATAATACTGAAAGATTTTACTGAACACATGATGTTTATATATCATATTTTATTTTATTGTAATTTTATGATGCCATGTATAATTGTACCTTGTATTATTTTCAAATCAATTTCCAAATTATATTTTATTTCTGAATTTTATTTTAAAGATTTTATCATAATAACCCAACTTAAAAATAAAAATTTTGAAAATACCTTTTTGCATACAGAATAGTATTAATAAAATAAAACAATGAAAGGCACCATATTTCAATGCTTTTTAACTTTTTTAATATTTTTGGCTCATTCTGTAATCTTATTCAAATTTTCATTATTCTTATTTAAATAAATTTATTTGAATAAAGAGAAAAAGAAAAGTCTAAAGAAAACTATAAAATTAGGCAAAAATATTAATATAATAAATGAAAAAAAGCATTGAAATAAGATATCTACTATTGTTTTATTTAAATAATATTTATGTTTAATTTTAAAAAGAATGAGAGGTATTATTAATTGCATAGATTTGAAGTGATAAACTTTAACATGAAGTTGAGAAAGAATAGAATTAAAATATATTTTTCAATGAATTAATATGGCAATGTCATTGATAATTAAAATGATTGTCAAAATTTCAAAAGTGATATAGTTGATAAGATATATAATCAAATCACCACAAACAATGTTAAATATAACACTCTTATTTTTTTTTATATTCAGTACTTTTATTTTTGAATGAGTATTTAATTATACAGCCTTACATAAAATATTAACCTAATCTTAATGTTTTCTAATTATGTCATTTACCACATGATTTTTTAACATTTTCTAACTTGTAATTAATTTCTATTTTCTTTACATAAGTTAATCATAAATTATACATCTATGACAGCATTGAATGCTAATAATAGTAATTAATGTATAGATTTGTTATTTTTAATTTGAAATAATATTTCACAGTTCTTTTGTCCAGTCATGATTGTTTGAACACACTTTTAGACATCTGCATATATATATATACATAATTCCATTTTTACCTTTAAATGTCTCATTGTAGTTATTAACACATCAGTTGATATTTCTTTGGTTTTAATCCAAGCAAGCTTAAACTTATTTTAGGTAGTTTATTTTAGATAACTATCTAATTATTAAATGATAAATGAAAGTCTGTTTTATTTTGGTATAATGAAGAAAGAAAACGTTGATCTTCACCAACCAGTAGGAAACAATCATATTAGTAATGTCTCTTCTTCACTATTATTCTGTACAGGGATTCTGGAAATGCTTTTATTCTCCAGTATGATATTTAAGACTTTTACCTTTTTATGTGCTCATATATACATATTTATTGTCATTCATTTCAACCTATTTTTAATTCACTTCTCCATTGGGTTTTATTTTGTTTTGATCTTACTGATATTGTTTTGAATAGTTTCCAGTATAAATATTAGTTGTTTAGAAAGATAAAGATAGCTTAATTGATTAGTATATTGATAACATTTAAAGAAATAAAAAGCGAATTATTGCTTTGATTCTTACTTCATTATTTGAACAATTGTTTACCTTATAAAAAACTGACCACGCAATAAATAAAATAAAGATTTTATTGATAACCTTATTATAAATTTATATTGTTATGTAAGTGACTTTCTGTACTATCATCTGTTTTCTTTCTTAAAAATAATCTTTATTGATTATTTATGGCTTGAAATGAAAGATATATTTTTAATTTTCTTTTTCTACTTTTCTTATTGCTAATATATATATATATAATTGCAAGATTTCAGTCTTAATCTTTTGTTATTGAATTCAATGCATCTCTTTGACTTCATATCATACGTATATATAAGTCACAAAGTGGATATTTAAAGCTTATTTTGTAAATACATATATAAAAAAAATTATACATAAAATTTAATGAAGAGCAACAACACTACATCACTACAGTATATTGACATGATCCAAATATTACTATTAATATAACTAGCTGAACCATTAGATTACTAATTCAGTAATAGCAAAACAAAACAGATCATTACTCATAAAGATATTTGGAAGTAATATTTATCATCATCATGAATAAGTATTTTATATGCCAAATATTTAAGACAATTATAATTTTAAAGTACAACGTAAAGAACTTACACCCTTATCTAAGATTTTAACTAATGACAAATTTTTAAATTTATAGAAATAATTCTAACCTTCAATAACAGTGCAGACATCTTGTTTCACGATGTTTATTGATGTACAACAAATATTAAGAATTATTAATTAATGGTTTAATGAGATATTTATTTATCTAAATCTTTATTAAAAGTTGTTTACACTTTCAGATTAAAATTATTTAGAGAAGAATAATTAAGTTAATGATGTATTAATACATAGATAATCTTTGCAAACTGGTCCAAAAGAATTTTTTAATATACCTATAATGACAGCATTATACTGCAAAACTCATTCACAATGATTTTGTTTCATGATTGTTATAATCTTTTAATACTCTGACAACTTCCAGTGATTAAAATTTTCGATACATTTTCAGAGTTGTTTATAAAAAACAAAGAAAGTAAGAAGTTATATGTATTTACAAACATGTTATATTAAATTTTTCAAATATGGAGTTGAAATCAAGTCTATAATTAAAATAAATAAATGAAAAGAATATAAGACAATAATTATTATCTATACATAATTTTATAGTTACTATAATTAATACAGAATTATAATATTTTTATAAACTATAAAACATACATGTACTAGTTAAGAAAAAAAAATCAAAATAGTACATAATATATATTTTTATTATTACATATATAATTTCATTATTAGATATCTTCAAAACTTTTAATTTAATCATTATTATTGGGACAGAATCTCAATATATATATATTGTAACAGTGGGTAGAAAACTTGGGGTGATGGCATTCATCATTATCAACCCAAGTTAATGAATCAAATTTAAATATACAAATAATATAAATAAATGTGATGAGCCTGTAATGAGCATGAGAGATCCGCAAAAATAAAGACTAACTATAAGTTCACCAGCATTATAGAGAAGAAAAATAATCATTTGTCATCATGAATAATCAAAGGTAAATCAACAGATAACCTTGTGACTGAATTTGAAATGGTCCACTGTAGACCAGGCTAATATATTTAGCCCTTGCTAACTCGAGACAAATTAATATAAACAATAATTTGGATGCATAAACTTAAGTGTTAATCCATAAGAATATAATAAAATAATAATACTAGGATACAGAAACATGCTGATCATTATCAATGCCCTGTACATTTCCTATCATTAATGTACTGGCCAACTATAAACTTAATTTCTAATAATAAAAACTAAATAAAATGTGCGTGGATTTTAAAGGATATATCTTTGTGCCAACCAGGAACATCATCATCATCTGGATGACTGTAACTAAACATAAGTCCCAATCATTATGCACAAATTTATCTCAGTGAGCAAGAGCTCTATAACTGTTACTGTGAACAATAGGTAATACTAATATATAATATTTTAAACCTATTCTAGGATTAAATGAACTCACTGGAATAACTTAATGAAATGTAAATTTATTAATAACAGTAAAATTAAATTAAGGTCTTTTGAGTATGCTATAAATTCAGCATTCTGATTTTGATTAGTATAATATAAAAAATATGTCATGCATTGTAATTTACATACATCTCAATAGGTTTACATAAAACACACCTATATACAAGCATTCAGATGTGCTATATAATAATTTAAAACTATTATCTTTGGATTGTCATAAACCAATAATAAAAATTCATTATTTTATAATACATAATAATTAATTTTAACATATATGTGGTTGATGACTGATTTTTTATATATGTGTGTCTACATGACACACATCTAATATAAGCAGACAGACGTGCTTTATAATAATTTAAAATTAATATCTTTGAATTGTCATAAATCAATAATAATTTTAACATATATGGTTGATGATTGATTTTAATATATAAGGGTACCCATTCAAATTTGTGTGCACACATTGGCATTTATAAAAAAACTAAACTTAATAAATCTATATTGCTATATTTTTACAAGACAATTAATTTGATGTAAAAAATATATACATAAACCACACACATATATGCATATTATTATTATCCTATACAAATCAAAGTTATTAATTAATTTAATATTTCTAATGGTAAGTAAGAATTGTTTTGTTTATTAACAAAAAATTGCTAGATTCAGTTTGAAAAGTTCATTTAAAATTCAGGCTTTTGTTTCTTCATTTTCAATAAGGAAAATTTCTGAGTTTATTTTTTTTTTAATTTCAAAAGTAAAATATAAATTAGAAATCAATCTTCTGTTTTTAGACATATAAGTCAATTAAAACTTATTTACTTTTAAAACTTGTAATTTAAAGATTTTTAAATGCAAAGTATTTTAAATAATCTCATTTTAATATATAACACATTCTACTCACCAGCTGTATGCACTTTATGTATATTCAATCAGCAGTAATTATACATTTGTACTTCTTTGCACATAGATAAAGCAGCATATGCATAAATCATGGCAAGGTAATCTTTCAGCAAGCTGATGGATTATCTTGATAAGATGGTCCATTCTCAAACAGTAGACTGGCTTATTAACATCTTTGGGAAAGGTTTTAAGTGGACTGTTGTCATTTAGTCAGTTTCATTCAGTCTGTAATTTGGTGGACTTCAGACATGCCATCTAATATACATAAATGGCAATGAAAAAAACTGGACCCTTCCATGTGAATTTTAACTCTATCATTGTTGCATTAGCAGTAGCAACTGGATATACTGTCTCTTGCCTTCAGTTATAACTTCATAATAATATTGTGTAAAACTGTTGTAAGTTCCTTGAATCCACCTTTCTATAGTATATCATCGAATTTGAAAACAATAATTAAGATGTTTTTTTTTCTTTATCTTGATTAAAAACAAGTTAATGACTCTTTTCAATTTATTAAACCAAACTTTTTTTTTATCTAAAAAGTATTTTTAATCCTGTCAATAACAGAATATATTATATGTATGTAAATAAATCATTTTTTATAGCTCGATGTTTATAAACTCTAATATTTAACACAGCATTATGCTGTTGCACATGCGCTTTGAAGATTTTAACTATAAATGAATGAATACTAACACTCAACCACATGATAAAGATAAAGACTTTATCATGTGGTTGAGTGTTAGTATTCATTCATTTATAGTTAAAATCTTCAAAGCACATGTGCAACAGCATAATTCTGTGTTAAATATTAGAATATATTATACTACATTTTATCACGAACTTTAATTTTAAAAAATTCTTAATCTAATTAAAAATAGATAGTGGAATTTTATAATTACCTGTATATCTATTGTAATATAAAAACATGTTTGTTTTAATTTTTTTTAATTTTCAAAATATTAATAAAATATTAAATAAGCCTTTTAAATGTTTAATTTATAGTAACTTTTTTAATTCAAAATTATTATTTAACTCTTAACTGTTATTCCAGTATAATATAGAAAATATCTACAAAAAATTTGTGTTTATTTCTTCTTTTCCTTTCAATTATATATATATATGTTAAAACGAAGATTTGCACGGGTTAAATATATAAACGGATGAACCCGCAAAATATGTATTTTATATATATATATACACACACATTACTATGTTATTGTATACCATGAGACATATCCCTCATGGAGAAAAGGAAAAGAGAAATGAAACACTAACATAATATTTTACATAATATCCATGTATAATCAAAACAAAATTCATATCTCAAACTATATACTCATCAATTTTTTCAGAGATTTGACAGGCATCTGACAGCTAACAGGATGAATAGTGATGTGCAATTCTGAGATAAAGAATTCAACTACTTGATTAGAAGTACACAATGCAGCATGAACACCAAGAGAGTTATCTCAATTTAGATACTATAAACTACTACACTTCTTGATGTGAAATAAAAATGCAAAAATCTTTGCAAAGCCCCGCTCCTTTGAGTCTTAGTGCCTGAAAAATACAAAGCTATTTCTTGCTTCTTTTCTTGGAGACTTAGAGGTTAGGATCATGGCATGAATATGTTAACAGCACCATGATAAAACAATCTGAGATAAACCACTTCTTGGAGTTGCACAAAAAGCATTGTGTCCTAAAGCAATGACAAAACCCTTGATCCATTATCGAACTGACAGTACATGTAAACAAATTCCAACATTGAGAACCCTAATCCAATCTCCAAAATCATAGATTTTTTATGCAACATTAGGTATGAACTCCTTAAATATAATCTTAGCCACTAACTTTATAATCATCAATATTCTTGCCACATATTTCACAGTAATTTTTTATTAATATTAACTGCATAAAATGCGTACTTTTTTTAATGTAGTTGTATTTGAGATCAAGTTGATTGGAAATTTTATGGTAATGGTAACCAGTACTTGATCATCATTGGATCCATAGTTGAGTAGCCTTTTGTAAGAGTATGGAGAAAATGGGGTGAACCTGGGGGCGATGAAGAATCTGGGGTTTTAAGGTCCCATAATTGGATAGCCATTTGTAATTGTACACCACATATTATGACTGAATTATGAGGAAATGGTAGACCATCATCATCCTCATTTTTAATAAACAAAAGGAATAGATATCAAAAGAATGAATAAAATGAGCATGAGAGATCAGCAAATAACTATAAGTTTAATTATTACAGGGAAGAATAATAATCATTCATCATCATGAATGATCAAAAAATAAAATCAGTAATCAACTGGTCTACTACAGACCAGGCTAATTATTTTTCCCTTGTCAAAACTTGGGGCAGATTATATAAACCATAATTTGGATGCATAAACTTAAGTGATAATCCATGAGAATATAACAATTAAAAAAATAATGCTGGGATACAGTAACATGCTGATCATTTTTTTAATAACATCTTTGTAGAATTTTTATCAAAATATATTATACAAGCTTTAATTTTTTTTAAATAATTTAATCTAATTATAAATAGATAGTGGAATTTTATAATTACCAATAATTTCTATTGTAACATAAAAACATGCTTGTTTTAATTTTTTTTAAATTTTCAAAATCAGAATAAGACATTAAATAGATCTTATTAAAGGTTTAATTTATAATAATTTTTTAAATTCAAAATTATTACTTAATTCTTAACTGTTATTCCAGTTTAATATAGAAAATAATTACAAAAAAAAATTGTTTGTTTTTAATTCTTTTTCTTTCAACTTTATATATATATATATATGCAAACACATCCCAATATATGTATTCTGGAAATTATGTATCATTTTACTTCAATAAAGAGAGTCATAATAATATATGTTGGGAATCATAATATGAAGTAACAAATACCTTCAGGCCAAAATAAAGTTCAGTTGTTTTTTTTTGTCCTGTTCAATGGTGAGAATGACTGAAATCACATAATTTTTAGTATATATATATGTATTAAGATGATGCTTAAATTAAAAGATTTGAGTAAACATAATAATGAAATAATATATAATAATAATAATAATAGACATGAAGATGTGTTATGCTAAATTTATTCTTTAAAAAAAAATCTCTCAAGCAATCAAGTATATGATATTTATATTAATCTTTTTATTGATTTTTTTATTATATAATCATGAATTGTAAAAAAAAAGTAATCTTTTTATATAGTCATATAGTTTCTGGCAGTAGTGAACTCAAGAAATACAAAGATTCTGGATCATATCTCAGATGAGAAAAAATGAAAAATTCTGATTAGTCATTTAGATGGAAGCATTGAGTTCAGTCCGTTATTTTAAATGCTCAAATATATTAATATCTGAGCCACAAATCACATATTTTTTTATTGGGCTGATGTATTATTATTTTCAATTAGAGAACATTTATATTTATTTATTATGTTTACATTATCCAAAAGGAATTAATTTTAAGTTTATTTGTTTTCAGGTTGTTTAAATTAATGAATCAGTTTGTTAGGAATTCTTTTCATTCTATTTTTCCATTTGTTAAAGTAAATTCAAATTCATTTTTAATATATTTCTTTTTTTATATATAGATTTTATTTTCAAAATCAATCAAAGCAATAATAATCGTCATAAATTTAATTTTATATCCTAAATAATAAATTATTATCAACAGTTCTGTGATTTAATATATTTATTCTTATAAATATTTAGTAAAATTCTAAATACTATTGCAACATTACTTTTTTTAAAAAATGCATTTCTTTTAATAAATTCTTTTTTAATTTTTTATATATATGATATATTATGATGTGTTATTGTCAGACTTATGTAAATAAACAAGAAACTTAGTTTGAATTCAAAATCTTAGGGTGTGTTTAAATATTCAAATTATTAGTTTGGATATTACAAAAATAAAGATGGCTGCAGGATGTATGGAGTTTAAATTCAAAGGTCAATGCCAATAGTCAAAAAATTAGACTGTTGCATTGCTATATAATATTTATTAATTGCTCAATTTTGTAATAAATTGTGGAGCTGAGTAAATATAATTAAGTATTGTTACTAATACAACGTATTGAGAGTAAATGTAATACGTTTTTTAAAAATAGAATTGAGATCAAAATAATCATTCTTCTTATGAAGATTAAAGTATTCACTATGGCTATTAGTTTTTTTTTTTTTAGAAGCTATTAATTATTTAAACTAAGTCCTGAATAGATAGCCTTTCATTTATAATTTGGAACACTGATATAATTTTATTTTAAAGTATTTTTAAACTAAATTATTAATTATATATCAAAAAGAAAAAAAAAAACTACCTAAATGTTACTTTTATTGATTTCATTATCATAATACAGGTCAAACAAATAAAAAAAAATATTACCATAGTAACAACAGTTTTAGCAGATTAAACTCTTTGTGGACACGATTACATAAAAGAGTAAAATTTCGACTGGATTGTAACAAAACTATTTCAAAATTTTTATTGAAAACTACACAGACAAATAATCAGCTTATGTATTTTTATATATTAATATACACTTTAATATAAACTTTTTGTAATATTTACAAACTAAAAGTAATTGTGACATTACAGATACAAATATTGCAAAGGCGGTAAAGAGTGGCCTTTATGGTAAAATTAGAATGGCCACCTTTGTAAATTTTGCTATATGGATAGTGAGAAATAAGAGAGTCTTTGACAATGGATTGATAATAGGCCAGAAGAGCTTTTTCTCAAGTTACTTGGTGAGGCCAAAAAATACGATTGGAAAGTATGCCAGGACTGGTTAGCCAGTCAGACATGGGATCAACTGGAGATCTGAAGATCAAAACACTTAGGTACTTATCGTACTGTCATGGCAAAATTAACAAACTGGACATAATGACTCCTATGCAGAGTCTAAAAGTTGTCACATTAACATAATCCAGCCATTTCCATTTAATTGTTATTTATTGTTAAAACTCTGAATTTGGTGGTCAACTAATTGACCCAAATAATTCCTAAGTAGCTTATTTTTATGTAATTTTTTTTATTTTTTACCATTAGTTTTCTTATTTATTGTTTTCATTATAGAGCCACTGCACATTGTAAGCATGTAACCTATAATAAGAAAGAGGTTAAATGATATCCATATGTATCTTTTTAGTGTGAATAAAGTTGTTATTTGAAACTAAAAGTAATTGTAAAAAATAGTCAAATTATTATTATTTGATTATTTTATATATAGTACTAAAGAAAATATGTCCATTGACAAACTACTTCTCAATAATAAATATATACATTTATTTTTTAACATTTTAAACATGTTATTTTTATATATTATATAATCCTTAACTTCAAAGTAATGTTGACTGTTAGGATATGAAAACCCACAGAAATTTTATTTTATAATTATAAATGTTACTATTAATTTTAAGCCAGCTCACATATTAAAATATGGCATATCAATTAAAAGAAAATTTAAATTGAAGACAGATTCAAAATTCACTGCAGTTGTTTGTTGGATGCATTAAGACATGGCTCACTTTTTTTATTATTGGATAATGTGTATAGACATGACATAATTATTAGGCATCTATCAGCTATGCTTTTAACTTAAATTCAAATGGGATTAAAGTAAAAAAAAATTCAGATTACTGTAAATTTTCAAAAAAAAAAAAATGTAGAAGTTTTTTCAGTTCACTACATTATAATCAACTCATATAATTCATTCACTGAAGTAAAATAGAGAAATTTTCATTATTCTGTGTTTTCTATTAATTGACTAGCCTAGTGGCCATTGTCTTTTCCTTTCCTATTTGTTGAAACGATTTGAAAAGGTCTCTGTTTTCCCTTATTTAATAATCGTTTTACCCTTTCATTTTTATATGTATAAAATCACGATTAATTAATATTAAAAGTCTGATTTTGTCAAATACATACATATATTGTAAAGAAAAAATGTTTACTAAAAGATGCGTTTGATTTCAAATATTTAATAAAAGAAATACTCCTGTAAAAATGTGTATCATTTAAAGATAATGTTAATAAGATTTATTTAAAAGATTTGTAAATGCTGATATTTGGTAATATGTAAAGAAATATTTTTGGATCAATAGACAAAGTAAAAACGTTCTTGCCTTTGTAAATATACTACATATTTTTGTATTATTTCTGGAGTAAATATTTAAAAAAATAAATGAATGAGAAAATAATATATTTAATCTTTCCTCTGAAAGTCTAATTTATGCAGAATAATTTTAATTATATATACACTAATGTCTCAAAAGAGAACTACTAAGCAAATAGTTTTTCAAATTTGATAAATTTATAGAAAAATATTACAGGAAAGAAATTTGGTGAAGATATCGTTCAAAAAATTGCCATCATTTTTTTTGTATTAAGTCAAAAATACGAAATACATGTTTAAATTGATTACTGATGAAATATTGATAAAACTTTTTTTGTGTGTAAAACATCTTGACTTAATGTATTTTGAATTTTTTATATAAAATGTTAAGTAAAATAATTGTATATGCTTCAGCACTCCAAATGTGACAGAGACGTAATTGCTAAATGAAAAATAATCAATATATTAAGTCATGCTAAGATAAAGGCTAATACTTTGTGTATATATATATATATATTATCCACAACCTTTATAAATAATTTTATAAATTTATACTTATTCTGATAATACAAATTATTCATAAAAAATTATATTATTACAAATTTTCAAATATGTCAATTTGTGTGAATTTGTTTTTAACTTGGTCATCTGTTTGAAAATACCTCACCTTAATAATTTCAAATTTCTGTGAATGCTAATGGTTTTGTATTAGAAGAATGATTGAAAAAATTAAAGAAACTGATTTAGTATTTTTAAAAATTAAAATCTTTTATTACGTGAAAATAAGAGCCAAAAATAAATAAGGGATTTGTAAGATGTGGAGTATTTTAAATCATATGGACTTCATAATCATTTTTTGAAAATTGTTATATTATTGTTTTTACAAACCAACACTGTTCATCAACTTTTCACCATTGTTCTATCTTACCAATAAATATTTTTATTGTACTTTATGTTTAAATAGAAATTGATGCTGAATAATACTGAAAGATTTCAAGAAGGATTAAAGCCCATTTCTATTTCCATGAAGATGTTTATCTCCATACTAAAAGTTTAAACCCTATAAAGTTAATGAATGGGAGACAAATTTCCAAAAATTAAAAAAGTTTGTATATGTAGCTTTTAATATTTACTAACCATGTTCACCATATGAGTTCAAATCATATGAAGTTTAAATTTTTTTTGAATATTTGAATATTTACAATAATTTTTTCACTTAAATTGCTGATAGATTATGTTATTTCAGCTTGCTTTTCCAATTTCAAATGATTGTGATTTTTGTAATATCATAACTGAAATATTTATCTAGATTATTGTATAAAAATTTCCATTTACATTTAATGTTTAAACTTTTAGTCTGCAAAATCTTGATTTAATGTAACTCATTGCAGGATAGATTTGATTTATTGTGAGATTTCAGAAAAGTTGTTATAATTAAAATTCTCACATGCATACTATTTACATCTAACAACTAACTCAAAAAAATTGAGTATTAAGACAGAAATGAGTGTATTGTTTAGCTTTCTGTTGCTATTTGCAAATTTACATAGTTTTTCAACTTACTCTTCCAGTTTTAATTTATAGCGTCTTTGGTATGTCACAACTGAAGTATTTATCTAGACTATTATGCAGAAATTCCAAATTATATAAAATGTTTATATTTGTAAAGTCATGAAAATCTTTTATTGCAAATAATCTAGAAAGTTTTGCTAGAGCTGTGTCAAATTAATTCTATATGAATGTAATCATCCTTCACACAAGCACCATAATTTCAGTATTTCATTAGCAATGGTAAGTGTAAATTCTCAATACAAGTCTCAAAATGAAAACTTTTGAAAAAATAAGAGTGATTGTCTTATCTTTTGTATCTCCAGGCAATTGTATAAAGAATGATTACCTTCATATCAGAATTACAGTTTGACACAACCTAGAAAAAACTTTCTAGATTGTTTACATTAAAGTATAAAATCATGTATTAACATATAGTAAATTTCAAGACTTTGTAAGTAGTAATACATAATAAAATAGAAGTGTAAGTAAAGTGAATAATGTAATTTATTCATGCTCTCAGTCCAGGATGCTTAAGATTGGCCTATATAATTGTGGCTGCTCTTATCATTACAAAAGTCTACATCTTGTGACTTGAATTGGGAATTTACTAGTATTTAACATTGCTAATGAAATATTAAAATTACAGTGTTGTGTGAAGGATGATTATTATCATATAGGGTAGTCTACTTTTTATTAAAATAAAACTTAAGTGAGCAAGTTCTTAATCATTCATATTATTTCACAATACTCTTATAATTGCATTTTATAATCTCATATGCCATGTCATACTGTCTCATTTTACTATATATATGTTATGGATAATTTAAATTTCTCATGTGATCTAATCTTTAAACATTCAATTCTCCTATTACAAATGGTAAACCAACTTTTCTTATGAAAATCATGATTGCATATTAAGTTTGTTTCAAAATACTTGAATACATTCACAATTACTCTTTGAATATTTTCACAATTATATATATATATATATATATATATATATATATATATTGTGAAAATATAAGATTTAATACTATATATATATATATATATATATATATATAGTATTAAATCTTATATTGAGACATCAGAATTTTTGAGGATGATTGCTGTCCACATCAGAATACCAAAATAATATTCTATTGTGGATTATAATCATTTCCACTCATTGTTATGTCTTCATAAATTTATTTTAAATAATGCCACATATATGTGCATTTGATTGTAAATATAATCAAACATCAAACCAATTAGTATGCAATCATGATATTTGTATGGAAAGTTGGATTATTATTTTTAGTAGAGAATGCCGGTATTTAGAAATCTCATCTGGAAAATAGAGATTGCTCATGATATATATATATAAAGGAAGATTGACAGGAATTTTTATGTTTTTCACAGGTTCAGTATCTTATGAATTATGAAATGGAAAAGTAAGAGTATGTAATTACATATATATAAACTTTAAAATCTTACTAATTTTTTTGCATGTATAATATTAGAAATAATCTTCTGATAGTAAATTTCAGTGATCAGTAAACAAAATCTTAATACTTCATTATTCAAGAAATCATATGACATTTGAGAATTGGAAATGTTAAAAATGAGCTTGACCCAGAGACCTTTAATTCTTGAGTCCATCAATGAACCATTGCATTGTATCACATAGAACATCAGTCGATAGATGTTTATGACACTTGATTGCCATTGAAGATCATTTACAATGCTAATTTGCAATTTCTTGCCATATTTTTACACATTTAAAAGTCTTATAAACTCTATTTAGCATAAATGTTACACTTTTATATATTATTAAGATGTATAAAAATAAAATTAATATATAAATTAATCATCCTTATCATAAAAATGTTTATATTTTGAAAATTATTTATAATTATGATATTATTTTTTTAATATGAATTTTTTTTTTTTAATTTGCTTGTTTTTTTTTTACTTTTAACATTTACATGTGTGTGTAAACAAGAACTCAAATTAGATGCACAATACTGATGTATATGGATTTCAAGAACATTACAATGCTGGTGAAAGAAATTCCTAAAACTTTCCAAACATGTACAGTTGGCAAAGCTTTGTGATGTATTAATAGAGCATCTGTCTGTTATGCCTGTAATTTGGTTTGAATTCTAGCCAAATAAAAGTTAATTTATTTATTTTTAATGTTTAAATCAAAATTGAGATTTTTTTTCAAGTAGTTGGTTCATAGGCAATCAATCTTCCAACATTGGTTAGCATGGGCATTTTGTTATTTTTTGTTAGAAAGTAAAAAGATGAAAAATTGTTCAAATTCTCAACACCCAGTAATTACAAATCTGATATATATTGTTATTCCTTATTTATTTCACGTGTTTCCCTAAGAAGGAATTTATTAGACATGTTGCCTGCATTTTAATTTTTAAAAAAAGTTTATTTGCATACAAATTTATTTTTCTATTCATGGTATAATATAAGACAGTTAGTAATAGAAATATGTAAGAAGAAGAATAGCTTTTTTAGGCAAATACAATTGCAGTTTAGATCAATCACATCCATATATTATATATTTAAAGATTTCTATAAAATTTTTACACACTTTTTTAGAAATATTTTAAATCTTTCTTCTGTGTTTTAATGATATGTTTAGAGAGGAGGAAACTTTTCAGGTTTTTCCCTCAGATTTTCAAGGTGATTGCTATATCTGCCTGATTTAATAAAATAATAGTTCAGTTTTCTTTTCTGACAATATTATTGTGAGCCAGGTTGACTATATATGTTGATTCACCACTCCATGAAAAAAACAGTATTTTTGATACAATCTCACAAAACAATCAGTGGGTGCTAGAAATGGCAGTATTTTTTGCTTACTGCAAATAAAACATTTGTCAAGTATAACATTCAAGGTATGAATTAAGGTAAGATTGTTATTTCCTAAGATGTAATCTAATATTAGATATCTCATTCATCACGCGTATTTATATTAGCAAGTTGTTGCTACGAAAATTTTTTTTGATAAGTGATGTCTGAATTGATATAATACTGATATAAATAAACATGAATACAGAGCATTACATAAATTTTTGCAACTTGTAAATAAAAATCACATCAATAACTTATAAATATGGTAGTTAATAAAGTTTATCTGAAGTCATGCTTTATTATAAATTCTATGATTTCTATGTTTGTAAGATCATTAATAATTCAATTTATTATCTATGATGTAACATCCAGATTAATAAGATTTTATATATATATTTATGTGTGTTGATGATAACAATCAAGCCTTAAGTGACCAACAATCTCAACCTGTAGTCAAGGCAACCTTTAACAATAAAGGTGGCACCATCTTTATCTACTGTCTGATTATATAGACACTAAAGGTTGCAATTTTTAATGTTTATATAAATGTATAAAGACCGAGTTGATTTTTATCACCTATATTTATAAACCTATTAAAGCCTTAAGAAATTGCCTTATTATAAACACTGAATGTATAATGGAAATTTTCATATATTTAGATAAATAAAGTTAATCTATGATTAATTAGGCAAACAACCAATTCTAGCAATTACAAACTTCAATCACATCATCTAATAGTAGTCTTTTTTATCTGACTTTTAAACTAAAAGTGGAACCACTTTGAGATGTGTATTTAAATATTATAAAAGTTGAAAATCTGGCATTTATACTTTATAGATATCTCTTCCTGAAAGAATTACATATTTATATTAATTAGAAGGTTTTTGTAGATTTACATTGAAAGTATAATAATTTCCGTGTATAATGTATTTAGGTAAATGTATTTAAGTAAATAGTTAATTAAAACTAACAATTATAGACTGAATTTATTTTTTAATTATACCATAAAGGAAGTTTATTTAAGCAGATCAGTATGGCTTTTCTTCACTCTTCTGTAATTTTCTATAATGTTAATTTTCTGATTTGCATTTATTTTTAAGATGTAAATTGGAACTAAAATTATTAGTTTAAAACAAATCTGAAGAAGTGAGTATGGCGCAAATGTTAAACAAATTTACAAATTCACAGAAAGACAACAAGCCATGATTAGGCATTTCATAGCATAAAGAAACCAATAATACTACGGTTGATAGATTATATTATTTTCAGATTTTGAGAGCATGCTTTTTTCTTTTAGTATTACAGAAAAAAATTGTAATTTTCATTAATTTATTTATATAACATATTTGTAAAATATTTATTTAAAATCAAAAAAAAAAGAATATATGATTATAATTAGATTTTATTTGAAAATGTTTGTTTTTAAGAAGACAAGTTGTTAAAACCAAAACAAAATTGTAATTATTTTCTGAAAAGAAATGCTTTCACAAATGCCAGTGAATATATATATATATTTTGAAATTCCAATAATAATAATTAAGGTAATTTAAACTTTTAAAGATAATTTTGTTGATTTATGTTGTGCGAAGTAAAATTTATTTCCATTTTTTTTCAAAATGGATTTCAAATAAATGTGTTGTTCAATAATTTTTATAAATAGGCAAAGATTATGATTTTATATTCATTCTAGTATTTTATTTTTCTATTTTGCAGACTTTGAATGTTAATTTTATTTTTTTTATTTGTAGTTATATTTGTAATAAATAATGTAAAGATTCATAAAATTGTGTTATAGAATAAAGATTTAATTGTAAAAATAAAAAAAATGTATGGAAATTGCCATTATAACAATGTTTACATCTATAAAATTTGTGAAACTCTTTCAATATATATATATATATAATAAATAAAGTTTGATATCTGTATTCATTTCACAATATATGTAATATACAAATCAATATATATATCAAAATACAATACAATTTATATAAATTATATTCTTTTAGAAGTACTTTCGACTATACACTTTGTAGTCTTTATCAACTATATAACATTATATAGTTGATAAAGACTACAAAGTGTATAGTCGAAAGTACTTCTAAAAGAATATAATTTATATAAATTGTACTGTATTTTGATATATATATATTGATTTGTATATATATATATAATAATAATAACAAGTCAGATGTCACATGACTTATATATAGCTTGCACTTACAAATATGTAAAATTAAGAGCATGCTAATAGCTCTAAACAAGCTTTTTTTTTTATTTATGATAAATGCTACTACAAGAGAAGGCATTCAAATCATTTTTATCTTGGATTGTCTCCATCCCCAGACCGGTTTCGACCTATGGGTCTCTTCAGTGAGGAGTTGGGACATATTTTACATATTTGTAAGTGCAAGCTATATATAAGTCATGTGACATCTGACTTGTTATTATTACTATTATTATTTTGCTGTTGTGGCTTTAGCTAAATTAAAGAGCTAAGTCTACTAATATATGGAGTATCTGAATTAAGTTCAGGCCCATATGATTTTTTTTAGTTGGAGAGCTGACTTTAAAGACATGTAGATGTCTAAAAGTTTCAGATCTTCTTCTAACAATTATCTTTTAGATAAATGCTTTGCTTGAGTTGGTTTTTTAAATCTAATGTCCCAACTCCTCACTGAAGAGACCCATAGGTCGAAACCGGTCTGGGGATGGAGACAATCCAAGATAAAAATGATTTGAATGCCTTCTCTTGTAGTAGAATTTATCATAAATAAAAAAAAAAGCTTGTTTAGAGCTATTAGCACGCTCTTAATTTTATATATACTGTAACAGTATATGTATATGCTGTTACATCACTGTCAAATAGAAAAAAAAGATTGCTAAAGAAAATGGATGTAAATTAATAAATATCTAAAAAAAAATTAAAATTCGAGTAGTAATATATATAAAATGCACAGATGGTAAACTGATAATTATTTGTTAAAAAGTTAAAAATCTAAAAACAAAAGACTATTTTAATGTAAAAGAAAAAAAGCTGCTAATGTATTTTTAGTTATTTTTAAACTATCATAGAATGGAAATGAATTTAATGATATGTAATAGCAAACAGAACCTTGGGGCATTTAATAAATTGTAAGTCAGATAAGAGATCAATTAAAAAAAATATTGGTGATAAATTTTGAGTTCCCACTCTAAAATGAACTGGTGAATAACAATGCAAATGAACACACGGTCCGCAGAGAAAATCATCATTGCCAATAAGAACATCATCAAGCCTGACAAGATTGATCCTACAATTTGATGATAAGAATTCAAAATGATATAAAAGGGAAGAATAGAAAACTTTTGCTAAGTGGAGTTTTGTTCTTTTTGATTGCTTGTGCTGATTTGTGTGTTTATTATTTAAACATATGTATTTGTGTATTGTGGACCTCCAAAATTTGGGGTCATACAATAAATTTTCATTTCTCATATTTACACTAGCTGAGGCAGCTTCCAGAGTAATGGTTCCTGTAAAGCAGCAAATGATGGACTTGTCTTACCAAAAACAACATTAATATTAGATGGAAGGGCCTTTGAATGGAGTTGTGTGTGTATCAAGGACCACAAAGATGGAATCCAATAATCTGAAGCCATGGAAAATATGAACTTTTGTTTTAAATAAGATGTGAACTTTAATTATCTAAAATAAGAACTTTTCAAATATTAAACATTACCTAACTCCTAGAGAAAGTCTCTTATCTGACTAAGTAGAAATTTAAATTATTTTATATATATATATATATATATATACAAAATATATATATATATGTTTGCTACTGTCATTTCCATTCTTATTAATTTCTTTTAAATTAATAATTTGAAAATAGGTGTAAATGGCTGCATAAATTTGCAAGATTGTTAGTTTAGGTGTATTAATTTTAGGTTATTTGTTACAGGTGTTTTATGTCAATTTAATCTGGGGAGGTTCATTTTGTTCTCATTCCCTTTTGCTGCATTAGCATACAGGGCATAGTACTCACCTGAATGCATGGCCCAAAAGTGTAGCCATTGCATTGCCAATGGTTATAGATGTATTCCCATGTCATTGATCTCCTTACACTCTGGTTGGGACAGTAAGCCAGCAAAGACCACTATTCTTCATTTATACAGCATGTTTTCATATAGTTCCAAATGATTACCTTGCCAGACAGATACACATTCCTGTGCTGAACAAGGATCATTATTTATCATGCTACAGAAGCACATTCTTGTCAGCATGGTGTTTTATGCTAACATCCTCATTTTTCATTGATCACATTAGTATATCAGTAAACTGGCATTGGCTTGGACACGAACTTGTAGCCTGAAGTTAAAAGAATTGAGTTACTTAAATGTGTATTCTATGTAGTGTATTTATGCTTAGCAAAATATTTAAAATTGTGTTAAGTCTATTAAATGCATCCATCTGTGCATATACATAAATTAAATATATTTAATTGTTAACTCAGTTTTGAAATTTTTTCCTTTTAATGTGTGTGTGTGTTATAATAAAAATATTTTGTTTAGTTAATTTTTGGCAGTAACTTATTTTTTTTTATTAAGAATATTTTTTAAAATCAGGAATTAGAAAAATTTAAATATACAGCATGATATTATAAGCTCATCTCTTCCGAGAATTAGCAACTGGGGCTTTCGAGTCGATAAAAGAGTAACTTCACCTGTATGTATCAGCAACCTTTATAAATTTTTCTAGGTTTGAATAGCCTAGTGGTGCCCTGATATGGTGGATAGAGTTGTGAGGTTTTGTCATATTGTCATAATATGGAGGATGTATATGTATGAAGGGCTCATGATTATAATAATTAATGTATCTCTTTTCAAGCACATGAATGAAACTTGGAAGATATTTTTTAAATAAAAGATGTCAAGGCCTGCTTAAGATTTATTTCAAGTAATTGGATATGTTACAATTATCTGAAATATAAATATCAAATTCTATCCTAGTGAGGTGTGTCTTTTTTTTGTTTGTTTGTTTCTGGGAGATGATGGAGAGACTTTTATCCTATAGAAAGATACTGGAGTGATAATCCTCTCAGAGCTAGCTCTATTAATGTAATTGTTCTTAGTGTTATGCAATCTGCAATATAGTAAAAAAAAAAATACACTTTCATCTGCAAACCATGCTTTAGCTGGATATTAGATTTCAGCATTGTTTATTATTAAAATGAATATCAAATCCATGGAAATGTTCATGCAGTCTCATTATATGGGCTAAAAATTTTATATGCACAATAGTGATTAATACTTTTAACCATAATGACTTGGGGTCTTGGAATTTTTATTTATTTATTTCAAGCAAATTAACGTTTTTCTTTTAACAATTTTCTTTTTCTAGTAATTGACTTATAGTCACCCTCCCTGATCATCTCATTATTACTTGATAAATGGCTATCTAACTAACCAAAAGATAAACAAAGATAAAACACTATCTTTAATTATCATTTATAGTATGGTAATAATGCTTTCGCTTTCATAAATTTTCTTGGAGGATTACTTGGAAGAGTTCATTATTTTTTAAGAGCTATTTAAAAGTTATTGTAAATCCACAATATATGAAAATATTCAATTTAAATATATATTATTTATATTTCTTTTAACATTTATCAAGTTGGAATAAATGATAAGATAATGAATGAGATCAACTTTGTGAAATGATAATGACAAGATTTTGAAAGTGTAATAATGGATATATGAAGAACATATAGAGAAAGGTTTTCATAAAATACATTTTCAAACAGCTGTGCTTAGTTGACTTTCGATTATTATAAGTCATAGATGTTCTTCGTATATCTATTATTACACTTTAATCTGAGTTAAAGCTTATAATTTTGTACTTACAAGATTTTGAAAGGTAATCTGGAACTAAAAATTAAAAGTCTATGCAGTTTTTAAATATAACTTGTATCAAAATTAAAATTTAAAAAAATGTAAACAGTTTATTTCAAAACAAAGCTTTCTCCAGTAATTCCTCATGGAAGAGACAAATGATAAGGTATTTATTCTCCAGTATTGTTGGCCCTAAATGTTTTTTCTTTCTATGTCATTCACATTGTTTAAAAAGAATTAGATTCCGTTTACTTACTATTATTGGATGATTTAGTTGGTGACTGTGGGCTATATGTCTAAAAGAAAAATCCTACACCTAATTGGAGTCTAATTTTTTTTTTCAAATTTTATTTGATTAGTATTCAAACATAGATCATGCACATAATAGGCATGTGCTACCATTTCCCTAAGATGATCATATTTATTTGTAGTGTGATAACTAACTATGTCAGTAAGTTATATGGGGATCAATTATTTGCTGTTGAGATATGGAAATACTGAAAACATGCGTTAAAAATATTAGAATAGTCTCAAATTTTAAATCTTCTGATGGAAAAAATTGTCTTAGATTCCTGGAAAAGAACAATACAAAAGAGACAATATAATTTTTAAAAAAGGAAGAGGAATAATTTTTTTAAAAAAGAAAGAAAATACATTATTTTCGTCCTGTGAGTTTTGATTAAAAGTAATAATTCAATGATTTAATAATACATCTGTATGTCGTACAATGTGTATATATAGACTCATAAGCACATTTAAATTACTATAAATATAAGTTACAATAGTATTAAAATAGTCTTTATAAGTAGATATAACATAATAATCATTCGTAACAGTGCTGAATATTCTCTTTTTATTTAAATATAGTTTTTATTTGCATAATATTTAAGTAATTTTTAAAGAATTGCTTAGAAACAAAATCCAATTATTTCAAATATTCTTTGAATGAAAAAAAAAAAAAATTTTATTGATAGATTAATTATAAATCCAATATTTTTGTTTTGATTTTCCTCTCTCTGATTAGATTATAGCATTTATTTTCCTCCATTATAGTAATGGAAAAGCTTTTTTAATTTAAAAGGGAGCTTTTTAAAAAGTTATGAATTTTCAATGAAATAAAGAATTAGTTATTCAATTTTACATTTCTTTAATCATTTCAAGTAGAGATATGCATTATAAATATTGCTAATAATAGTAAAACAAACAGATTAGTAAGTAATTGATTGTTTGAGTTTGTGTGTATATATATTGTGCCGTGCACGGTTTGGCGCAGTGTTGGAATGTTAGGACTCTGGAATGTAAGATCCTTGAATCGATTCCAGCTCTGATTCTTCCAGAACTTGAACTTAGAAATGCTCGAACAATAAAACCATTCGATTATTTATTCATTTCGAATAATGAATATTTAAAATTATGTAAACATTTTTCGGTAATTTACTTATAAGTGATAAGTTTTGGGGATTTTTTTAAAATATATATGCTTTTTAATCAAAAGTATAATTTCTTAGTTATTTATAGATTTAATTTGGCTGCCACTATTATTTTTATACGAAAAAAAATCCGACAAATGGAAATTTTAAAATAGATTCATATCAAAATCAAATGGAATATAGTCAAGCGTTGGTGGCCTAGTGGTTAGCATAGCTGCCATCCAAGCAGCTGGCCGGGCTTCGCTTCTCCGTCAACGCTATTTGACATATGAAAAATGAAAAAAAAATCAAATGGAACATATAATTTTGATTTAAGCATTTCTTTTTTAGTTAAACTTATACTTTTTCTTAATAAAACACACAAAAAATATTTTATATCTAGAAAAAAAAAAAAGCAGTGTGATATATGTGTTTGTTTAAAAGAAAATCTGGAGAAAAAAAAGTAAATATGCACTTACACAGGACAATTCTTCACACTATCTCATACCACTGATACATCTGACCATATATGTGGTCAAGTGCATCAATGGAATGAGATAATGTGTAGAGTTGAGGGTCGTGTGAAAGTCTGAGCTCAAAATACCCTATATATTACATTGTTTGTATAGGTATATATATATATCTTGTATGTTAGACATTAAATATGCACTTAGTTTATTTATTTGGTTATAAATTAAAAATAATAATATATCTAAATGTTAAAAGTGTATATTAATTTAGTTTTATTAAGAATTTTTTTATCCTGTATGTGAATATATATATGTATGCATGTGTGTGGATTGAAATGTATATCATGTAGCAAGACTGCCTGGAAAACTGCAGAGCTTGTTACAATACTTATGCATAGCCTATTTTATTAATAAAATCAAAATTTATATTTTCTTAAAAACTATAGAATTAAACTACAAAATGTTTTTTTAATAAAATTTCATTTTATAAGATCTGGTTCTGAGTTTATTACTGGTATGAAAAATATTATAATAAACAATATTTATATTTAATTACTTTATGAACCATAATAAATTTGTATTATAGTTAAATGTATTCCTCATTATTTATTTATTATTTTAAGAAGTAAGGACAAAATATACTTACATATTATTGTATCAATCATAATTAGAAGAGAAACAAATTTAATATCAAAAATAAAATTGTACACTTGAAGTAAATTTTACATACTGTATCCATTAGCACATTGCTAGGCAAATAGGAAGTAAATTAAAATTCAATCAGCATAGCATACTGTCAATAGATATAAATTAAAAAGGCATTCTGGATAATGTTGTTTGTTGTTTTTATGAATACAGATTGGAGTAACTAGGCAAACTATATTTTTTATTCATCACCAGTGGCAAGTTTACAAAACTCAGGATTAAGAGGCAATCATCCATCCAAATATTAATTAAGACTAACATTATATAATTATAATAAATAGTCAAGAACTAGCATTTTTAGCATTATATAAAGTTAAAATATTTTTCTAAAAAAATATGCTATACTAACAATAAATTGAATTGGGATAAAATTAATACTAATGCAATAAAAATCACACCAAGTAAGTACATGATCATATTAACTTTGATCTGGCTCTATCTCATGGTATAAAGTGTCTGCCTGACATACCCAAGGCATTTAAAATCGAGCTGGTAAATATTGAAAAAAATTTCAGGTTTAGAATTTTTTTTTTTCAAATTCCTAGTTCATCCCTAAAACAGTTCAGCATTCAGCAATTGATTAATAAATGGGCATTTAGATATTCTAGGATAAACAAAGGTGAAAGTTGTTCAGAGTCTTCTTATTCAGCATTTGGAAAATCTAATAAGTAATGCTTTCTAAACCATTCTTTTTAATGGCTAATGGAGAGGCTAATGGGCTATTTAAAGATTATTTTCTTTATATATATATATATATATATTGAAATGAATAATGGATTGTTTCTTTTTTTTTTTTTTTATTGAAATAAATAATAGATTGTTCATTTTAATATATTGTAACAGTTAGAACCAAATGAAACTGTGCTGGAGGGGAGATATTTCTCTAATACTTTTAATACTTATTTCTAGTTTAATTGTTTGATTAGATACTATCAGGTTCTTCCAGAACCTGAAAAATGATTTAGATTGGATTTAAACTCTAATTCTCATATGCTTTCTGGGATAAGCTGAATGGGTATGTTATTTTCTTCATTTTGCTTTATGACCATCACATAATATTATTTCTAGCATAAGTCAGGACATTATGAATCCAGTTTACATATTTAATGGAACAACTATTAAAAAAATACACATAAGAAAATATTTCTTTAACAAGTGTCATAAGCTTATTTATCTACAAACTACATACAATCACATGATCACCATTTCTTATGATTGCTCAATCTTTTAAAACAGGAATTTTATGCACAAACCTTCTGGCATCCATTCATTATACTGTCTTGCATTGAGTAGCACTACTATAAGGAGAGTTTTGCCTGTTTTAACTATGTACAATACCATCATCGTTAATGATCCTACACCTTGTGCCTCAAATTCATATATGAAATATATCCACTTTTCAAAAATGTTATCCACAAAAGTATTATTTGAACATAACATGTATTTTAAAAGATCTTAAGTTTTTATAATATAATATCTAAATGATTTTTTTCTGTAAATAATTTTCTTTCAGATTTAACTACCTTTTAATAATAATTATCTTCTGGATTCAAATTGTGTGAACATTACAATTCTATTTTAAATTTAACTTATGTATGTGCATGTTCATGAGTTTAGATTACTATGTCCTGGAAATAAATTTAGTTTTAAATTAATTTTATTTGGTTTATTATTTACATTTTATTAGATACATGATAAAATTACATTGATATTAAAGTTTATTTACATGTCTTGTTAAAAAAAAGGAAATTTAATTAAGGAAATAGCAAAATAGATGATATTGTATACCAAATATTAGTCATATTTGAACAATAATCAATACATATAGTGTATCTTTATAAATATAAATAATAGTCAAGTCACTCTGCTGTCATGAGTGCAAAAATATCAACTGATGCATGGGCCTGGTTTCTCCATTTAATATTATCTATTTTTTTAATATTTTGTGATGCAGGCTAGAGCTTAGGTAATATCTTATGAACCAGAGTGGGAAAAGAATGAAAATGATGATTCTTAAATATTGGGGGAAAGGCCTCTCTGGGTGTTATAAATAAGATCATTGATTGTTTGTGAATTTGAGTGAATAATTTTAATGGTAGGAGTGTGATAAAAGAAAATGAAGGAACAATCCAGAGGAAAATGTTCCAAGGTGTCTTAATCTCTATGACATAGGCACATAATGGATCTACATATGTAAAGCATCACTTGTAGGAGAGGAAAGAATTAGTAGGAAGGGCTTTGACATTTATTTTAATTAATAAATGTAGGTATTTAGATTATAAGTACCAATATTTGAACTTTTTTATAATGTATTTGTTATTACATAACAAGAAAGAATGAATACTATTTGGTATAGTATCATTATTTTCTATCTCATATGTTTGCCAATAGCTAATTTTATTTAGCAATAGAGAGTTGTATATTTACCAATGAAGATAATTAACATTTATGATAAAAATTATTGTTAATGGGGGATAGAGTGTTAGTGGGGTTAATGGGAATTAGATTAATAACATTTGGAAATAAATTAATCAGTTTAATTATTTCATTTCATTGCTATCTGAAAATAAAAGGTAGAAATGCTATGTAGTGAAAGATCATTTAATTTTAATATGTCTTTGTATATTTTTTATAATAAGTATTATTTCCTTTTTGTTCCAGATTTGTTTGATAATGAATGAGTACTTTTTTTTAATGCAGTAAATTTGTTGATGGATAGGAAATAATTAATTTTTAGAAAAAATTGAGATTTTGTCTAATGAACATTTGCATATAATATATTTGATGTTATGTTTTGGCTAATGCATTATGGTGTTTTCTATTGAAAGAACAAACTGATTTTAAATATCAGTTCTTATCACATTATAAAAGAAATGCATTGGAATACCTAAAAATATATGTAGGGTAAAAGAAAGATTGAAAGGATTAGTATTACCTATAAGAGTATTCCAAGTAGAAGATATGTTTTTGTTAAAATGGAATGATAATTTGTTAGTATAGTTATCATGTACAGTATTGAGTAAAGAAAGGAATTTTTTGAGGGAGAAATATAACTATGTCATCCATATAGGAGATATGATTACTGGTTTGTTTGATTATTGGAATATGTATTCCTAGATTTATATATATATTTCTAAAGATAGAGCGTTGACATAAATGGTGAAGAGAACTAAGAAGGGGAGACTAGAGGAATAGAATTATGTGCATAAAATCCAAGCAGTGTTTTTTTCTGTGGGATTTACACCTCTCTATTTATAAGTAGATTTGCTAGTATGTTAGGGGAGTGAGATTTGTATTTTATGTTTTTGAAGTACATTAAGTATAAAAACAGTGAAATGTAGCCATTACATCTAATTTCACAGCTATGGATCCTGTTTTTGTACATTGCCTGATGTGGTTTAGTATTATTGTAAACAGAACAGCAGCTGATGAAGTAATTGAACCTTTTTGCAAACTGGAATTTTGACAATAAAGGGAGAAGTGGTTGAATATTATTTTTAAAGTAAGTTAATTTTTTAAATAAGGTGTGGAGTTATAGATTTTCAAGGGGTTAAGAAATAATATTTTTTTAAAGGAAGGGATAAAGTTCCAAAATGAAATGGATTTGTTTAGGGAAATGATTAATTAATTTATGAAGTATTGTGATTGTGAAGTGATTGGATGATTAAGTAGGAATTTGGATATTGCATGAGATTCTGGATGAGTATTACCAGGAATACTGTTTAATTTGATTTGGTAATTCTATGATGTCCATCATAATGATCAAATAAAAAAGGAACAAGTTTGGCATAGAAATGAGTTTGAAATTTGGATTTAAAATGATAGTATATGAAGGACAGCGTCTTTTCTCTGGTTAATATATTTGAATCTTTCCAAAATGGATGGTGCTGCTGACTTTGTTTCATAACTAAAAGCTCATAATATATATTCTTTCAACTAGTTTGGGAGATCTATCAGATATATTTTTGATTGGCAGATAATTAGCCAAGATTTTTTGTGTTTGGATTTCTGTTGGAGGGTTATGATTAACAGGATAAAAGTTGGAAATAAATTTGATCTCCCCAATGTTTACATCATTGGCATAATTTCTTGACCATAACTTTAAATTTTCTTAATCCTCATAATCTATCATTTCAGATCATTATATTGCATAATACAACTGACTGATATCAGAATTGGAAATACCTTTAAAAATAAAGTAAATTAATAAAATAACTAAGAAATAGATATGATGACATCATCAAAAAACATTCACCATATGTAACCAAATACACATAAGCTTTATAAAACAATAACCCATAATATTGTCATGGGCACATGTAGATGGGTTATAGTGATTGTATATAGCAAAATATAAATTATATCATCATTAATACATTGTAATTTCATTAACTCAAAGATTTAAATAGGGCTTATAGTACTAGACTATGTTAACTGTCCATGAAAAGGAAATAGAAATAAAACCACTGTCAATTCTCTTCTAACTTGTAGGGATGAACATGCCCAACAGTAAATACATTCACTGACAAAACTCGATAAATGGCTACATTACAATCAGTATTACTTCATAACTTAAACACGTACAATTCTGAATTTTAATATTTAAATTATTCTGCTAGTATTCAACTATGTTTAATCCAAACTATATACAATACTGACTATAAAATATAATTTGTTTTTTCTTCTGAGGATATTAATGAAAACCAAATTTCTTTACCTAGTACTATTTTTAGTTAGGGGGAAGGGTATATAAAGTTTCATAAATTACAAATATCTCCAATATTTTCTATTTAATAATTCAGAACATTTTTATCTCATTCCTAAATAATAGAATAATTCATTTTCAAAAACATGTTCTTAAGAAAGCAAATTTTGCATTGTAAATGTACATTCATATACATTTTTAGTATGTAAGAAATTTACTTAAATTAATTCTAATTTTAACTAATATTTAATGTGTATATTTAGAATACTAAATCTGTATTATTTATTGTATTATGTGTTATTCATTAAGCTATTTGATCTTTAAAATAATTCAAAACTTATTCATATTTCTTTTTACTTCATATGCATATAAGACCATAATATATTTAAAAGTATGTTAACATGGAATATATCAATTAAAACATTAGTATTTTGAAATTTATTTTGATTATAATAAAAGATAATGCAACAGAAAAGTTATTGTATAATATAAAAATTAAAAACAAATTACATCTTCACTTGGCTTAGTTAGACAATTGGTTCCTTAAAACTCATCTTAAAGTAAGAATATTGTATAAAAAGACAAAGGATTATGATAGCTTTCTGTAGTTGAAAAATTAGTTTGTCCTGAGGATAAAAATTATACCATGAATTATGAATATTATACCAACAAATATCCTAACCTAATAGTAATATTAAAAAACCCTAATGTACAATATGTGTAAATTTGTGCTATGTGTGTATATTATGCAGGTATGCACTTAAAATATGTACATATATAAGATAATGCAACTTAAATTTATGTGAAAAGAAAAGAAAACATTTAGCTTGAAGTTGTTATTTTTTATAATCCATTCAGGTATTGATGGATGAAGATCTCTAGAAAAAAATTTAGAATAGTTGGTTGATTTGTTTTTCTTTTTATAAATCTTATGTTTTCATTCATTGACTATGCTATTCATGGTCTCATGATACAAAATCAATTCCTTCATTTATTTGATGCCTGGGTCTTCTCTACAGGTTTGTCAAATTTCATTTCTTTATCCAGTTGCTTGTTAATTAATTCTTACATGGGTGATTCCAAAAGCTCTTCAATGTTGTCACCATCAACTTCTGTCAGTACTGCTTTTTGGTTATGTCAAATATGGTTTTCCATATAATTAAGGCAGGTTCCTTTTTGACTTCAATTTTGTAATGAGTTTTTGGCAGGGTTTCTTCCACATGAAGATAGGAGTTATGATAGTGGTCTTGATTAATGGATTACCTATAAAATCAACAACTGTTTTTTATTTCAATCCTTCCAATGTTATGGAATTGTCTTATTGGCATTTTTATCAAAAGTGTTGACAAATTTCTGCATTAATTGTTGAAAGTAGTAAATCTTGAAGATTGTGTTGATTCTTTGATCCATAATTTGAAGTTTGATCAGTTGTATTAGTTGCTGAAAAGATTCCAATTGAAAACATATATGATTATAAGTTTAAAAAGAAAATCTATAAAAAAATAATTTCAAGGTTGTTAAAAAAACAATTTGTGGTTTCACTGTGCAAATGTTTAGCAAAATGGATTGAGAAAGATAGACTAAACTCACAGTTGTCAATTTTTTGTGTTCTTCTGCAAAATTGTTTTCCATTGTGTTAAAAAAAAACTGTATCGTGGTTTCATTTTTTAATATTATTTGTGTGAAATTATTTATAGTTAAAAAAGCAATATTTAATAATAGCTCACTTAACTGTACTATTCTGATCATAAAGACTTGTTATTTATTATCAGTTAAGGGTAGTAAAATTACAGTACTGTACATTACCAAAACCTGATTGCACAGTTAACTTAGAAAAAAGTAAAAATTCTGACATATTAAAAAAATAATAAAATGTAGCTAATACACTGCAATCAATATTTAAGATTCTTTTTTTACATTATGTACTATGTAGATTTAAATAAATAGCACTTCATATACAAATACATTAGACATGGTCTTTTGTATGGAATGAAATGTCGCATTTTATTATGTGCTGTAGACATTTTCTTGGTATGGCCTAGCAGTTTTCAAATAATATAGTGTGTCATCATTGCAGAGATTTGGGCCTTTTAAATAAAAATTAAAAGCATGAATCTTCTTCGATTTAAATGCATAATGTATGAAATCATCTCCCTCCTTCCTTTTTTTTTACCTAAAATATATTCATGATACCTGCTACTTTGAATTGGCTGAAATTAATGCTCATAAAGGTTTTAATTTAAAATTGCTTGACTGAATAGTTTAGCTAATGCATATATAGTACATAATTTAAAATTAATTATTAATAGCATACAATCAAAATTTATTTTTAGTTTTATGCTAAATGAAATTTGTATTTTTTTGTACTGCCTTTTTTTAAATCTGTGATAATGATGCCATTTGTTAGCTATGTCTAAAACAAATTATGAGATTATAATTTAAAATCAAATAAATAAATATTGTTTTTGACTTAGATTTAGTAATTTTTGTTCATATACAATTGATTATTAATTGCATAATGCACAAAATCTCCCCCCCCTCAAAATAACTTGCAATTATAGTAAATAAATTTTATTTTGCCACAAGCAAATACTATTCATAAGAATAATCTATAAAATTGAGTAAATATAGTTAAGTTAATGAACACATTTGCTTATTGTAAATCATCAAAAAAATCTTTAGATTACTTATTGATCTGAATGAAACATTTTTTTTTTGCTTTTGAAATCATTAATGATGACAATTTTATTTTGAATATGTCATTAATGAATGTAATTATTATCTTGCACAGACAGTAGATGAAAATCACATAAAATATTGTAAATTAATTGTATTTTAATTTTATAATCAAAATACTATATACTGTAATATTGATTCCTGTATATAATGAATAAATTCTGTACTGACATTTTTAGCATGAGCGTCATCATTTTTTTTGAATGACATAAAGTCACTACCCTAAGACATCATCAATTTTACTAAATTGCTGTCATTTTTTAAATGGCTGCCATTTTTAAAATGGTATTTTTTAAAAATATATATAAGGTATATATATTTTTCAATCATTATAGTGAATAATTAATTGTAAATCAAACTAGATGATGATTGCTATGGTAAATCCTCATATAAAGTTCAGCAGTAAGTGGTGTATATATGTATATCTATAATATATAACTTATAACTAAATCCTTAAATGGTTGATTATTGATTTTTTAAATCTAAAGTTTTAATAAAAGTCTGTGTAAAAAACTTATAAATAAATAACCCACATTCTTGCTATGTAATTTCTGGTTATATGAGATTTTTAGGTATTCTTTGAATGCTCATATAAATCATCTCTAAATTTTAGTATTCGAAATATTGTTATGGATTCTTTTAATTGGTTGGGGGAAGATTAAAAGTAGATAAATGTGGAAGACAATATTTTAGATACTATTTTAGAGGTGAGGCAAACAATCTGAGAAAGAGAAATTCTAGAGATTTTCACTTATTTGCACATAGTTTCTTTTCATTTATCATGTACTTTAGTTAGCATAGAAGTGTTTTGGTGATTCACAATATTTGAAATGTGATTTCTTTTCTGACCTATATCATTTCTAGAGAAAAATCTAGGAAAAATATCTTAAATTTTGAAAACAGTCAGACGACTTCCTAGAACTGGAAGCAATGTCAATAAATAAAGCAAGTTTTTATTTTATTTTTTATCTTATATGGAAATGAAATACCCACTAATCTTAAATCTAATTAATTAATTATCTTATTTTTTTTAAATCAAATTTCATTGAAGCACACCTGGTAATGACTTAAAATTGCATAACATCTTTATTTAGTCAATAAAAAAATGTTTTTAGAAGTGAATTTAAACTTTCTGCTAGTTAAATTAAGTGTTGAAAATTTAAACTTTCATAAACATGTACACTAACAATTCAGTGTGTTTGGGTAGGTAGATGTATAAACAATAAGTTGAGTCAAATTATTATCATTATTTTAATTAAAATTAGATTTATGACCAAATATTCTATGCTCTACATCACCCCCTTTTTAACCAATTTTATATCTTTCTTTTGCCTGATTTTGTAAATTGATTCTAACTTCACATATATAATAATCTGGACTTCATCACAAATTAAAACTGAATGGCAGATAATGTTTAAAATACACAAAAAAAATTACAGTAAAGAAATGTAAAAAGTCTGATGAATTTTAATTGGTTAGCTAAATTATATTGTGTGTGTGTGTGTGTGTGTGTGTGTGTGTAGAAATTACTCTGTTTATGAATTATATGAATTATTCAAAATTGTTTTATTTAAATCATTTTATATCTAGGTTTAAGTTAGAAATATAAAAAAAGGAAAAGTGATTTGTGTTCAATTATTATGCATACTTATATGTATATTAATTAAATATACGTATCAATTGTTGATTCTTTTACTGTGTGAAACAGCCACTTTCACTTTATTTATATACAAACATATATATATTTAAAATATGCACAAATTTCTTCCAATAAATTTAATACATTACAACCACATGAAATGAATTATGAAGGACTGTAGAGAAGGTTTTTCTTTTGTCTTAATATTCTTTTGTTGTAGGTATTTAGTCTTTTTACCATTTCTCTATAGAGAAATACTGCAGTGGAATCTAATCTACACTGAGTTTATATCTTATATATATGCATGTGAGCAGTGTGTGAGTATGTTTTTGATGAGAAATTAGAAATATGATTAGATTAATGTGTATCTAAACAAAGAGTTTTGGTTCAATTCCTTTTTAAAAAAAGAATTCAATTTAAGCTACAGAAACTGCATGAACTTGCTAATAGTCTCTCTGCTTTTAGTAGTTTCTCCCCAGCTATGGTTAGACACAAAAAATATATAAAATGGTAGCAGTACCTATTAGTACAGATATTTTTTAACCAAGTTCATCAATGATTGCAATTGATAAGTCATATTACAATGAGCAATGATCAAATTATCTATTAATTGATCATTTTATTCCAATTCAGAAAGATAAAATTATATGATGAAGAAAATACTTTCTGATAATAAATGAATTATCAGAAATAATGGAATTGACTTCAACACTGAACTATTATCTGCACTCTCAGAGTGAATTAGAAGATTTATTTGCATAAAAAGTAATTCATTTACTTCATAATTAATGGCAGTTTTTATTACTGCTTTTTCTTTTTTACAGTTATTCATTAGGAACATATCTAACTTGTTTAAGCAAATTTGGCACATGTTAGCTATTTACTATAATAATTAATGTTGATGTTATATAGAACCTGTAACACAATGTTGCTAAAATTTAATTTCGTAGAAACTTCTTTAATTCAAATTTTAGAAATTAAATTCTAATCAATATCATATCATACCAATGAGCAGAGAATTTATTATACTTTATATAAAAATAAAGATAAAGCTTTAGTTCCCTATTTATAGTTGAGTAATACCTGCCTTAGCAATGACAACACTGTTATCATATATCATGTATTATTTATGGAACCATAACATTGTTACTTATTTTGTAGATTCAGATTATTTCTAAACTTTTTCAGATTTGAAAACAAAAATTATGTCAGATAAGTGCATTGACACTAGTCTAGAAGCTTTTACTTATTATATATATATATATTAAAATTTTTATTTAATGGATAATATTTACATAATTTTAAAACTTAACTATTAAATAATATTTATTATGCTAATCAATAGTAATCTACTATCATTGATAGTAAACGCTGAGTTATAGTGTCGTCTTAATTTCAGACTTATTTTAAGAAGAGAATTTAGCAAATGTAATACACACACATATATATATATAATGATATCTTTTTTATTATTATTAAAGATCTAATGTGTGTGCGAGTCCTTGCTGCATTTAAATAATCAGCATTTTTTTTAGTGACTAAATTTAATATTCGTCTTACGTTTAAAATGTAGAAATATAAATTTATATCGCATTATAATGTAAACGTGGTCTAAGATGTAATAATATCCATTTCTAATTATATTGCTAGTCAGGAAATAATATGCTTTTCATCATGCTGCTCCTAGGGAGATTGGTAATATCTTTTCTCCGCTTCAGAGATTGTTTACATATAAATGCAAACCAGAATGAAATTTAGTTGAGTGCATTGTGGAATTATTTTTCTATGGATATTTAGTGGAATTTCGTTTTAAATTTATATATATTGTTTCTTTTATTTATATATGCAGAATTTAAAATCTCATGATTCAGAAGCCATGCTTACAACCTGGGTTCGAATTCTTATTAGGTTAGACTTTTAAAAATATTTCAAATTATAATCGTGTTTAGTTTTTTTTTTTTTTTTTTAAGTATCTGGATGATAGTTAACTTGTCTTACCGTTCAATTTATTTTATTTTATATGTGTTAAAATTAAAGCTGTAGTAATAGATCAAAATTAATCTCCAGACTAGTTTCTGATTATTGTCATTCTCAGTGAAAAATATTGAAAAGCACTATCCAGCCACTTACCAACTTACTTCTTTAATACTATTCAAATTAATAACCTTAAAACGTGTGCTACAAGATTTTCAAATCAAGTCAGTTTTCAGGTATAGCTTGGTGCTAGATCAGCAGTTATATAGTTCAGTTATATCTTAATTTTATGCATTTTTAATCCTTTGGAAAAAGGTTGACATTATGCTTAAAAAACATTACTTGGCTATTTTAGCTTCTATTTTAACATCTACATTAAGATAATAATTCACTTGTTATCTCTGTATTGCATAGTCATCTATATTAGCAAAAATAATTCATTGGTGTAATCATAAGCATTCTATTAATTTACTCATAGACGTCTAGATTAGAGTGGTATTTTATGCTTCATTTAAAACTATAATAAATTGAAAAATGGAGTAAAACTCATTTTTTGACATTTTTGCACTATCATATTATATAAATATACTAGAGTTATGCATCTTAATATAAAATAATGGTTGTAACAAAGTTGCACTGTTAAATGCATTACCATTTTACATAATTTTGACTATTTGATTATAAATATTATATAAGTAAGTTCTATCTTAATATATTCATTGTATATGAAATTGGGTTGTGAAAACTAAAAATCTTTAAGGATTCACAAAAAAGTATTAGTAAAAGTAAAAATGAGATTGTTTATTTTCATAACATTCAGCCTTAGGAAAAAAACTTTTTTTCTTGATAATTTCTTTTTATTGTGTGTGCAATTGTGATAATTTATGATTAATATTTTATAAATCTTTATTTATTCATTTTTTAAAATAATTTCATTAATCTTTGTTTGCTCATTTTGAACTCATTTCTGTATTGTTAAATTATTATTTGTACAGTAATATAAGTATGCTTGATTAATTTGTATTTTATTAATATTTATATTATTAGTGTTATAATAAATTGAACTGTTTGAATCTAATATTAATTAACTACTAAAATATTAAGTTCAAAACCTTGATTTTATTATAAAAATAATAGTAATATGTATATCAATAAAATAAAAATGAACCAAATATACATAATATATCATATTTGAGATGGCTTTGATATCTTAACAACTATCTGAGTTGATATTATTTGTTATATGCACATATGGTTCTCTTTAGAAAAATATGTTCATAGATTACACTTAGAATCCTATCCATCTACAAGAGGATATCACTATAAATATAATTTTTAATATAGTTTTATGAATGAAGAGGCTTATGAAAATCAACACAGAGTAAAGTTTAAGATATAAAATTTACTTCAAAATAGTTTAATGTTTAAATATAGAACTCATTGAAATATATAAATCAGATGTACAATTCTAGAAATAATAATAATAATAAAAGTTAGATTGTGTTATAATTTAGTTTTTAATTACCTCTTTTTTTTTTTTATTTAGATTGAATTTGGCTTGAATTTGATTGGTAATATGATATTGTGTATTATGTAGAATTTTTTAAATGAAAAACATGGAGAAATAGTGTTAACATAAAAATAATAACAAAATATGTGGATAACAAACATTTCAAGTTAGACTAGTACTTTTAGCATCAAGAAAATAGCTTATTTATTTATATTAATAATGAATGCCTTTTCTCTGGTGATTTAACATTAAAATTCTACTGAAACAAAATATATGACTACTGTAATTTTAACTTTATTTCAACTGATTATGAACCACCTTCTTTAAATAAAATAAAATTTGTTGTCTTGACTAAATTAGAACAAATTTAATATTAAATTTCCAACAATATATAAAATCTCAAAATGTGTTCTGATTTAAAAGTGATGGATCTTGAATTTACTCATTAAAAATAATCTTTCATGTGTTAAACATCAAAGAGAATTAATGTTGCAATCTTTGTCATTTTATTCAACAGCTCTGATTAAGAGAAAACAACGATGTATTAAACACTAGCCAATCAGATATTATCCAATTAGATATTACCACATTATTAAAATACTTATAAGTAGATATCTAAAAGAGTTTAACCAATGTGATCTTGCCCAAGAAAAACAATTTGTGTGCCATCAAATATAATAAAATTTCGAGAATAAATCAGGGATCAATGCTTAATGATGTGAAATGCTATATATTTATCTTGCTTATTTAAAGGTAATTTAGAATCATAAAATTAAATACTTGAATCATTATGAATTAATAATATGTACAAAATGTACACATTGAAATAACTTATTTAAATAATAGGAAATCTCAAAAAACATGAATAATCTAAGAAAATGCAATATAACTGAATTTATTTCTTAGTATGATAATATGAATCCTTAGAGTCATGAAAGTAGGATATATTTAGAAACATTTTCACTGTTCCCATATTTATTTATTAAATAGATAATCTCTACATAAGCAGTTTTAATGTATGTATATAAAATGATGGATTATAGAAGAGTCATAAATTTACCAAGCATCCATGAAAAAAAAGTATAGTTACACTTTCAGATGTAATCCAAAGAGAATTTTATTGTCTGTCAGCTAATAGATTTTGTTATATAAAGTATTTACAATATGTTAAATTTTGTACACAAAAGTAATTAATAAACTTTTGAAAATTCATCAAATGAAGCTTCAATATTTTAAATAACTACTGACAAAAAAGAGAATTCTTGCACAAGTGATTAATAGCATATTTCAGAAATGCAAACTTAACATTAACTTTCATATAAGTAATATTCAAGGAATTTTAACAATAGGATGTTAGAATTAAGTTTCAACCCTACCCAATCACATTGCTTCCAAGTAATTTAATACTACAATATCACTAAACAATATAGGTTCTTGATGTAATGAGATAAAATAAATTAGACTTGACAAGTACTGAATAAAATATGATCAAACTTTAATATTACATATAACTTGATATTATATATGATTAATCATTATTTCTTTAAAAAATAAAAATAAAATGTATACAACATTGATTACTTATCACAATCATATTTTTTTAAAAAAAAAAATATAGAGTTGCAGTTACTTAGCTTTTCAAAATAACTATAGCTAAATAAACATTTGATGTCATAAGAATAATTAAGAAAGCAAGACTGGGTTTAAATCCCCTTTTCCAAAATCATAAATTAATAAAATACTTCAACCATTATACTAACAATATTTATCAAGGATAATAAATCACAAAATATTATCTTTGTTTTTGAAAATTCAAAATTTGCCTAACATTTTTATGATTTTCAGATCCATTTCAATATGAAAAAAAAGTTTTTATGCATGTGTTCAGGGATATGCGCATAAACATACATGTATGTGTTTGGATATAACAATAATAGTGAGTTAAAATATGTTAAAGATGTAAAACATTTAAATAATATTGTATCTTAAACATTCTTGGTATCATGGTTAAGATACAAACAAACAGTCTTATCAAAACAATATGCTAGATTTCACACAATTATCTTGCAGCATGACCAAAATCATAATAAATAATGAAACCCAAATATAAATGGCTCATTCTAAATATTTCAGATATATAATACTTAGTTATCAAGAACAAAACTATATATTATTTCAAATGCTGCTGAAAAAAATTATGACTTTAATCCAAATTCAAAATACTAATAAAGACAATTGGCAGTATAAATAGCTCTGATTTATGATGTAACAACATATTTGGAAGGAACATATATCATCATGAATAATAGATCAAGCAGCTGTAACTCAACTATAAGATCATTTACACTATAAAACTATTTCTTTAAAAGGATATATCATTTCCATACTTTTTATTGAATAGAAAGAAATGACAATATTCATTCTAGAGTAAATATTTGTTGTTATCCTTTTATGAATCTTGTTTGTAATAAATTGTCCAAAACATTTCTAACATTGACTTTCAAAAAAAGGTTTATTATATCTATTTATTTTTATTAACCGTAGATGAGCATGCTTTCGGCTTGGAAAACTAGATTCGTAGCACTCGTGAGTTTTCTGGGTATGCTGCAGTATTTATTAATGAAGTAATGGTAAATATTATATAATAAATATTCACTGAATGAAAATAAATTTCAGTAACCCATACTTCATCCAAAAACATACTGTCTGATAATATTAATTTTTATACATTCATGAAATTTACAACTAATTCTCATAATAGTTATTACTACTAATTACTAGTAATTTATTTACGCACCAGTTTTCAATAAATTCCATGTGAAGAAAAAATCACCACATGGAATTAAAAATGTAATATGAAAACAATATACAAATATATAAAACTTATATAAAGTAATAAAAATTAATAATTAAAACAAAAAATAACATTTGAAATATAAATAATTATCATCTAATAATATAAAGATATCCATTAATGTATATATAACTTGTTAAGATTAACAATTATAACAAACTATATGTACGCTCTCGGTGTTAGTATTTAAACAAGATTAATTCTATCTTTACTCTTATAAATCATTTAATTTAAAATGATTTCCAACTTAAACTAATGTTATAATTTTGCACACTTTATCACAATAAAAACAAAAAATTACAATTGCAATATAGATAGTTATTATCAAATATTATTTTTTTTTTAAAAAAGATAGAGGAAATTGACAATGTTCTGATGAAGACTGCTGGATAATCGAAACTGTCAGGAAAATAAAAAAGTTTTATTTTTAAAAAATGTTTGCATTAAAGTGTATATGAGAGAAGTTATTATAAGCAATATATATGAATAGTATTATTATTGTTATTCTTTATTTATTTATTACATAATATTATAAAAAATCTCCAAATAAGAAAGGACTTGTATGAGGAGTCATTCATAATAGTTACAAAATTTCAATATTAATTACAAAAAAAACACAAAAGAATATATACACATTAATCATGTGCATAACAGACAACAAATAAATTGATACAAGTTTTATGCAATATGATAACCAAAGTTGCAAATCTTTTTTTAATATAGAAAATGATATATAAGCCACATGTAATGAATAAACAGCATCAAAGGAAGTCAACAATATGATATCATTATAAATGAATTATTTATGACTACATTACAAATTAAAGTCTGGTAATGCCAACTGAAATTTTTTGGATAAACAATTATTAACAATGAACACTTTATGATATAATAATGAATGACAGTGATATATATTAATAATCACTATATTTTTGACAACAGACAATTTATATAAGAATTATTATAAATATCACACACAGAAGTCATTCTGAGTCTACCAAAAATAATACAATATAATTTTGCAAGATACATAATGAGGATAGTGTAAACAATACAACCATCTCAAATAGAAATATTATAAGATAATGTACTTTGACAACAAGTAGAATAAATAATCTACAAAACCAATTTCGGCAAGAATTTCTCTAAATAATAAAACAAATAATTAATCTGATGTAACTGAGAATATATATATATATATATATATATATATATATATATATATATATATCATATATATCAATATATATATATATATATATATATATATATATAACAAATATGATTTGATCAAGATAATCTATAATCATTAAGTATTATTAGTTATCAACAAATGCAATATTATCACAAATATATACACTATTGCAATGAGCCTTATATTTACTATCAATGGAAATATTAAGTGAATATAAAGAGTGTTTACAGGAAAAAAAATCACAGTTTACTATTATTAGCCAGTTACTAATTAAAGTCAAATCCTTAATAATTACTTTTTCAATATCATGTGAAACAGGTTCATAAAACAGAACGATATCATTAGTAAAACCATAAATCACTGCAACCATAAGCAAAACAAAAATATTATATAAATCAAAAATAATATAGGACCATATTCAGATTCCCGTGAAACTCCATAATTAATTGATTTAAAATACAAAGGCCATGAATTTTGATTGCCTGTTTTTTGTCTTTTAGATAACTTTTTAAACATGAAATTTCACAAAACATATGAATATAAGTAATGTAGAAGAATCTTATAATGACAGGGTTAAAATGCTTTAGATAAATCCAAATACAGAGCCACAATCTTAAGACCATTATCTGATGAAAATGCTAAATTGTGCACATTACTATAAATAGCATCTAAAGTACTCTTTGCAGCAACAAAACCAAACTAATGCACAGCAATCGCTTTATGCATATTCATGAATGACATCATTTATCTTTGACTATCATTTCAAAAATAGAGATTATTGAAATGGATCTATAATTATAAATAACTAATGAATCACTCTCTTTAAAAATAGACATTATAATACCAATTTTTAAATGCTCATGAAATATACCACCAAACAAAGAAAGATTAAATGAGTAAATTAGAACTAGTATATAAAAAAAAACTAACTATCTTTAAGAATTTTTGATGTTAAATTATCTAAGTCAGAAGAGCAAATATTTTTAAACAATCAGTCATGTTTGATAACTGAATATCAATAACATCCAAGCAAAAGAAAGAATCAGAAATAGAATTTAAAGCCAAACACAAATAGAAGGCTCCCTTGTGTCATAAATATAAGAAAATTATTAAAATATTAGCAGCATATTTTTCATTGCTATATACTTCTAATATATTATTATTTTTAATAAAATCAATTTAATTAGAGGATTTTTCAATCAAAGAATTGTTTTCCATTTCAGAAAACTATTTTTACTCCAAAGAAATTCTATATGAAAGGGTGATTTAGCTTTTTTAATATTTGATTTAATTTCCTTGTTAAACTGCATTAAGGCACTCTTTCTCAAATCATTTTTTTATTTAACTAATCCATCATCCGTGGAAAACACAACCTATTACTAAACAATTTAATATAACCAGTCACTATATCAATTAAAAAAGTATAAATATTCTGAATTTTTAAAAAAATTCTATTTACATTATTCACGCCAAAAATACAATCCAAACTCTGATTGGATAATAAATTATTTAATTTATGTGATAATTTATTAATATGCAAATCGATATCTGGATTATTATAAGCAGCAGTCAATTTCAAAAGTTATTGCAGAATGGTCAATAACGGGTAAATCACATAAACAAGATTCATAATTAAAATACTGATTAAGTCAGTTCGGATATTTCACAACTTGTGCAAAAACTGTTTAAAGTACTAAGGGATTTTTTTATACATTAGCATATATAAATGATTCTTCATATCTACACATTTTTAACATACTATATACCTCGTTAACGTTACAGTTTTTATATTATAATGACATACTTCATGACTTGGACTATTGTATCAAGTCAGCAATAATTTTTAACTTGCACACACATGGAGTCTTTTATTTTTTTTACTTCTTTAATGCATAATTTTTATTACTTTAATTTTGCCTTTTCTTTCTTGCCTCAATTTATAACTTTGCTGTCCTATTTTTCCTCTAGTTATTAGTTCATATAATACTATCATAATATATTAATAAGAAATGCATATGCATTCGAAGAATGAATGGAGTTTGATGCACATTACTACCTGTCATGTTCATGATCTAAGATTTAAATGGGAATGAGTGTTAGAATGTTTTTCAGACTGATGAAGAGCTCAAGATTTTTTTCCAAATAGTTAGTTCATTAGTTCATAACTATTTAGTTTGATAAACAAGTATCTAAATATTATTATAGAGTAAAACAAAAAAGGAAAATTATAAAAGTCCTCTCTGAGACAGAAGTAATATCTCTTTCTTAACTACTTCTTGTTACTATGAAATGTTTTAGGAGAGACTCTTCCATGTATTATTTATGGCTTTATATATTGTAAGGGTAGCTTACAATTCACTTCAAACATATCCTTATATGACCACAGTAGTAGATTAAACCTATAAAAAAGACAAGCTGAAATAATAGGTTAAATACTGTACGTGATAATTAATTATATGCAGACATACGTATAAATACATACACACTTGAAGTTTGTTTTACTGAGTGCCACACCAAAATAATATTGAAAGGCAGTAAATACTCCTTTTTGATGGAAAAGAAAAACTTAATCTTAGAAACCTCTTATATATATATATTGTACCGTTACAATATATATACCAATAATGACTTATTTGTTAATGTGTAGGTGTCATGATATCAGACAGTGATTTAGTCGATGTGTGATGATCTGAGATCAAGTCAATGTCTAAGCAACCAAGTGTTGGAAAATGAGAATAGAATTTTACTACTTAATTTTATTACATAATTCTATTATGTAACATCAACAACAGCCATTAATTCATGCAGCAATAGGCACCTATGGTGATAGAAAAGAAAATTGAAAATACGAGTTTGCTGGAAAATCAAACTCAAGTCATTTCCATTCTTTTTCACATTTTATCAAGTATTATAACAACTGCAAGCAGCAAATAGCTTAATATCGAACATTAAAAAAATGGATGATATCTTTGAAGATATTATTTATTCTGTATAAGATTTTAAAGTGCTGAAAATTGAAACAAATCATCATCAACATTTGAAATGGTAACTTTAGCTGCATAATGAAAGAACTAAATTAATTTTATAGTGACAATCAAAGACAGAAGACTGTGAAGAAGAAGACAGAATGTTATATAGCCAGGACTTACTCACAAACAATGAAAGAAAACTTTACTTTGTGTACATTTACTCACTACCAATTATAAGCTGAAGGAAATTTAAATCTTTTTTCTTGAATTACCAAACAATATATAGTGGCTAGATAAACATGCCATAGGACCAGGGTGCTGTCTTAATTTCCATGAAGTGTAATGTTGTAACTCACTTGTATAATAATGTCTAGAAAAATGCCTAATCTGAAGTGTCTGAGCAGAGCCTGGAAAAGAGTGATGTCTGAAATGACCTTGTCCAAGCATTATCGGAGAATCTGGAGAATGATGGAGAGTTGAACAAAATCAAAATTATCATGTTATATATTTTTTTTAACTTTATACATTTATAAAATTCTACTTTTATTATTCTAACACTTGGAAGTTTCAGTGTGTTTGCAATCGGGAGAGTTCATTCCCTAAGAAGCAATGTTGAATGGGGGAAAGATTTATTAAGCTAGAATTTTTTTTTGTTTTGTAAATAAAATTTAGGTTGATTCACTCTATAGTGATTTGATATTCGGTCATCATCATCATATAACATGGTTTGAGGTAAAAATTTTTGATGCTCTTCCATATTAATTTAAACTCACTAGGACAGGACAGAGTTTATGTTATTTGTTTATCTTTAATTAATAATTGTTACATTTAGTTTATTCAGTATGAATGACTAATGTTCTTGTGTGAATGTCTTTTCTATCAACATTAATAACTGTAGAGCAAAGAAGATCTCTCCAGCAGAAATTGGATCATGGAGCTATTGGACATATTGAAATATAATTTTTTAAATAGTTAGTTAGCTTCTCAATCGTTATGTCAATGAAACAATATTTTTTCTTTTATTTTATTTTTGTATTTTAGTTAATCTTATTTACTTTGTAAATAGAGAGTGTCTTAATACATAACTATCAGGGGCATGGGTTGGTATAATGAATAATTTAGTTATTGAAATGGTAGAGATGCATATGTGACACCTATAAACACATCTTTTGCTATGTGAATAAAATTTCAATTTTTATCTGTTATTAATAAAATTTGTTAGCGTGTTTCAAATCAAATTGGTCTCTAATTTTTCAAACTCATTCATCCACTTGCTCATCTATTTATTTAACTATATATATATATATATGCACACACACATTATTATAATATATGACACAATAGGGTTTGATGTATCTTAAGCCAATAAAAAATTTAGTTGCTACATAAAATAAATTCATACCTGAAGAGAGCTGAAGGCAACATTCTCCCTGGATTCGAACACTGGATCATAATGAAATCTGAAAGAGGGGTGAGGTATGGATGAACTAGCCAAAATCACATCTAGATTTAATGAGTAAAGTAAAAGCCAGCCCATTGGAGGTGGATATGTGGTTAATTACTTTATTGCATCAGTCACAGCATCCTACCTGAAGACCCTAGGTCTGACCATAGTTAGATGTGTCCCCCCTCTTTTGGTGGAAAACCTGGACTGTTACATTATATATATGTACACCCTTACAAAGAGAGAGGGTGAAATGTAAATCATGTTTAAATTACATCCCTTTTTAGTAAATATTGATGAATGCTTGCAAACACGACTAAATGAAGGCTGTCCTTTACATGTTTTCTTTCTCTTTTTTTTTTTTTTTTACCTAAAATCAAAATCAATATAAAAATTGGATTTACATTTCTTAAACACATTTGTCATTTTATTTCACTAAAATAACGTGTTAAAATGAACAAGAGTTATGTTTTACTTCTTTCTAAGGTAATAGAACATTTATTGTGCTTATTTTAAATTTTCATTTTAAAATAATCTGTTTCATTTGATTCAGTTAAACCTATAAATATTGTATAGAATTTTTAAAAGTCATTTAAAAAATAAAATACCAGAAAAGTTTAAGGTTAATTTTGAAAGGTAAATATATCTTGTTCAATATAAGAATTGTTAAAATAAGAACAGGTTCTCTATTTTAATGAAGTCTATAGTAAGTAAGCTTGCATAATCAGTGATTAGCAGTTGGTAATGAATTTAAAATCTTATCTCCAGATCAATTTCTAACTTTTGCCTTATTTCTGATACCTGGGATTCAAATTTGGGAGAAATAAAGTTATTGATCAAGCAGTCACCTGCAAAGCTCTGGATCTATTCTTTGATGAAAACAAAATCCAAAAATTAGTTTAAGAATAGGAATTTAATTGCACTATCTTCAGGTAATTACTGATTGTTTAAATAATTGGTGCTAAAGTAGACAATTGTTTTTGTTTTATGATACATTGTGAAAAGTAAAGAACTGATTTGTTATTACTACAAGAATTTTTACCTATGATTCTATTTTATCAAGCTAGAATAATGAAATCATTAAGGCCATTCTCAATAATCCTATTATGTTATGAGAAATGATATTTTAAAAGCAATTTTTATGTTTATTCTGAATCTTTTAGTGAATACTAAAACTTTGAAAGACTATTAACCAGTAATCTGTTTGGAATTTTGTAATTCTTATTATAGTGTCATAATTTTCAGCTGTTATTTATAAGATGAAGTTCACCAAATTTAGTACTTTCAAATAATAGCTTCTTTTCTTAACATCGTCACCAGTAGACTTTCTTTTATCTCATAAAATGTCTAAGTTTTACATGTTTTTTTTATAAATATTGCATTCAGTATACATATTTATGATCAGGAATGAAAATTTAAATATCAATAGTATGGTATTTAGATATTCTTATCTGGAAGATGAAGAAAGTTCTAAAACAGTTGTATTTTTATATTGGAATATTTCCATATCTAAAATAAGTATTGAGTGTCTTTAGAAAAATTTAACTTTATTTAAATTTTCCAAATACATTTAACTGTTAGTAATAGCACATGGGTTAGTATATGCACAATGTTTCGAGAGATATTATTCTCACTTTTTCAGATGCTGATCAGTGACAGTATACTAACCTGTGTGCTATTACTAACAGTTGAATGTATTTGGAATATTTAATACTTATATTAGATGATGAAAATAGTCCTATATAAAAATACAACTAAAACACTATCATTACAAACCTTCAGGAAAACACTAAGTTCTAAAACAGTTTAGATTAGTCAGATGTATTGTGCTAATCATAAAAACAAGCATGATTCTTGTGTTATGAAATTTTCACCACAAATGAGGTTAGGATGCTGATATAAATTTATAGTTGATAAATCCATGTTTATCTATAATAATACCATATCTTATTTACACATAATAGCTTAATAAAAATGCAATTTTAGGAGAAGTGATTTCAAATTCAATTAAAACTTTTATGAGAAATTGTCAAATAATATAATTATCATAAAATACCAATTAATATATTAAAATAATCTTACATGCAGAAAATAGCTTACTTCTATAATGTCTAAATTTATATGCAAATGATTTAGCAATTTTTAAATATTTTATAACTAAAGAGCTAATTAATTCATAATGTTGAACACAAACTTAATAATTTTAAGTTGAGGTTCATTATTAAACATTCTATAAAAATTAATCTCTGATGAGTTTAATACCTTTTTAGATGATTTATAAAACCAATGTTTTGGATTTTTTTTGTTTGTTTGTTTGTTTAAAGTTTAAATTTATTTTGAAAATCATTACACTTTTGATCATTCCAACAATAAATGATTTACTTATTTTTTTTAAATTATCAAATCCATGTATTTTTTGTCTTATGTTTGTTGCCACCCACCCCTTCTTTTTTGTGTGTATTTTTAAATTTTAATCTATCAGTTTAATAGACATATTTATATTTCATAATCAAAAGCATTTTGAAATCCTTTATTAATCGTAAATTTTCAAATTGTTTTATTAAGTAATAACCTGTATATTTATACTTTACGTTTGTCCAATATAATAATAAATCGTGCTTTCACACTTCCAACGTAAAGCTATAACAACAAATTGAAAATTAAATTTAATGGCTAAGTGCTTTCAAGAAGATGTACTTCTCATATTCATAGCCAGTTATGATCCTTTCTTTGAAATCATTATATAAATAAATCTGATATGCAAATTATATGCAAATGAGTCACTAAGACCATCTTTTAGATATTGCAAAACATGCATCTTTACGATTAATGGCGAAAGAGTCTTCTGCTATAAAATATGCTTCTTTTACTTTTCGCCTAACATCATGTCGCTCAGTACAAACTAATTTTGCAGATGTGGGTTCGAACACATGTCCCAACAATTTTTGATGCTGAGCAAAAATTGAAGTGCATTCTGGATCTGTATGTGCCTTATTGTATTTATACCTATGTTGTGATATCCTAGTAGCTATGGTGGCTCTCGTTTCACCATAGTATGATGCCTTACATCCATTATGAGGGCATGCCACTCTGTACACAGCCTGTGGGGTCTTATCAGAAGCTATAGTGTCCTTAGTGTTGTTAATAAGCCTATTAGTTGAGTTAGGTGTATGGAAACTCAAACGAAATTCCTTCTTGAAAGCGCTTAGCCATTAAATTTAATTTTCAGTTTGTTGTTATAGCTTTACGTTGGAAATGTGAAAGCACGATTTATTATTAAATTGTTTTATTATGTTTGTCAACTTTTTTCTGAATTTTCTTAGCTTCATTTTTATTATTCAGTTCTGTATTTTAGAACAATAAAATATATGCCTTTTAATAATTAAGGAGTTGAAATAAAACTGAGGTGGACATGTTGTGTTAGAAGATATCTCACTATATGGATAATTGAAGTTTGAAACTGAATTCCAAAATATTTTAAGAGACCTAGAAAGAAATTTATATGGAATGGATAGGTGGGATAAAAATGTTTTTTTGGAGTATTGTGGAGTAGACAAAAAAAAAAGACTGAATTGAATTCAAAGAAACATTGTTTACTCTATTAACAATGGAATAATGATGACTTTTAAATAGAAAAATTTTAACATCAGTTGCAAATTTTTATCATTTCATCTTATTTTGATAATTCTACAGACTTTTTATTATAAATATATGCTCAGACTATAGAATGAACTGTAGAATTATTTGTAGGTGATATAGTTTTAAATTTATTATTGCCAAAGCTTTTTACACCAATGCTAATGTCTAATTATATGCTTTCTATATTGCATAATATTATCAAAAATACTAAAAGTTTTTATTTTTATTAGCATAAGATAATATGGAAGCATGTTGAATATTTAATAAATTTATCTAAATCTGATACAAAAATATTAAACAATATAAGAACTATCTTGAGATACACTTTATTTCACTGAAATATTGACATTAATATAAAATAATGATTTTCAAATTATGAATTAATTGATTAATGAAATAATCAAACATTAAAGATGCTTTTGATTTTATATTTAAAATCATATAAAATATGATCCTATAAAATAAATTAGTAATAATATATATATTTTTGTTCAAATCTGTGTCACTTCATATTCATTGTTGATAATCTATGAATAGTCATTTTCCCATTATATATTTTCATAATATCATGATTTGGAAAAATTGATAATAGGAATACTGTCACTATTATTTGTTTCCAGTCTGTGATAGTAAATTTTTTATGTTATTGTAAATGATACATGCATTTTATATAATATTGTTTTTTGTGTGACTCGGAGAAGTCTCTTTATTTTATCATTGTACTATCATTAATACTAATTACTCATAATTTATAACCTTGGGATAAGTATAAATAAGTTAATAATATAAAAGGTGCTACTGCATGAATAAAGTACAAAACATTATTTTTTTTTTGTTTAAAAACAAACAAACTTGAAATTGATTATGGAATCACTTTATGGTGTCTTTAATGATTGTTCTTGCAGAATTAGCTTTATAGAGGAGATATGAGAGATGCAAAAAGCAAAATGAAAATGTTCAGTAGATTGCAATTTATGGATAATAAGAGAATAGCCAAAATAGTATTTAATTGGGTTATGAGTAAAGATCAGGCAACAAGATGGGTGAGAAAGGTAGTATGGTATGCAGAAGATTTGGATAAAGAATTTGTCAGTATACTTATACAAAGGGTGTGATGATTGTGTTAGGAGAATTATTGAGTGTTATAGTGGTAAGGAATGGGAAAGAATAATAGATGCATTAATAAAGAATAGGGAGTTAGAGAGATGGAGAACTAATATGGAGAATAAAAAGAGTTAAAATATATAGAGAAGTAAATGGAATATTGTGTGCAAGTTAATTTATGATAATAGCAAGAAAAGTAGTTTACTGTTTAAGGCTTGAACAGGATCTTTAGAAATAAGGGAATAAACACATGAATGGAAAAATATGAGTGCTTTAGCCTGTAAGTTGTGTAATGAAGGCATAGAAAATATTAGGTATCTGTTAATTGAATGTAAATGCCTGAAAGCAGAAAGAGTTCAAATAATGAAGTTGTGGAAGAAAATGGGTTATTGATTTTTATGCTGGGTTTGGGAAAAGATAAGAGGGATTTAGATATAAAGGTTATGGAATTGCTAAAGATTATGTTGTGGAAATGGGATGGAGCAGGATAGAGAATAATATGGTAAAACTTAGGGCAGGGAATTAAAAGGGAAAGTGGCTAACAGTTTTCTCTGGGCATAGTGGCTAAGAGATTCCTGACTCCATATAAGAAGTCACAGTGCATCATATCACATCATAGGATATCAGAAGTTGCTACCATCATTAAGATACTTAAAATATTTTAATTCTGATAATCAAGCACTTGAATCATCTTTCAAGGAGAGTGAATTGCATGAATATATTTTTTAAATCATTAGGTAAAAATTTAAACTATGCTTTAACTATCACTTGATTATATGAATTTCCTTTGATCTCATTAACTACATAATAAATAAATAGTACTTTGGTGTAATCATTTATCCTCTTATGCATATATATATATATATATATATATGCATATATATATATATATATATATATATATATATATGTTAAGCTTGTCTTATCTAGATTAGTGCAGTAAATGGAAAATATTCATTTTGCTTATTTTTTTTACTCAGATTTAAGAAACGTGGCATAAGATTATACTATATCTTTTTTGCAATGAAATTATTTTGTTTGTATGTGTGCATAAATATATGTATCTGTTTTGTACATTATATCTATATGTGCATATGTATGTGTGCATAAATTTATGTTTTATATATTATATGTGTACATATTTATATATGCTTTGTGTATTATGTATGTATACATATAACATATAAACAATAAAATCAGATAAAGTTTTTTTTTAATATAAGGGGAAAAAATGTGGTTAACTGATATGTAAAATGTAGTGTTCCTTAGCTATTGAAACTGTTCAATTAGATCACTTTTGCTTGAATTATATTGGTTAGTGATTTGGAACGTTGACAAAGATTAGAATACAGTTACTATGGTAACTTTAAAAAAAATGTTTGCAAAGTATTTCATCACTTTGATAGTGATCGAAAAAGTTAAAAAAACACATCATTTAATTTTTTTTTAAAACAAGCGAACTCTGTATCAAAATATCCTGAATAGTAATTAGATTGCTAAAAAGATTTTTAAAATTCTAAAAATGGATATTACAATTCTTAGTTAATATATTTATTCAAATAAAAATTAGGTCTCCGGATTACTCAAAAAATCTTATTTAAGAATTCTTTTAAGACTTTAAACTTTTATTTTCTAGATTTATAATATGACTCTTAATGTATCAAGATGCTAACATACCTAATATTAAGAGGGTAACAGGTAATGGTAAACCATTATCTATGATGGTCAAGTCTAGTTGTATAATTATAGTATTTTTTTTCCTAATTACTTAATATGCATTCGATGCCAGAATTTAGCATATATATGGTAATAATGTTTTGCTTTGCTTTTTGTAAAACAATATTGTAATATTTATTATGCCAATAAACATCACATGACCACCACCTCTTATGATTGTGTATAATTGTTGTTAAAGCAGGCAAAACTCACTATACGTATTGCCACACACAACAAGCTAGAGTAATCAATGGATGCCAGAAGGTTTGTGCATAAAATCCCCATCTAGTGCCTACTCTCCTGGCATCCATTGTTTACTCTAGCTTGCTGTGTGTGGCAATCTGCCTGTTTTAATATTTATTATGAAGATGAAATTGCAATATAGAGATTGATTTATTTGTAAATATTAAATGAACTAAACCAGTATATTTCTATTTACATTATAAATGCATAAAAGCAATATTAAATAAAAGAAAATGATAACTAAATAAATGATAATTATAGATAAATGTATTTTTTGTCTATTATAAACCCTATGGTCCAGACTAATTTTTTTTTACTTTTTTTCACTATATCCGCATGGCTGGTGCTCTTTTGAAAATTATGTATTTTCGATAATAGTTTATTATCTTTACAGATGTTTTTTTTTTTTTTAAATATTCTGGGCTTAGAAAGTTCTTCAGTACTTCTCAATGCTATGCTGTTCTGCTATCTTGTCTTATTCAGTGTTAGGTCAGTCCTATCTATCTGAGTGTACATTGGGGGGGGGAGCCATTTATGAGAATAAAATGTCATTTATTTCAAGTCTATCCTCGAAGATTATATCATTAAAATAGTACCTTACACCTGTTTTTATTTTTAATTGATACTTCAAAATGGATAAAGCATGGAACTTTATGTTCATGCGAATGATTGGCTATAGCTTAAAATATATATATTTTAAAAAGTTTACAGAATCATCACGACTCCTTTTATTTTTATATTGCATATGAATAAACAATAGTGAAATTTATTTTTCTGCTATCATTGAATTTTTCTGCAAACTTGGCATAGTCTTATTTTTTTGGTTTTCTTTAATTTGTGAGGAGTTCCGTTATTAATTTGTGAAATGCAGACTAATTGTATTTTTTATTATTATTATATATAAATGAACTGTTAAATTAAAATGAGATACTTTTCTTCTGAAAAGTACAACTCTATCTGTACCAGCTAGGCATAAATATATGATTCATTATTAACTGTGTTAGCAATGAATTGTATTTTATTTTTTTAAAAACCAATTGAATCGATTAATTAACCACAAGGAGGACCACCTTTATGTTATATAATACTTATAGAAACTATACAAAATTCTTCAAAGATTGTTTTATATTAGATATTCATTTTTCAATCTGCTTGATTGAAAGAAACAAAGTTATTAACTATGATGAAAAGGAGAAATCAATTTTCATTTATATGTATAGATCAATTGCTTCAAGTAATTTTCAATTACAAAATAATAAGCAGAGAATTATCATTTATGTGGACATTTTCTCAACATTCAGCAAATCTTACTAATCCAATAACACAGTTCAATGCAAAAAATAAGAATTCATTTTTTTTTTTCCGATAAAAGCCACAAGTATTGTAGATTGATCGGTAAAATACATGGGGCAGAGGAAGAACTCCTTTGAATGCATTGTTAAATAAGTTTCTTTTAGGATATATAAAATAAAAAATTAATCATTTTTATTTTTCATATGTGTGTGCTGATTACTGAATTTAAAATGCTAAAACAGTTCACAGTAATGTTTCTATTGATTCTGTTTATAAAAATTAATTTGATAGAAAAAAGTGCAATATTTAGAGTTGAATCCTATTGCTATCCATTACAGCAATAATTGATGTTGTTAAATAGATTGCTCCTAATCAGAAATGAGTCATTTTCAAAAACTCACTATAGTTTTAGAGAAAGAAGCAGCTCACAGATAATCTGCCATGTAGACATAAGAAAGATTATATGATAAAGATGTAATATATGTTGTTATAGATTTTTTTCAAGGTTTATGCTTATGTTAATCAATAAGATTAGGAATAATGTTTGAAAATAAGTAATTAGTTATGGAAGTTGAATCTTATTATAGAACTTTTACATGATTGCATGAATGGATGAATACATTAGTAGGAATAGGAATTTTAACTTTGTTTTTAATTGTTTTGATAATTCATTTATTCATTGATTGATTTAAAAGCAAACAGTGCATTGAAAATTACAATATACTTACATATTACATATAATCAAACTTACTCCAAATTCACAACTAATCTAGACTAGCCAAAAAAAAAACCATCTTAAACATAATCAATGGTTTCACTACTACAAGCAGACTTCTCAAGTGTAAATGACTAAAAATAACAAACTTGAGAAGTCTGCTTGTAGCAGTGAAACCATTGGCTGTGTTTTTAAAGTTTATTTTCTTATGGCTAGTCTGGATTAGTTGTGAATTTGAAGTAAGTTTGATTATTTTATTGGCTAATTTAGCTTTAGGCTTTTATTGTTTTTATATGAAATAAGACAGAAAGAATCAAAAATGATATTTAGATCTTAGAATATAAATTGCTCATGATTTAAATTAAAATGATCTGCACCAATAAAATGTGATTTTAAAATGGGATAGCCTAAATAAAAGAAAAAATTGAAGAACATTGAAATAACAAATAAAGGTGTATGTAAAGATCTCAATGTCATGGATCTGAGACTTTATTGAGATAATTAAAATTATATTAGGTAATATGTAATAGATGAAATACACAGGCTTATATATACCTGTGTCTATATATGTAATAGACAGGGTATGAGCACAGACCTTCACATGACCCACCACTCTCCACACTATCTCATAATACTGATACACCTGAATACACATATGTCGAAGAGACAAATAATCGCCAATATACATATTTCATGCTAAACCAGCAATCATCAGTTGGTCCAGGTTACCATCTCTACACATATATGCTACAAGTGCTCAGATATATATTAAGATAGCAAATCCTCTTACTTTAATGGACAGGCTTCAATGTACTCCACACTCCAACTCTTCAACTGTCCATCAATTGAAAATCTGATGATGGAATGCTCAAAGGCCACCCTTAGGCCGAGATTGTTGTCACACCCAGATTGACCTAAAGGTCAATCTGACCCTTCATGTACAGGACATAATCCATTAAATACATAAACAAGCAATAGGCAGACATCTCTAATATGTAATAGATGAAATACACAGGCTTTTATATACCTGTGTCTATATATGTAATAGACAGGGTATGAGCACAGACCTTCACATGATCCACCACTCTCCACACTATCTCATAAGCCTGTGTATTTCATCTATGACATATTAGAGATGTCTGCCTATCCCTTGTATATGTATTTAATGGATTATGTCCTGTACATGAGGGGTCAGATTGACCTTTAGGTCAACCTGGGTGTGACAACAATCTCGGCCTAAGGGTGGCCTTTGAGCATTCCATCATCAGATTTTCAATTGGATGGACAGTTGAAGAGTTGGAGTGTGGAATACATTGAAGCCTGTCCATTAAAGTAGGAGGATTTGCTATCTTAATATATATCTGAGCACTTGTAGCATATATGTGTAGAGATGGTAATCTGGACCAACTGATGATTGCTGGTTTAGCATGAAATACGTATATTGGTGATTATTAATCTTTTCTACATGTGTGTGGTCTTGTGTATCAGTTGTATGAGGTAGTGTGGATAGTTGAAGGGTGCTTGAAAATCTGAGTTCAAATCCTCTATACTAACCATATTTGGAGTAGATTATATTATTATATTTAACATATGTTGTATAAGCATTGTGGAAAGATTCAACCCAATCAATAAGTTTTGAAGAAAATTCTATTTTGTACAATTTTTGAAGGAGAGTGATATAAACTCTAGCAAAAACCCCTGATAAATCAAAATTAATATCTAGTTTCTACTTATCCTCAGTTACTTGTATCATGAGATCATATATAGTAAGAAGATTCTTTTTTACTGATTTATTGGGCATAAATTCATACTGTGAATGAAGTATTACTCTACTGATGTCAGAAATAGTTTTATTAGAATCATAGCTAATCAGAATTCTCAGAATAGTGTGTAAAATAGAAAGAAACTATTAACACAAGTTCAACTATTCTTAAAAGTTTAACAAATACTTTACAGTGAAAGCAGAAGCAGCAATAAATTTTGATGAATGTTTGTAAATGGAGATGGGATATTATCATGGTTAAACTAGAATAAATTTTAACCACTTTATGACTACAACAACATCATCATCATTGGTGATAAGATCAATCCTTCATTAAGCAAGAAAAGAATCATAAGATAATAAGTCAGCAAAATGCTTAGAGAAAAAATTAATAGTTAATAGTTAAACTCTTCTTATTATGCCAAATTTATTAGTAAAAGTCCAAAACTCTTTAGGATTAAAGAAAGATTTTAATATTTTTAATGTGATGTTGTAAATCACTTTTAAAAACATATTTAATTAGTCTTTTGAAGATTAAGTAATGTTTCAGTAAAATTTTTCTCTATAATTTTAATGAAAGTATTTGAGAATCAACGAGAGTTTGCGGAAAGAAAATTTATTGGGAATATATATACTTCAATTAAATTATTAGGCTAAACAATAATTAACATTAATATAGAAATAAAATGAACTACTATTAAATTTGAAATATTCTTATAAATCCTACTCTTATTTGAACATATATAAATTAGTTAATAAGTTATTGTGCATATTCATATCCAGTGAACTTTCAGAAATGATAATATAAGTGATCAAGAAACAATAAATTGCCCTCATATGGTGTATAAATAAGATTCATTCTCGATAAATAAACATATATAAATGTTAAATATAAATTTATTATAGTAAGATATGGAAAGTTTAATTCATCTTAATATAATTTTCTTCTATATCCAAATGTGAAATTGAGAATTAATGTATCATAGCACTTATTTTCAATTTGTTGTTGGTTTTGTATATGATATAATTGAGCTGCATCTTAAACTTTGTGGTTATAGAATTATTTTTTATTTGATATGTGTTATTAAAATATTGTTTACTACTAGTACTCACATTGACTCTATTTAGTAAAATATTTGGGAAATGGGATTTGATTGTGGAAATACCTAAAAGGGAATCTCATGTTTCATCCTTATCCAATTAGTATTAAAAGAGATGTACAATGGTGTAGGAAGATACTGTGGAGAACCAGTACTAAATTATATACTAGGAAAATACAGAGAGAATGTGTAAATAACTGGAAATGTATTAGATATTTAGAGCACATCAACTTTAAGTTACTAACCCAAAGCATCACCTGCTAAGAGGTTCATATATTATTAATCACTTTTAGTTTCAAGATGTGTATATTAAAATATAAAAAAAACACTGGTTAGTAAATAAATTAATATGTAAATATTTGAAAAATGAAATTAAAAGATGAGTTAGTAAATATTTGTGTGTTAATAAAAATTAATAATGTTAATTGATGTGATTCCTATCTAGCCATTTAGTCTTTTTCTTATTTTATAATTTTCGGTTAGAAAATAGTTGCTAAGAATTTTAATTACTAACTTTTTTATAATACATTTACTGTAAATAATGTTATTAGAAAAAAAGGATAAGAAATTTTAATAGCTAAATTTTATTGAGCATAATTGAAATTTAAATGAATGAATAATAAATTTACATGCATTTTACAACAAGAATATATATATATATTGTAACGATACATAAATATGTCGTTACATTAATTTAAAATAAAAACTTAAAAGTTCGCAAATAAGAGTAAAAAACTAAACGCTAAAATTAAAAATGTTTGTTATACGTATATACATTCGCACAGATGCTAAACTTTAAAAATATTTTTTTCATAAACAAAAAAAAAAAGTATTTGAACGTATTTTTTTAAATAAAAAAATACAAGATTGAAATATAAAAATATTTTAATAAAAAAAATAACGTAAGTTAAAATAAAAACAGGTATTAATTAATTCCTGTAATCTGTAAATGGAAATGATTGTTTATTAATTATCTAAAAGCTGTGTAATTAAAAAGTCAGATGAAAAGTTAGATAAGAGAAGAAAGAAATTTTAGCTTGACCAATGGAAGCACTAAGCCTTGGCTCGGACCCTAACGAAAGTGATAGACTAGTGACGTTTTGTTCATTGAATCCTTGTGGATAATATAAAAAGGGAAATACAGTTTTTTCGGACAGTTCCAGCGTTGTGTGTTTGAGAGATGTGGTATGACGCACATACCACACTCTCTATATAAAAAAAAAATGAAAAGACTGTGATACCTTGAACCAGCTATTGCCATCTCCAGAACATTACCTTCCAATGGAGGCGTCGCGGGAATTGAAAGCAGAGGCCTGGACTCTTCTACCATAAGCTATATGAAATGAACAATTGTTAAAATCAATTAAGAACTTTCGTCAAGTTTTACAAATTGATAAACAAGCCAACTGAAATGTTAAAACGGACTCTTATCTGACTTTTGTAAGTTTTTAAATCAAATTAATAATGTTTAATTTTATATGTTTTCCGATTGATAAACATCATTTCCATTTTTTTTTTCTTATTGTAAAGATTATTTAAATGTATGAAATTTAAGTTGTTTATAGACGCTTGCATGGATTCGTTTGCGGTTAATTATATTTTGGTTTTCATATTTGATCAAAATATATAGACATTCGATAAATAATGATACCTTACGGTGAGTATCTAAAATGTATTTATTCGGATGTCTTTTAAGTTATTGGTGACAATGCAAGTATCTTATGGTGAATACTATTGGGTTACTTATAAGTTTCCCTCTGCGATTGTCGGTATCAATAATTTTGTATTTTGATCGTTTATGTTTATTTTGAAATGTTTTTGACCGTGGAATCTATGTAATCGATCTATACCCAACATTTTTAAACAAATCTGTGCGAACGTATTTAAATGTTAAAATTAAGTCGGGCGTGAATGGCTATATAGTTTTGTAAAGTTGTATTAAGGGAGGGTAATCTTAGGTTATTCATTTCGTAGTTGAATTGGTTCAATGGATTGGATATATTTGTGTAATTAGTAGATGTAGTATGAGGTCCGCTACGGGCAGGATTATAGATATACGCCACACACCCTCTGTTTGCCTATGGATGGGTTTGTAAGTCGGCAGAAGACCGCAGTCCATTCCTATGGAGTTTTTTGTTTATTGATCTACTTGCCAACAGATGTCACATTCCTGTTGGTGGAGAGTCAATGTCTTCTCTATTTCTACTTATTGTTCAGATGTACATTCCTGACAATATAGTATTTTGTGTTGTCGTATCATGCTACATTGAATACATGAATGTATCAGATGGATTGGCGCCAGTTGATTGCGAAATTTGTTGCCTAAGGTTAAATCAGGGAAGAATATTTTCCTTTCAAATGCAGACCTATGTAGTCCATTCATACTCGACCCTCTAAATAAATAGTAAACTCATTATTTGCAATCTACTTAAATTTAGAATTAAAGATCAATATAAAATTATAAACGTTAAATTTATTCCTCAAAATTTAAATATTATTTTATATGTGCGTAAATAAATATTTTTATGTGTTAATTTCTGGCAGTGGCTTTTATTCTTTTATATTTAAGATATAAAATTTATAGATTTTTATCTCTGCGTCTCCGCTGAGCTAGTGACTTGGGCTAACGGTCGGAATATTTAAAGAAAGTGGAATCTTAACAGCGCGTATCTGCCTACTTTATAAATTTTTCTAGGCTCAAATGCCTAGATGGCGCCCTTGTAGTGCAGATATTGTTTTTGCGGTTAGATTCGATCTTCACTTTCATTCCGATTGGTACAAACTGGCTACCCAACTTGGGCCGATCTTTAATAAACACGAGTGCCCTGAGAATTTTAAAAGTGAATCATGCCCGTAAATTTTTTTTCTGAAATAGTATAAATAGATTTGTTGTATTGACGTGGAGTTACACTTTGAAATTTTGTCTTAAAGGTACTGCCAGTCGAAAAATTGCGCATATGTAGAGATAAATTCGAGGAATAAAAAGTAATAAATAAAACGTAATTAATAAATATAAATCATAATTTTTTTTAAAAAAAGTCTTGTTTAAAATCTAATCGTTTAACTTGCCTAAATAATACTTAAAGGTAGGAGAAATGAAACTTGGAAGGGAGGGGGCAGAAATTTAGCTGGTAGTAAGGAATCATCAGTCAACTTTTTTTTTTTATCATTATATTTGTAATTACTGTTTTGTCTTTTAAAAAAAAAAAAAAGTTTTGTCCTTTTGAAATTTCATATATAACAAATTTGTGTAACGTAATTACTAACACTAAGTAAATTCTTTTTTTTTTTTTTTTTAATGTTTTTGTTTTTTGAGGAAGTTTACTGATATGTAACGATATATAAATATGTCGTTACATTAATTTAAAATAAAAACTTAAAAGTTCGCAAATAAAAGTAAAAAACTAAACGCTAAAATTAAAAATGTTTGTTATACGTATATACATTCGCACAGATGCTAAACTTTAAAAATATTTTTTTCATAAACAAAAAAAAAAAAGTATTTGAACGTATTTTTTTTAATAAAAAAATACAAGATTGAAATATAAAAATATTTTAATAAAAAAATAACGTAAGTTAAAATAAAAACAGGTATTAATTAATTCCTGTAATCTGTAAATGGAAATGATTGTTTATTAATTATCTAAAAGCTGTGTAATTAAAAAGTCAGATGAAAAGTTAGATAAGAGAAGAAAGAAATTTTAGCTTGACCAATGGAAGCACTAAGCCTTGGCTCGGACCCTAACGAAAGTGATAGATTAGTGACGTTTTGTTCATTGAATCCTTGTGGATAATATAAAAAGGGAAATACAGTTTTTTCGGACAGTTCCAGCGTTGTGTGTTTGAGAGATGTGGTATGACGCACATACCACACTCTCTATAAAAAAAAAAAAAATGAAAAGACTGTGATACCTTGAACCAGCTATTGCCATCTCCAGAACATTACCTTCCAACGGAGGCGTCGCGGGAATTGAAAGCAGAGGCCTGGACTCTTCTACCATAAGCTATATGAAATGAACAATTGTTAAAATCAATTAAGAACTTTCGTCAAGTTTTACAAATTGATAAACAAGCCAACTGAAATGTTAAAACGGACTCTTATCTGACTTTTGTAAGTTTTTAAATCAAATTAATAATGTTTAATTTTATATGTTTTCCGATTGATAAACATCATTTCCATTTTTTTTTTCTTATTGTAAAGATTATTTAAATGTATGAAATTTAAGTTGTTTATAGACGCTTGCATGGATTCGTTTGCGGTTAATTATATTTTGGTTTTCATATTTGATCAAAATATATAGACATTCGATAAATAATGATACCTTACGGTGAGTATCTAAAATGTATTTATTCGGATGTCTTTTAAGTTATTGGTGACAACGCAAGTATCTTATGGTGAATACTATTGGGTTACTTATAAGTTTCCCTCTGCGATTGTCGGTATCAATAATTTTGTATTTTGATCGTTTATGTTTATTTTGAAATGTTTTTGACCGTGGAATCTATGTAATCGATCTATACCCAACATTTTTAAACAAATCTGTGCGAACGTATTTAAATGTTAAAATTAAGTCGGGCGTGAATGGCTATATAGTTTTGTAAAGTTGTATTAAGGGAGGGTAATCTTAGGTTATTCATTTCGTAGTTGAATTGGTTCAATGGATTGGATATATTTGTGTAATTAGTAGATGTAGTATGAGGTCCGCTACGGGCAGGATTATAGATATACGCCACACACCCTCTGTTTGCCTATGGATGGGTTTGTAAGTCGGCAGAAGACCGCAGTCCATTCCTATGGAGTTTTTTGTTTATTGATCTACTTGCCAACAGATGTCACATTCCTGTTGGTGGAGAGTCAATGTCTTCTCTATTTCTACTTATTGTTCAGATGTACATTCCTGACAATATAGTATTTTGTGTTGTCGTATCATGCTACATTGAATACATGAATGTATCAGATGGATTGGCGCCAGTTGATTGCGAAATTTGTTGCCTAAGGTTAAATCAGGGAAGAATATTTTCCTTTCAAATGCAGACCTATGTAGTCCATTCATACTCGACCCTCTAAATAAATAGTAAACTCATTATTTGCAATCTACTTAAATTTAGAATTAAAGATCAATATAAAATTATAAACGTTAAATTTATTCCTCAAAATTTAAATATTATTTTATATGTGCGTAAATAAATATTTTTATGTGTTAATTTCTGGCAGTGGCTTTTATTCTTTTATATTTAAGATATAAAATTTATAGATTTTTATCTCTGCGTCTCCGCTGAGCTAGTGACTTGGGCTAACGGTCGGAATATTTAAAGAAAGTGGAATCTTAACAGCGCGTATCTGCCTACTTTATAAATTTTTCTAGGCTCAAATGCCTAGATGGCGCCCTTGTAGTGCAGATATTGTTTTTGCGGTTAGATTCGATCTTCACTTTCATTCCGATTGGTACAATATATATATATATAAAAGAATAAATAATTTTTTTAAAAATTTACTATAAAAATACTGGCCAATAATAAGTAATATACAGAATAAATTATAAATGCATTAAAATTAGTAGTAACAATATAATAACATATAAATACTTTTAAAAGATGGATGATTTCTAGAGATGAGAAGAAAGAATTAAAAGACTGAAGTGGATTTGGGCTGGATATGTTGCTAGAAGAGATGATAATAGATGGACATTTGAGATCTTAAATTAGATTCCAAGAAATTGTAAAATACCCAAAAGAGACCATATGTAAAATGAATGGATGAAATAAGCAAGTGTGCAGAAATGATGTGGAAAAGAGAGGCTAGAGATCAGGGAAGATGGATTGAACTTGAAAAGACCATCCTGCAGTAGACTGATAATGGTTGACAATGATGATGATTATATATATATATATATATAAATCCCAGGAATGTTGTGAAATAAATTAATGTTGTATTATAATCTTTGATAAATACAATCATTATTTTAAACTTTTGAAACTTATTGTAATATTTTACTAATTTTGCAAATTTTAAAAAAAGTTTATTAAACAGTTTTGCTACATTTCTGTTATAATGCATTTTTTATTTTAAAGTAAACAAAATCGATTTTAAGTAGTTCAGATTTTAATTTTTGTTTGTAAAGACAATTTCATTTTTTAAGTTTTCATTTTGTATACCCGTATAGATGTGTGTTTGTGTGTAAAATAATACATTAGTAACTTTTCTTTCTAGAATTTGCCACTCGCTATATATTGATATATTTTAAGAATTTCGTAGCATGATAATTAACACATCTACTTGCCATACCTATAAATTGTAGTTCAGATACAGACAGTACATTTTGAAATGAGGACTTTTCTTTCAGGTAACTAACTAGGTTCATTACAAATTGGTCAGTTAATCTGAATCTAGCTATTTTTAAAGTAAAATGTCAAAGGAAAACTTTAAATGAAGCATATTTTTTCACTTTTTTTCTTTAGGAAGGTATTGGAGAGTGTAATCTCTTATTGAATTTTTGAATTTCTCATTTTCAAATAAATGCTTTTCTTTGTAATTCTAAGTTATGAGCTAATTTCCCATATGGTTATAACACTTTTTTATCATAACAAAAATTATATCATATTTCAGTCATATTTTTTTTATATTTTTGACATGAACAATTATTTAAATTGATCCAAACTGTTTTAGAACTAATTTTACTTTATCAACACATTTCTTTGAGAAGTTTAATGCTGTCTTATTACAAATCATTTCTCAGCCAAGCAATGTAAAAAAAAAAGATTGATGAAATGAATGGAACGATTTTGCTCATTCTACCACTTGGGCTTACTGTATGTTTATATGTATATTTTATGGCTATGAATCAGCTATGTAAACGGGTTCTGGGACTAATTGAAAAGTGTCTTCTCCGAATGAACTCAGGAAATGAACATAGCAGGCTAATACTGCACAAACTCTTTTTATGATATTCTTGAATTTCATAATTTTCAGAAATAATTTTGCCATTAACATGAATGTTTAAAAGCTCTAAATAGTTAGTTCAATAACCAAATTATGAGCTAAAGCTTATTGATCAATTCGACTGAGCAAAGTGGCAAATAGATATTAAATATTTTAATATAGCATGTGCTAATTTATATATATTGATAAAAATTATTTTATAAACAACGCCATTTTTTTTAAAAAATTTTTAAATATTTGAATTGTACAGTATTTAAGTAACTGCAACTAATTGTCAATATTGAAAGAAAAATGAAATGTTTTTTTTTTAAGTTCTTGAAAATAGAAGAGAAAAACGTTAAATTAAATCAGTAGTTTGATTTTTTTTTTAAATAAAAAATTAATAAAATTTAAACTCAATGTTTCTAAGCGCTTTTTTTATATTTTCTTTTAAAAGAATATATATATGTTTGTTTCAGATGGTGGAAATTAGTTGTGATTGTTACGCGTCTTCATTTAAAGTCATTTTAATAAATAGTTTGTTATAATTATTTTTTTAATTTGCATTTGTCAGTATATGCCTGAATCTATGCAAATAAATGTTATCACTAAATTCTATATATACAGTATTTACTGGTTATACGTTTTTAAAATTCAAAGTTTGTAAAATTAAATAAACCTGATAATGGGAATATTTTTTTTTTTTATGAAAGTAAGTTTTATTTTTGCATTTATATGATATTTTGTGTGTATATGTTTTCTTTTGAGAAAATACATATGGATAATCATTTGTGTGGTGAAAATCAGAAAGCAAGTAATTCTGAAACAACAACAAAAAATTTGATATACCATGCATTGTCATAGTAGCAACCATATTGAAAAGAAAGGTGACATTTGTGTAAATTATACTTTCATGGAAGAGCTTCATTGGGTGCATGGGTAGTATATTTGTCTGCTTTATTGGAATCTTAGTGGAATTTGGAGATTTCAAATAAGTATGGATTTTTTTTTTCAAGCAAATGGCCTCTAGACAATCCAGCTGGACATCCAGTTAAATAATTATCTAAGAAAAGCATATCTAATCAACTATAAATTGACTAAAAAAACTGAATGATGTCTTCTTTGTTATTTCTCTGTAGGGAAATACTGAAAAAAAAAAGTTTTATTTTGTAATGAGCTATTTAAGGATGTTTTATCATTATACATTTATATTAATTACATTAGATATTGATGTAAAGTGCATTGTTTATGGATTATCATACTAATTAAAATTATTGATTTGAGAATGAAAAATTCCTTGATCAAAGCTCAATCTGACTTTTTTGTGCTCAAACATCACATATATTCTTAAGCGTCTAATTATTCAATTAATTTCAATTGATAATTAATACATAAACACAATTTATTCAAAAATTGTTTTTTTTGTGTGTGTGTTGGTACATGAATTATCTATTTCAAATAAATTCTATTTAAACATTATTGATATATTGTATTTATATGCTGGACTATTTCTATCATCTAATATGAGTATTGTATGTCTTTAGAAAAATGTAACTGTATTTAAATATTCCAAATACATTCAACTGTTAGTAATAGCACATCAAACAGGTTAGAATATGCACAGTGTTTTGAGGGATATTATTCTCTCCTTTCTTCAGATGTTGCTAACCTGACCAGTGACAGTACTAGCATGGAAATCGAATTTGGATCCTTAGATTCTTGAGTATTGAATTTTAAGATAATACTCTAAACAACTATAGTGAAAAAATTAATTATTACTTTAGTCTTTTATATATCTGCTTACACATTTATATGGGCTCACATAGTACTAAATTGTATTATTTAACTTAAATCTATATTGAGAGATAATAAACTTGAATTTTTATTTCCTTTTTGTATTCACTTTCTTTTCTTTTTTTTTTTTTTTGATTTTCTGTTTCTCATTTAAATACTTCCATTTTTATTTTAAACTTCAAATACAAATAAATATAATTTAAATATATATTATTAAATTTGAGTATCCACAGAAGTAAAAAAAAATATTTTTTTTTAATTTAGAAAATGGTTAGAAATAAATATTTCTATCTAATATTCCATCAGCCATAAAGTTTTTCATATATTAAAATTAAATATTTTGTTTTATTAGAAAGTTAAGATTATCTACATTAAAAACATATATGTGATTATTACATACTTGCAAATTTTTTTACATAGGAATATATGAAGAAATAAAATGAAAATATAACATTTTAGTTAATTCAAAATAATTTTAATGGAATTATAACATTTATGTATATATGTCCATTAGAATAAGAACTAGTGATGAGCAGCATATACCAATAGAATATACAATAAATATGAATATGTAGATTCCAAGGAAACAAACTATTTTATTATCTTTAGTTTGGAAGATAAATTGATGTCTAGCTATCCAAAAAAAAAAAAAAAAAGAAGATTTTTGTGTGATTTTTATTAGAGATTAAAAGATTTGGCTAAGATTTTACTTTGAAAGAATCAAATGTATTAAAACTTGATGATCTATTATCTTTTTGTTTTTTTCTCATTAATGATCAATCTATTTTTCTTTGCCTTCAATCTTTTTTAGTAGTATATAATAATGGCAGAATAAGGATTTGGCTTGTAAAGTAAAAATCTTCATTAAACTAAATTAAGTGGGAGTTTTTGTTCTGTTTATGAATGCATTTTGCAATAAAGTGATTTATTATTATTATTATTATTATTATTATTATTATTATTATTATTATTATTATCATCATCATCATCATTATTATTATTATTATTATTATTATTATTATTATTATTATTATTATTATTATTATAATACTAATACTAATACTAATAATACTAATACTAATAATAATAATACTAATAATAATAATACTAATAATAATAATAATAATAATAATAGTAGTAGTAGTAGTAGTAGTAGTAGTAGTAGTAGTAGTAATATATATAGAGAGAGTGCCAAAAGTTTTGTTCATAAAATATATTTTTAACAAAATATTCTGTATAATGTTCCTAACATTTATTTAAATACTATTTATATTTTATAAATTATTTTATTAATAGAATTAATTAAATAATTATAAAATATTTTGTTAAAAACAATATTTTCACCAACTTCTTGTGTAATTTGATTTTTGCAGGAAAAAATGTAAACTTTTATTTCTACTATATATTAAAGTGTAGCTTCTAAACATCACATGATCACTATCTCATACTAGCACATAATTGTTATTAAACAATTCAAAACAAAGCAAAACTCTCCATATAATAGTGCCATTTTGTGCTAACAAGAGCAATCAATAGATGCCAGATGAGTAGGCAGTAGATTGGGATTTCATGCACAAGCCTTCTGGCATCCATTGATTGCTCTTGTTAGCACAAGATGGCACTACTATATGGAGAGTTTTGCTTTGTTTTGAAAGTGTAGCTTCTTTTAATGATTATATTTATTGAAAGTTATGATATTAAAAATGTACTTTTCAAATTTTTTGCTAAGTACAGAGATCATATGTAATTTAAAAAAAGGGTTTCCACTTTAATATGTGCTGTACTGAATTCTTATAATTGCCCAATAATGTCATTGAGTACTGAGGATACTCGCAAACTCAAACACAAGATAGAGAATTTTGAAAAGATAAAAGCTGTCTTAGCTTTAAACCTACATTTTAATTGCATAGGCCAATCTAAAGCATATTAGTTTGAGATTTTGAAAATGTTTCTTTATTCACTTTTACATCCATTACTTTCTTTCATATATTCATATTCACAAAAATTTTTGTTTAATCTGTGTTGATATTATGAATTCTTAGAAACTATGTAATATTCAAATGTATGTGCTAAGCACAGAGATCATATATACATAAAGAGAAAAGATTTCCATCTTTAATATATATGCACTGTACTGATCTTATAATAGCAAACAAAATTGAATATTACATAGTTTCTAAGAATTTGTAATATTAATACATAGTAAATTAAAAATTTTGTGAAAGTTAATATGTAAAAGAAAATAATGGATGTAAAAATGAATAAATAAACATCTTCACACTTTCAAACTAAGATGCTTCATATTGGTTTATATAATTAGAATGTAGGTTTAAAGATAAGACAATTGGTCCTATATTTTCAGAAATCTCTATGTTGTGTTTGAGAATATCATCAGTACTCAACATGAAATCATTTAGCTATTATAAAATGAGTACAACACATATATTAAAGATGGAAATCCTTCTTCTTTAATTAAAAATGTATTTTTAAGTCCTATATTAAATAAAAAAATCATATTTCTAATAATATTTAAAAATAATGGCTGTTTTGCAATTAAAATTTTTATAATAAATAAAGTTAAAGTTTTTTTTTAAAAAAAAAAAAAAAAAAAAACACTTTTTTTATTTTCCCATATTATTAATTTGACTTTTTTTATATACCAGAATTAGCTTCATTTAAATAATGTTTTGGATCTATCATTTTTCAAACTGTGGTAATTTACTATTACCATAAATCTTAGTTATAATGTTAAGAAAAAGTGAACAAAATAAATAAATGATGCAAAAAAAAAAAAAAAAGAATTAAAATAATGAAGATAAAAAAGATGCTGACAATTTTTCTGAAGAATTATTAGAGAAGGGAAGATGAAGCTCTATAGATTTCAATATATGACAATATATTTATAAACACTCAATGAAATAAATTATATCTAGGATTGGCTCTTTGTGTTTATTAAATTATTATGTGCCTATGAAGAGTATAATTTAATAATTCAAATAGATTCTTAATACTAAATTTTAATACTATGTTTAAATATAGTACAGTGAACAGTAATATGCTTGTATCAATATTAGTTACAACTTCGGGTAAGAACCCGAGTTGTTTGTAAATTTAATTCTGAATAGTATCGATCACTTCATCATTTGTTGTACAATCTCTTACTATACATAAATATTTTTGTTGGACTGAGAAAATGATAAAATGAAACCAAATTAGCCTCATTAATAGTTAAAATAGTATATCTTAGCTTGTATCAGCAAAGTTGCAGCTAGAAGATTAGCATCTTGGAGGAAAAACATTCTGCCTTTTTTTCATTTGAAATAAAATAGTTTAGTTCACTATTTTTTGACCAATGAAAAATCTGTGATTCTCTTTGAATACTAGACAATCCTTCAGTGAAGCAATTGTTTTACTTTTTTTTTGGAGACAAATAAAGCCTGGTAAAAATTTTGGAAGTATATCTTATTTTATAAGAATGTTAATATTTTCTGCTTTATTAACATGCATATAACTAATCAAGATCAAAAGAAAATTAGTGCTCACTTTAAGTATAAACATATCTTAATTACTGTGTAATTAAATGTTTGTTTAAATCAATGTGTGTGTAAATGGGTTTACATGAATGATTTTCATATGTTTGGGCTCTTAGTTTAATGAGATAGAGTGGAGAGTGATAGGTTGTGTGAAAGTCTGTGCTCATATACCCTATGTATTACATTATAATAGAGATGGCTGCCCATCCTTGTATATGTATTAAATGGATTATGTCTTGTACATGAGGGGTCAGATTGACTTTAGGTCAACATGGGGGTGACAAGAATCTCAGTCTCAGGGTGGCCTTTGAGCATTCCATCATCAGATTTTCAATTGGATAGACGGTTGAAGAGTTGGAGCGTGGAGTAGATTGAAGCCTGTCCATTAAAGTATGAAGATTGGCTATTTTAATATACATCTGAGCACTTATAGCATATATGTGTGGAGATGATAATCTGGACCAACTGCTGGTTTATCATGAAATACATATATTGGTGATTATTTATCTTTTCAACATATATGTGTTCGGGTGTATCAGTGTTATGAGATAGAGTGGAGAGTGATGGGTCGTGTGAAAGTCTGTGCTCATATACCGTATATATTTAATAATTAAAGTGATCTAATGTGTGTGTTAAATTTGTTAGCCTAGATAATTAATGGTGCACATTTAATGTGGATATTTTTTTTATAATTTGAGCCAAATAATCAAATATTGAATGCATTTTGTAAAACCTGACTCTTAACCAATAATTGATCAGCATGGTGAGAATCTTGCTTTTAAATTTTTTATAATGCAATAAAAATTGTGTGGCTTGTATAATGGTAAGGTGATAAAATCAAAAGTTAAAAGTTCCTTGATAAATTTGTATCTAAGTAAAGAAAAAAAATCTCACGTTGGTCAAGAAATGCAACTGCTAAGCTTATTATGCTACAATCTCATATAACCTCTTGAGCAACTGTCCTTATTTAATTTTTAATATTGCAGCATGTGTTTTAGTTTCTAACTGAAACAGTTTGAAGTGACTAGGTAATAAAATACTACGGTCAAGTGATGAAACTGTTACTTATTTCTACTAATAAAAGTTTGCTATTTCATATATAACTGCACTATTTAAACTATAACGAGTTGTTTTTTTTTTACATCGTTAAGGTATACATATACGTGTATTGATTAAAGGTTGAACTTTATGTTTAAAATATATTTTCTTTATTTATAAATAATGAATTTTTTTTGCCTAAAGTTTTTATTGTCACTTTCAAGTTTTTATATTCTTATTTCATCGATTACTGTTTATAACAAAATATAAAATGTGGGATGAGGGTAAACTAGCTATTGATAGAAATCATCTTAAATGGTTATATTTAATGTAACTATTTTATATTCAGACTTTTATTTTTATAATTGCTTCTGTATCATTTCTGGTTATGGGGGAAAATATGGATCTTTCCACTTAAAACTTTTGAAATTGCTGTTTATAGAATCATATAATAATAAAAAATAAATTACATGAGGGAATTGTGCTGGCTTATATGCGCGTATGCGAGTTAGAACGAATTATTTAATAAAAATGGAATTTCAAAAGTTTAATACAATATTTCACAAAATAGTTATTTATTAAATTATCTGTATACATAAAGTTTGTAATGATATTGAAACTCCATGGTTCTTTAGGGTTTCCTTTTAGATAAAAAGTTTTTTTTTTAAAATATTTATTTTACACTTATTATTCTAATACATATTTAAGTTCAATATGTACGACGCACATTACTCTGGAGTAATGCTTTCAATTTTTTTTTTTTTTTATCTTTACAACACATTTGAATTTGTTAGCGTTTAGAAATATTAAATATAAAATTATTACACTATGTTTAATAATATATATATAGGCATAGTGAGAGAAGGTAGATTGACTTTCTTTGCTGATGGTTGTTTGCGATATGGCTGAGTTGAGATGAGGGTTATAGTAAAAAAAACAACAACTTGGATGTGCGTGTGTGTGCCTGGAAAACAATATATAATGCAATAAAAGATAAATATATATTTATATGATTAATGCTTTTTTCTGTTATAATTCATTCTAATGTGAAATTAGCAATATATATATATATTTTTAAAAGTTCAGCATTTTCATAGTAGTAGAGTCAGATTGGATGCTAACGTTTTTTTTTTTTGGTGAATTCTTACTATCACTTTGATGTTCAAACATTAACATAACTCCCAACAAGTAGTCATATATGTAAATGATAATACAGAAATAAAGGTAATAAAAATGATACTGTTAAAATAGACTAATTAAGAACTACTTATATTTTAAAATTTTAAATATAACCTCAGCATTCATAACTGTAGAACACGTTCTTCTTCAATGATAACTGCTTCTTCATATTTTAATCTTATTTTTATTTAAATGTTCTGTCACATTATCTGACTCATTTTATTTTTAAGGTCTATATTTTTTTTACCAAAAATAATAACTACTGTGAAACCATGAAACTATGTTACATTTTGTTTAAAATCTCCTTACTTTGATTATAGTACAATAAGTATTGTTTATTGTGCAAGTGGACTGTACAGTAGCTTTCAACATGCATATATATATATATATACTGTCACAAAATGGTTCATGACCTTACATGACAGTAGACTTGATAAGTCATCAGAATGGGTGAGAAAGCGTGCGTATCTAGGATTTCTAAATATATATGCTCATGTCCACTCCAATCTCATTCCTGGAAGATGATGTATTAACACATAAACATATGTCAAACATCTACCTATATACTCATCTCTTTTATTTATTTTGGAGTTCCATTAATTCTGGAGTTCGAATTCAGGGAGAATATGCATAATATTCTACTTCAGATTATATTAATATCACTATTTATAATGTGGGAATATATGACAAATTGAGAACTAAATATAGAAAAAATACGAACGACAGTCTTTACTTTAAAATCATATGTTTAACAAATTTATTTACACAGGCCAGAGATTATAACAAAGATAAATAATTTGTTTAGATAAAGATAAACATTCTTTGATTATTATGGTTAATATAATTAATCCACTTCCTGTTTCTCTTCAAAAAATATTCATCCAATATCAATACTCACACACAAAAAAAATTAGATTATAACTTGTTATTTATGTTTACACTTGCTTGCTAATTTAAACTTAATAAAAATTGTGATTCGTTATCTCCAATAAGTTTATTAATGAATTCATATCAATAACGTGGTGATGATATGGTATCCTCTCTGCTATTGTTGTTGGTTACTACAAAGATAGGAAAGACCATCCACAATAGAGATTATTAATCATATATACAGTACTGAAAACAAATAAATAAATGATAAAATGATTAGTATTAATAAACAAAAGAACAAAAACAAATAACATTGTCTTTGTAATAATAGGGTAAAATCTTACCTCTCTTCTGGTGATGATTAGATCTATTTGCAAGCAAGTTCACATCTGAACCTATATTTTATTTCAATTTTAAATAAAGCTAATAATGCTTTCCCCCTCTTCTAATGTATTAATAGTTTACACCCCCCTTCAATCTATAGTAGGAAAGAAATAAATGAAAAATTTTACATACAATAACTTAAAAGAAAAATATGATGTCAACCTAAAGATCACTTATGAGTCCATAAGAAAAATGTCCTAAAAAGATTAGAACTGCCCTCATTAATCCATGTTTCAGATAATGGGATTGTTGTATTCTAGAATAGGGTTTTTTAACCTTTTTGCCGCATGACCCAATAGACTTCATTGAAATAGTTCTGCAACCCAAATGTTTATTATATAAATATATAATATAACATAAAAGAAATATTACATCAGCACGGTACTGTATATATTCTGTATATATTCGGATCAATTTGATAATAATTATAATAAACAAATAATTTGTAAGTTAAAAGTTGAGTTAAAGTTAAACTATATATTTTTAATTTAAAGCTTAACACATTTTGTTAATTACCAAAAAAAAGTGTTTTATTTTCAAATAAGGTTTTATTTATATACAAAATACAAGCAAAAATTACATTTTGAAAATAATCACGAAATTTAACATTATGATTATTTAAGTTCAATTTAACAATTGAATTTGAGAAAACTACACAAAACATAGGTAGTATTGCTTACTAATTTTTTTTATTAATACTAATATTTTCTTAAACTATAAAAAGATTTTTGCTATCAGATATTTATGTTTTTATTTCTTGGCGCATATTCGCGACCCATTAAAAATTTAATGCGACCCAATGTTTGAGAAACGCTGTTCTAGAACATTCCATTATGGTAATGAGAATTTCTCTCTTCATATGAATTGCTTTGAGATGTTGAGTTTGCAGCTGCACATCTAAATAGTTAAGTTGGTGCTGTTCACAGGATAGATGAATAAATGTTAGGTTGAATTAAATTTAGTTTTGGTAGTTACAGCTTCATGGGTGATGACTTTTTTCTCCCAGTGTAACTTTACACTTAGCAACATATAAATTGTATATGTTTCTATCAATGCAGTTAATAAAAGTTATTGAGTTGATTGAAAAGCAAAATATTTTCTGTTAGACATTTCAAGTTAGAGTTAATATACTCTCTGGCTTAAACTTGAAAATGCTCTTGAAATATTGAATAGTTTAAAGTTGTTTTTGAGATTTTAAATTTAGAATCCCTTAATTGTCTGGGTTTAAATGTGTTTTCTTTAATTTAGCTTTACTCATATCCTATGAGATATTTTCATTTTAATGCTTCATTTTAATGGTGGAAGACTTTTCTGTTTGAACCGCAAGTTTGATTTTTCTGCTCAAAATTTGTTCGTGTTGGTTAGCCGATGACAGTTTTTGGTCTGCATTGTGTTCGACTGAATTGCAGGATTCAGACTTAACCCAACAGTAATATCAAAATAAATATGAGCACTCCCAAAATACAGTTGTACATAGATAAATGTAGTTAATATTGTGCTGGTCATGCCGAATGATTGGACTCACTTTCAGCTGAATGTATTAGCTTGCCTTGTGAGTTCTAGTCTTAATTCTTCCAGCTGTACTGGACAGATTGTCTCAAGTTTGTTAAATGACTCTTCCAGCTGTACTAAACAGCTTGTCTTGAGTCTGTTTCCAATCCTATGGGGATTTGCCTCACTGCATAGACATATTGGTAGTGAACATAGTAGAAAATCTTCGCTGTTGGAAGTGGTTTCAATGGAGAGCACATTCAGTCATTCAGGTTATTTCTCTCTCTGTATATCCATATATATATATATATATATATATATATATATCTTGCCTCCAAAAAGGCTGACTATATATATATATATATATCTTGCCTCCAAAAAGGCTAACTATTTGTTGCCAAATCTCCTACCTTGCTGGTAGCAGTCAGATTTAGAGAGCCTAACCAATGGTAGGATTTTGTATACACATTGGCCATACTTGTCTTTACCCTTTGGCCATGTTTATACATTGATTATCCACATTTTTACATGTTGGTTTGTGGCAATGAGGGCTTATCTGATCACATAAGGAAGGAATCTGGACTAGTCCATTTCTGAAAGCAACGTCTGATATGATAGTCTGATTTTTTAGAAAATCATTTGTTTATATCTTTTGCTAATCATAAAAATAAGGTTCTATTTGGATGTGAATTTGATGTTTTCAAACAGCAGATTATCTACATAATTTGTTATATATATATATATAATTTACTGTATTTAAATCATAAAGGAAATATAATTAAGTAAATTCGTGTTTAAGATTTGAGAAATGTTATGTTTATCAAAAAAAAAAAAATTTGCTACCATGCTGAGATAAAACATGATTAAAATAGATTTACATTCAAGATTTGATAATATTATATTTATCAACAAAAAAAATTGGCTGCTATTGTACCAAAATAAAATGTGATTAAATATATTCACATTTGAGATTTGAAAACATTATTTAGCAAGAAAAAAATGGATGCCAATATGCTGAGATTCATAAAGTTTGTAAATTTCAGTGTTTTATTATTTATTTGTTTACATTTTTTTTTTTTCATTTATTTATATTTTTGGGGGAATAATGTACAATTAAAGTTGTATGCTTTGATATAGTATACTTGGCATCTTCATTGTTAGTTATAACTATATATTTGAAAAAATTATAAGATTGCTTATGAAATCTTCAGTTTTCACAAAAATATTTAAAATTTCCTCGAATATGTGAATTCAGCTTTTGAATATTTTAAATGAATATGTTATATATTATTCTCAGACTTTTTTGTTTTAGTTTATTATAAAAGATTTTTTAAAACACTTCCACTTTTTTAAAAAAGATTGATGATGTCTATATTTGATAATCATGGGTATTCTTCATTGTAGTGGTTCTTAAACTTTTTTGGTTTGAGATCCCCTTTCAAATTTAAAAATTTCCAACTATCCCCATCATTGATGAGCATTAAAATATTGAAACAACATTATATGAAGTTTATATTTTATTATAAATAATCATAAGAACTATAAATCTAATAAAAGTGACTGTAGTACTTACAACATTGCAAAAAAAAAAATAAATAATAAACAATGTTAATAACATTATTACTAATACATTAAAATTAAATTTAGTGGGATGGATTAGTTTGCTTATTTAGGCCCAATAAATGTATTCTTGGTTCAATTTTTGTCAACACAGGTCTTATAGCATTTTCAATATTGATAAGACAATTGTGCTCTTTCGTTTTTATGTTTACTATTACCAAAAATGCAGTTTTATATAAATAAGTACTAGCAAGTGGCATAAGAATTGCTATTGCCAATTCAGACAATAATGGATATTCTGTCTTTATTGTGAGACAAAAAGAATTTATTGACTGTTTACTAAACTCATTTTTACATCTCAAATCAGAACTGAGTTCGGAAAATTCTTCTTGGGCATTTCTAGGCAAAATCCATTTCTATTAGAAATGGATTTTGAACCCAAGTGAACTGTTCTATATTTAAATCTGATGAATAATATGTATCAAATTTTTCATGAAGACATGACAAATGATCAATTGTGCCTTTCTTAATTAAATTATTATTCAAATTATTTTCACTAATAAAATCATTTGCACTTGAAAACATTTCGAATATGTCATTCTCCATACTTGATTTCCAAATGGTTAACGTTTTTCTAAATTCACAAATTTTACCAAACAAAATTAAAATGTTTGTATTCTCACCTTGAAGAGATATATTTAGTTCATTTAATTTCTCAAATAAATCAGAAAAGTAACACAATTTACAAACCCAAGTTTCATTGTAAAAGAGATTAAAAGGAACACTTTTTTTTTCTGATAAAAATATAATAATTTCATCTAACTTCTGTATGTAATAGGAGTTGTTGCTAATTTGACACCATATTCTTGCTTAAAATTGTAAATAATCTACAATTCAATGCATGATATTTTATAAAATTGATAATCTTTATGGCATCTTGTAACATCAGGCTGAGATCTGTAGATAGGTTTTTAGCTAATAATGCTTCACAATGGATCATACAATGGATAAAAACCATTTGCTCATTCTTCATAGATTTAACTTTTGTTGCAAATTGTATATGCTGACCCATAAGTACATACCCTAATATAGTTGTTCCAATTCAATCCTTCATTGAAAAAATAATTTACTTTTAAAAAAATATTACGACAATTCATTGGTTGACAAGACAGTAAATCTTCATATATATTATCATCATAACAATACTTAACATAAACTAAGAATTGAGACAAATTTCTAATGTCTGTGAGTTATCTAGCTGAATTGAAAATTTTGGGCTTTCTTTGATTCTCTGAATAAGTTGCTGCAATTGATCACCGCTAATTTCCGAAATTCTTTTAGTTACTGTATCATTAGAAAGAGGAATTTTTCCTAATTCATCTACATATTTTTTTTCATGAATAGTTTCTGTTATTTGTACTGCATCAAGTAAAACCAGTTCTTCTCTGATTGAATATGAGTTTTTAGATTTTGCTATTAAATATGATGCCCGGTAAGATGATAGTATGTATTTTTCCTAAACAGTAACATATTTTTTAATAAACTTGTATTTTGATTTGATGAATTTAATAGTCTTTGAAAATATTCTATAGGCTTTCTTGAATAAGCAGCTTTGTATCCAAATGTTCTTTCTAATTTTGCATGCTTCATACTTTTGATCACTAAAGTTTTATTGCATAATGCTCATTATAATTACTGGCAGAAAATATATAAATTCATATTGTAAATATGATTCATTGTACATTTAGGCTCATTTCTTTATTTTTACTGCTTTCTGATTCAGCAAGGATTTCTGCATCTACACTTACATGGTTCCTCTTTAACCATTTATCCATATTTAGGAATAATATATTCTGAAATAAGTATACACATTGTATAAAAAATAATTATAAATGATAAACAAGTTCCTTATAATATTTTCTTAAAACATGCATTTAGTTTAAGAAAATGCACTATAATAACATATTTTTACATAACTCGACTTTTAAATGTCACTTTTAATCAGCAAATTTAATGTGTTGGAAATACATAAAATAAAATGTGGAGAAATAATTTGTATTTATTTCATGCTATGCAATATATATATATATTAACCTGATTGGTGAAGCTTCATTCACAAAAATTACTAGGCACTACATAAAAACAATATATATCTTTTAACAAACATATACAAATAAGCTAAATTCAATACACAGATGCCATCTTACTTACAAATAAGTTACATTTCAAAATAGACCAGTGAGCATGTTATCAAACTGACATTATTTGGTTGGGAACTGTTAGGAGGTCCAAATGCAGCTTTTGGTATCTAATAGGGTGCATGTATCTAAATTGAATATTCAATTTAAGAAACTGACAAAATTACTTGTAATCTATACAAATTAGAAAGGTGTGACAACTATTAGAGGTATTATAATTAGATATATGCCCAGTTAAAAATTTTTATTAGGAAAACAAAATATGTATTAATGTTGGTGTTTAATTAATATAAGAAATAGTCTTTTATTGAAATATGTAGGTATTTATTTTAATATTTGTGACTATTTTAAAATCATTTACCTCAGATAACTATGATTATAAGACGAATTTATATTTACAAATGGACAATTTAATAACAAAGAAACCAATTATTATTTGATTTTCATCTTTGGTTGGATTTTTAATAACCTTGTTCAATTTTTTAGGCTTATTTTAAGTAGGAAAGAAAGATTGTAGCTGTACATTTGTGTTGGTGGGTGGTACAGGACTTACAAGGAGAAATTTATGTTAGGATTAGTATCTAGTACTTTGCTATCTTCAAATACCCATAACAATGTTTCAGAACATTTACATGTGTAACTTTGGAACATTGTTCTTAAATTCTATAGGTTCTGTATTATTTTTTTGTTTTCATTTTATTGTCTGTCAACTGTTTTATTTTACTATATAAAATAGTAGTATGTGTAAGAATTTCATCACTCACATAAATTTTTCTTTTCCAAATACTAGTTTTTAACAGGTATAAGTGTCAGCACATATATCTCTTATAGGTACCATACTTTTTTAAAAGTTATTTGTATAAATTACAAGTTGTCAATTTTTGAATTTGAAAATTCTATTTTTAGAGAAATGCTTGTGTGCTTTTGACTTTGAAGGCACTGTTCCATGGCGTTGCCACAATGCAGAAGTTGTCCAATTCAAAATTAGCACTCATGGAAGTATTGCAAAAAATAATTTTGACTTCACAGCAGTCTGTTCATATGTCTTAATGTTCATAAGTAGGATGATAATCTGTACCATGTGATTGCATAGTTGAACAATTTGTTCAAAGCATGTGTCAAACAATTTTTGACTTACACTAATGTGAATTTTTATTCATAGTAGGAAATTTATAAAAAAAAAAAAGTTAAAAAGGGACAGTTTTCCAAATGCAATGAACCGCTGATTAATATCTTAATTATTGAGCATATTTTGTAATATATAATCATTACATCTAATATATAAGTATTCTTCAATTTGACTGTCATGAAGCAGGTTTTTTTTTTTATTGTTTATTGGGATTCTGTTCCAGAACCATTTATTGTACATTTTGAGTTATTATTAGAATCAATGGATTATAATATAATTAACCAAATCTCCAAATTATTTTTATTCGTCATCACTGTGAAGCAGGAGTTACACACATACATATATCTGCTAACCCTTCTCCCTCCTCCCAGCCCATATTATCCGAGTTAATGACTTGCTACATTTAAGCAACCTAAATTGGATTATCATATCTTTATATTTTCTGATTTTACATCACTTCGAATTCAAATTAAAAATAAAAAATGACATCCAGTTTATGCCCCCTCCCCCACTCACCGCGTGTTATAACTTATCTATAGAGATTCATTTAATCCTTACATCTGAAACTAGAGATTGTAAGAAAATGTTAGAGCTGGCCAGAATTTAAAAAAGAAACAAAAAAAAATTTGATGAAATGAATGGGCTAATATTTGCCCGTTCTTAATTCAATAATAATCGTAGTCTATTATAGTTTCATAGTCAAGAATATATATGGATTGGCTCAACAATCAGAATAAGAAATATGACTAAAAAATTTGGATTCTAAAATTTCTCTTACTGAATCTAAATTATTATGTCGACAATCCTATAGAGTTGTTGTTGTTGCTGTTATTAATAATAATAATAATAATAATAATAATAATAATAACAACAACAACAACAACATCTATTATTATGGGCCTTTCATGCTATCAGCTGCATCCAAGTATTAATGGATTTGCCAACAATTCTAACTCCTTTTTTTCCATTTTTAAATTTTATTCTATAGATGGAGTGAGAATGGTCATATTTGTTTATGTGAGATGCTAATGATAATAATATTATAGGTAATCATAACTGTAAATATTTGGATATTATGTGATGTGATGCACTGTGATTTCTTTTTATACGGAATCAGAAATCTCTCAGCCACTATGCCCAGAGAAAACTGTTAGCCACTTTATCTTTCCTTTCCATTCCTTGCCCTAAGTTTTCCCATATTCTGCTCTCCATCCCATTTCCACAACATAATCTTTGTCAACTCCATGGCCTTTATATCTAAATCCCCCTTATCTTTTCCCAAACCCATCATAAAAACCTATAACTCTCTTTCTATATAATCACTTTGTTTATATGTATTCTTCCACAACTTCATTATTTGTACCCTTTTTGCTTGCAAAAATTTACATTAAATTAACAGATGCTTATATTTTTATGCCTTTCTTACATTTGCAGACTAAATCACTCATATTTTTCTATTTATGTGTATATTCCCTTATTGCTAAAAATCCTCTTCAAGACTTAAACAATAAACTACGTTCCTTGCTATTATCATAAATTAACTTGCACCCAATATTCCATTTACTTCTATATACATTTAAACTCTTTTTACTCTCCATACTAATTCTCCATCTCTCCAACTTCCTATTTTTTATTAATGCATCCACACATCTGCATCTAATGCATGTCTTCCTACTTCTCTTTATACTTTTTCTATGTAATCTAATACCCCTTTACTAATGCATAATATGTTAACCCTGCTACTGCTACTCCGTTCCATACAATTCTAGCTATATCATATTTATTATATGAAAACACTGTTAATTTCTTTATCAATCCTTTTCTTTCTTTTGCTTCATTTAACAATTTTTTCTCCCATTTATCTAAGCAATTTCTCTGATTACTTAAAACGATTCTCAAATAATTATACCTATTCACCACACTTAACTTTATATCCCCCAATAAAAATTATTTGTCTTCTCTTTCCCCAGTATTAATCATCACTATTTTTGATTTTCCCCACTAAATTTAATCCCCATGTCTTTACCCACCCTTGTGCCTGTCCTCAGCATAACTTTTATATCTTTCCTTCTTTCTGTGCACAAGAAGACATCATCCACAAATAAAAAAAGACTCGATAATGTACATTCTCCCTTGCCACCTATTAATGGTATCTCTACCCCTCTTCCTTGTCTTTCTATTGCTTTCTCCATTTCTCTCAAATACAACAAAAACAAAGTAGGTGACATAGGGCATCCTTGCCTTAGTCCCACTCCATTTTTAAATTTAACTACTTCCTTTTGAATTATAACATCAAAAACTATGAAAAACAAAGCTCAGTTGTTATATAGGCTTAGTTTTTGTTTTTTGATATAGTTTTAAACTATCGGTGAAGTTTATTTATTGTTTTAATTTATATACAGACTAAATAATGGTAACTTCTTAGAGGAAATGTGAATCCTATTTAGAAGAATTGTTTTTTTATTTTTATATTTATCTATTAACAAAGCATTTGCCTTGTGTGGTTTAATGAAGTGGTACTGTTAGATTAAATGTGGGGTCCTAGGATCGATTTCAGTGCTGGCACTTTCAGCACTCTTATCTTATAATAAACTTTTTAGCAATAAAAACTATTTGCTTATTTTTTATTTTAGCAGAGCCTTTATGAAGTTATATTGTATTACTAATGAATTTTATTTCTTGATTACAATTATCAATAAAATGCTGCATAATTACTAACGTTTCTCTTATAGTGCTTTTTACATAATTCACACTTAAAATAATATACTGGGAAATTGTTTTTGGTTCTTTATATTTATAAATAATTGATATTTAAACCCATACAATTGCTATTAATAAAGGATAATCCAAGTGTTGATTTGCATTTTAATCTTCTGGTATTTGGAGATGAGTTGTTGTTTTTTTCATAATATTTTAACAATCTTTTTCAGTCATTCTCTTTTGTTTTTTTATTTATTATCCTCAATCACTCAGTTTGACATAACACCTGATCACTATGAGTCGCTCATGACATCTCTCATTAACTGTTTAAAAAGATTGTGTGTTTGGCATTCTTTAATTATATGCACAATAATTCAGATTTCAATCTTATTTAATTTGTTTTCTGTTTTTAAATTATTTTTTTTCAGAAGTTAGAAAAGTCATATTTGTTTATGAATATATACTGATGGTAATTTGAATTTAGTATTACTGAAATAATTAATTTTAAAAAGATGTGAAAAGAAGATCAAGTGTAGTTAATTAAGAGAAATAATCTTGGTATTAATTTAACAAAGCAGATAAAATTTAAAAAATTGATATTGTTTTCTAAATATTTACTTTCAGATCTTTATTGGATTTAAAAATCATTTATTATATAAATAAGTGTTACTGCAGAAATGCAAAATGATTTTTTTAGAAAAATATCACGTTTGATATCTAGGTAATATATCCAGAGTGTTTATTATCAAGCTTAACACAGTCTCATTTCTCAAATATTCAAACACCACAGTAAATTCAATCACTGTTCATAATATCAAATCATTTTTCAGCACTAACTCATTTGTTCCCCCCTCCCCTATTTTATTTCACCTGATTCCAAACCTCATGTCAGATGATTGCTCTAATTGTTACACTATGACATCCTTTGATTTTTGTATGAGAGTGAATCAAAAATTAGCTGCACTCTGACCATAGAATTTATATTAAAACTTTCAGAAAAGACAAATATATATATTTTTTAATGTAATTTCCATGCTTTTTACTGCATTCTGTTCTTCTGACAAAAACCTTTTGTATCCCCTTATTTAAAAATGTTTTAGGCTGAGCTACAAGGTACAAATGTGCCATTTATTAATCTCTTCATCAGATGTGAATTTTCATTCTTGTAAATTCTATCAGGGAACCAAATAAATAATTGTCTGATAGAGCAGGATTGGTACTATATGGATGTTCCAGCACCTCAAAACAAAGTTTTTGGAGAGTGTTGATGGTATGTGGAGGGCATTGCCATGCAAGAAATCCTCTATATTTGTTTTAATTTTAGGCTTCAGCTCTTCAGTAAGTATCTAACTGCAATGAATACTGTTGATTGTTGAATCTTTTTTTATAATCTTTCAATACTGATTTCGAGAGTGCAGATAATTTTTGACTCATCACAACAACATAACATCCTCAGATAAAATTCTCTGCATTTTGTTTGAATTTTAGACATCAGTTCTTCACTGAGCATGCCACTGTAAGAGTGCTGTTGATTATTGAATTTTTTTTTTTATAATAATCCAATACTGTCCCCCAGCCTGTGAATAATTTTTGACTCTTTTATAACATATTTTTAAATATATAAAAGTGCAGATTGTTTATAATCATTCTGTATTTGTTTTTGAAAGATTGTACATGGCTATTTAAATATAGTCAAAACATATTTGCATTAAAATTTATTCCAGCAAGTATAAGACATTTTCATGTGTATCTTTAAAACAAGTTATTTACTCATTCATACATATTTGGAATTTTTATAAGCTACTTACAAGGATTATCAATTGACTTCCTTATGTTGTCAGACAGTAATACCAATCTCTGAAGTAGCCATTAGCATAGTGAAAGATATTAATTAGTATTGATTAATCCCTTCAATGAACAATGTAACTCTAAATTTATTATCTAAATAGTTACCTTGATAAATGTTATATACTTATGGGCTTGAATGATTTTGTGTACTATTAGTGTTATGCCTATATTGCAAGTACTACGAACAAATATATTGTTATTCTGAAAGTGTAGATTTAAAAAGAAAAAGTTGTAAAACTTACTTTCTGGTAGTTAATGAGATTAATAATAAAATATACTATTTTAGTATTACTAAACATTTATGATAATGTTTGAGGACATATTTCATTTTAAGTGAGTGATTTAATATTGTTAGTATTTTTTTTACATAGTAGATAGGAATGGAAGTCTATAGGATCTCTATAAGCATAAAGTAACTTGAAAAAGAAAATGCAAAAAATAACTTGGAATACTGTAATACTCATATATATGTATATAAATTAATAGAACTAATAAATTTTTATGGTTGTATTACAACAGTTCCTTCATGTCCATGCAGCTTGAAATATTTGTGTGCATTCATTTATACAAAGCAATATCATGCATTATTTCTTGTGTCATTATCTCATAAAAATTTAATGCTACATTCAGTAATTACTGTCAAAATAAAAACATTAATTTTATAATCACTATATCACTGCTGTAAATTATTGATTAGCAACTTTACCTTAAATGGTAACAAATCACAAAGTTAATATTTATTGCAATCCTGCCAAATCTAAGAGAGAATCTGTGAAGTTCTTTATGTGATAAAATGAAAACAATTGTTGTAGTAATGAAATAAAACAACCATACATAAATGAAGATTCTTGTTCTTACATCATTGCTGTCACTACACTTTTCATAATTATATGACTGGTCAGTGATTATATCATAGGTACACATATATTTGTTAAATATATATATATATTATGTAGGGTTCATTGTTATTCACACATTTCATATATTTATGTCAAAGTTTGAATAACTTGGCTGTTGATGCAATGAGATTATAATATCAATATTTGATGTTATTATAGAATAAGCTGTAAAAAATGATAGTTATTATTGTAATATATACTTTTTACAACAAGTAGAAGAATGCAATAATCTTAAGAAACTAGTATTTTATAAGATGTCAGTGAGCTATAACCCATCATAAATATAATAATAAACTATTTAATTAACACTCCAAAATTGTTTAATGCTCTAATGATGTTCATCTATTTGATGGCAATATTTTTTTTACCCCAATTTTATTATCTTTCAATAATTGATTTAGAAGTATGATTAAGAAACAAACTTTTAAGAGTCAATTCTATTTCTGTTTTGTCAAAAATAAGAGGAGACTTCTATATGTTACTATGAACTTTTGATTCTTTAATTTATTTCATCTAAAAAAATCCAGATGATTCACAGTAAAATAACTCATTACAAATATAAAGTAAGAACAACTTTTAATAAAAAAATCTATCAATATAGAAATGGCTTAATAGAAAAAATTTATGTACATAAAGAAAAAAAAAACAATATTACATTCATTTATATTTGATTATGATTTGCAAATTTTTTATCTTAAAAGTCAATATAGCTTATATTTTACCAATAGGAAGAATTCAGTTGCTACTATCTTCTAGTGTTCATTTGTTAATGAATTTAAAATATTATCCATATTTTTTCTTTTCAAAATAGTTTATAATTTTCCTTGTATATAAATGAATACACCAAACTTCTTTTAAAAACTTGTTTTTTATATGACTATAACAAAGATTTGAAGAAAAATATGAGGGTGTATTTTTATTTTATTATAATTATATAAAAAACAAGTTTCTAAAAGAAGTTTGGTGTATTCATTTACATATATGTTCATTTATTACTCAATTTTTTAAAGGGTTCAATTAACAACTCCACGCTCTCATTTTCAAACACTTAAGATCTTCCCATACATATACGTTTGGGACAAAAAGATAGATGGATTCATTCTATCTTTTCCCAAAGACTTTATCTTGTGTTTGAAAAAGTGGGAGTATTCATTTATATAGTGACAACTAGAAAGCGTATGTGCATTAGCTTATTGGTATTATAGATCTAAAGTAAAATAGAGTAGATTACTGTTTTAATGCAATCCTGAGTCTTCTTTTAAATAAAAAAGTTATGTTTGAATTAGAAAAAAATTTAAGAAAAAAAAACTAAAACTATATTTTGATTTAAAATATTGAAGATAAGTAAATCAGTTGATTTGGTTATGTTTTTTATTTAAACTATATTAGTTTTATCTATAACGTGTAATATGCATCAATTCATACATATTTTTAAACTGTATTGATTGTATATGTTGTTATAATTAGTATGGATAGTTTTTTTTTAGCAATTAAAAAAAAAAATTGTATTTATTTTTGATGTAATTCAATAGAAGTCTTTAAGGTAGAGTTCTAATTGATTATTTTAATGTTTGTTAACTTTAAGAGATAAAAAAACAAGTTAAATTAATTGATTTATGTGGTTTCCATAGCATTTAACATTGAAAAGATAAAAAAAAATTACAAATGTAAAAGTTAAATCAAAAATATATGTTATAAATATATAAATCTGTATTCAAATAAAACTCTTAGTTTATATATATAAACTAATATGCTAGTGTGTGAATACTGCGGATACATAATTCTTAAGAATTTTATTTAAAAAATGTTTTACATTCTAATTCAAGATTCTACCGAAATGTCAGATTGAAAATTCCAAGATGGAATAAATATTATCTTAATTCTCTCTCTCTATATATATATATATTGTACTGGTATAAAATGAATGCAGTTTTACTTATCATGAGACTCCATGAGCTTGAGCCAACCAAAATCTATACCAATACAAATTAGTATATATTGTACATTATGGCATCAAAATCTATATTGTTATAAATCAACTTAATTATCATAAGCTAATTAAATAATTTATCCTGTTTGAATGATAAGTATAATTTATTTTTAAAATACAATGCCATGAAACGTATAAAGTTATAACCAAATAATATATATTATAAAACACAAAATAAACTGAGCAAGAAGAATTGCTCTGGCAAAGAATGAAATGTATAAAGCAACTTCATCTTAATAAAAATTTTATAGAGATGATAATAAACAACAATTTTCCTAAGCAAATATAAATAAATTTAAATTTATTTATTTTAATCAATAATTTAAAAAAAAATCGTAATTAAATTATCATTTAATTTTGTTTAATTAATACTTTACTGTATAAAAGCAATATTAATCATAGTATAGTAAGCAAAATATTATTTTTTTACAATTAATATAACACTGTATAGGAATATTTTTCTGCTTCATTCATTTTTGCATTGAATGAATTTTTAAATGAAAGCAATTCACTATTTCTAAAAAGAAAGAAATGTTTTGTTTTGTATTAGCAGTAGCAATCAATTAACAGCTGTTAAAGATTGTAGAGGTTTCAATTTAAAAAGAATACGATAAAATTAAAGAAGACTTATTATCACAACAATATCGTTCTTTTATTTTTGTTTCAAGTAAAATTATAATTATTTACAAAAGAAGGAATTTTAATTAAGTTTTAAAATAGGCTTACAGAAGTTCAAGTGTATAGAATAATTTTTCACTAATTATGTGAACATTATTTAAATAAACCGGAACTGTGAAATATAAAGAAAACTCTTTATTTAAAATTTACATAAAAAGACTTTAGGTTCAATTCATTAATTTGAAATTATGGAATTAGTATAGGTTCTGATTGAAATTATTAAATCACCATCATACAAATATCATAGAGAAACAAATCTAGCTTATGATTGTTTTTAGTGTTGTTTTATACTGTTGATGAGGAAGATAGAAAAACTTTTATAATATCTTTTACAATCATAATTAAGAAATAATATATCTTAAGGAAATGCAAACAATAAAAGTAGAGAATGTTTTCTATTTAAATATCTACCTAAGAAAAATTTTACAAATTTATAGTAAATGCTACATAAATTTGTTTAAATTTTTGTTTATTTAAACAGCAGTATTAATAAGCATCATTTTTGAGGTATTTTTAAATTAAATTTCTCTTCACTTATATTATGCATAGTCTTTTTTTTTTAAGGTAAAAAAAACATGTTATTACAGTGTTCAATGTTACAAGGTAAAAACAAAGTACATACGCTCGATAAATAACATATCCACAAAAGGGTTGTATAACCTTACTCAATGTGTATCTATATATGGACGAGCACAGATCTGCACTGCCCAAAAACAATCCATCAAGGGAGCGCAGCAGCCCATCAGAGCAGGAGAAGCGCTGAAAACTTTGACCCTGTACCCTCCCGGAAGGTTTTCCGGAAGCAGCAATAATCGTCAACAGCCCGCACCCACAAACCAGACCCCCAATGACCGCCATCATCAACCCCTGTGAAAGAAATGAAGAGTGCAGACCTGTGCCCTCAAATATTACAAGACTCTATCACTGTTACAAAAATTAAATTTCTAGCTGGAGTGTCTAGCATCCAGTTTGTCAAATGAATTTGTCTGTAGTTATGATCTTGATAAAAGAATTGTTCGCTTTTATTCCTTGAATTTCTCAATCATTATTAAAAGTTATTCATTAAGTGACTTCGTTAAAACAGTTGATTTTTCATCTTCCTAAGCCTCCTACATAACGTTATTTACCTCATACTTTGATTGTAATGCCTTTTCATACTTAAATTCTTGGTTATTAACATTAAATAATTTGTTTGACTTACTTCTCTCATTAGTTTCAAATTTCGATTTTATAGATTTGTTCTTATTAATCTGATTCACTTTTAGATAACGTTTTCAATTTTAAACTTTTATTAATCGGTTTCACTTTTTAGATAATGTTGTTTTCAATTTTAAACTTTTCGAAGCTTTCATCAACATTCGCTTGTGATATTTTGGGTGACATATAGTCCAAATCACCTGAGGTGTTCTCTTTGTTAACTGGATTCTCTTCTTCCATCAGTTGTTTATCCATATTGCTGTTTTATTGACTCATATTTCCCCCTTTATTCTGCACTTGATTTGATACATTCTCTGTCATTTTTGTTTTCACAACGATGTCAGTTAAACCCTTGTTGCTGTTAGAAAACTAAAAGTTTTCTTCATTTTGATAATAACACTTAAAGGAAACCGCAGGAAGAAGTAAAGGGGAAATGGACTTGGCCGTTTAAAGCCCTTTTAAAGAACAAAGTGATCTCGACATCGAATACCCTTGCCAGCAACACTAAAATATATATAAAATCGATTCAAAAAAAAGGAGACGTAACGAAAGATTGGGCACTTAAGCAATTCACTGCATTAATGAAAAGCGTCTACACTTTCCCAAACTCAGAATAACAATAGAAATACTTAAAACAAATAATGGGGTTTAACATTAAAAGGATGGTGTGAGTGCGAGAATTTAAGTAAAATGTAATTAACCCACGCACTCCCACATCTGCCAATAGTTATTCCCACACCTCGCATACATCCTGGAAGATTATGAATCAAATCTAGGTATTATAAAGAAAATAATATAGTCATCGAACGAGCGGCTTACTAAATCTCATTTAAGGGAGGGACTCATGAACGTAAAATTACATTCTTTATAAGGAATGGGGAGTATCATTAATTAAGATTTGCTTCGCTCAGTCGATGCTATGCAAGCCCATAAAATACGCAAATAAAACAATTTAAATTTGATATTAACCCAAAGTTTAGATCGAGCAATAAATTTAAATATACATTTTTAAAACATACATGATAATAAGTGTGGTGAGAAAAAGGGAGTTTGTTTTTGCTATAGCGGGTTTTAGATCACAAGAGCTCTTGGGTTAATTTTGTTACCTTTCAGTTGCTTTGGTGGTTGAAGCTGGAGCACATTTCAGGAGTGGATAAGATTTAGCAGCATGTTAATTCAGTCTCTGTTTGCAGCAGCATAGGCGGTTCCTTAAGGCATATTGGTGATGCGTCAGATGGTACATCGGCAGTGGCCAGCTATTTCCGAAAGGAAAATAGCCACGGTGCCGACTCTACTCAGTCATATTGGCGGTTCTATGATAGGTCAGCATTTTGTACATTTTCTTGAAAGCGGATTATTTAAGTCACGGATGGTCGGTCAGCAAAACATCAGGATCAGCATACCGAAAATAATAGTTCAGACCGTCCGAATTCTCAGAATAAAAAAAATTATAACCTCAGAAAATAAAATCAAAATGCAAAATCCAACAGCAGAAAACAGCATCAGCTTTTGTTTCTTCCCTCCTTTAAACAAAAGAAAAACATTCAATATATACTGTTTATCTTATAAAAGAACCTGCCTTGGGGCATGACAAACCTTTAACCTTTTGCATTCTTATCAATTAGTTATTTCTTATCTGAACATCAGAAGGAATCCATTTTAAGGTTTTTTTTTAGTTTACAATTATAAATTCCAGTAAATGCTCAGATTGAAAGAAGATTAAAACATTTATTTCATTCTGTTGAAGACTTTTGCTAATTGGAAATTCCGAAGTAGACATACGAAGTGTGAATTTATAATCCAAAATGTTTTACTTTAAATCTATTATATTCTCAACCTAGCCTTATTTTATATTTATATAATTTTCAATGGCGGGAACTTTATAATTTTAGAAAAATATTAAATTATTTCACATTTAGATTGTAATTGCATGAATCCATTTATAAACTACTTTTAATAATCATTATTTTACCTACAATAGAAAATAAATATTGCAACACAATATTTTTAAAATAAATGAACTCAACAACCACAATCCAATAATATAATTCCAATGATTGATATTAATATTTAACAGTTATCATCGTAGTCTGTGTGTAGTTTTACCTATATAACCTTTTAAATGAATATGTAAACATGCACATACTCGACATTTATATATCAATAAAAATAAAGGGTTGAAAAATTGGACTCCACGAGTAATAATGCCTACGTGGTTTATTTTAGGCGGGATTTTAGTATATAAATGGCCGTACAGACACACTACGAACGATTTGGGATTCGAATTTAGGTATAAGGGTAGGTGAAATGTAAGAGAAAGGTGAAATGAAGACTTGCAGAGCAATCTTCCTGTTTCAATGGATAATATAGGGAGAT